>CM077208.1:37700334-38092834 GCA_039654625.1 Rhinogobio ventralis
TCCATTCACTGACTGATGGGCTCAGATTCAGAGAAACAGTGAAAAACTGTCGGGTTTGGTGTTGGTAAAGTGACTGCAGTTCACCGTGTACACTAAAATCGAACAGTGATTCGAACACTTTTTAGTTAACTTTACTTGATGTCTCAACTTAATTGAAAAATCTGTACTATTCACATACTATGCCTTTTTTACTCAGAAAACCCAAGTTAAGATTAATTAATTGGTTTGAGTGCCATTTTTTTTCAAGCAAAAAAAAAAAAAAAAAAACGTTTTTGAGGCGGGGCAATTCTTAATAGACTTTTAACTCGATAACTGATTCATCTTGAATGTTGAATTGTCAATACAACCGAACAATTTGAGAGAACATCACATAAGCTGACTTCATAACCTGATGTTGATTTTCCTCAAATGTTTTTGTTTGAAGTCACCATTATGGTGATCAGTATTCCCTTTGGTCGGGCTCTCGGAACTTCATTTATATTATTGTGATTCTCTTCCTATTGATGCGGCGATGCAAAAAGACATCACAGTTATTTGTTTTTTTAAAGGAAGGGAAGTAATAAATAGGTTGCATTTAAAACCTAACTTCTAACTAAATCATTAACTAGTTCTTTTTTCATGTCGAATAATGATTTTTTAAAATGTGAAATAATCTCTCTATATTTGTGACAATCTTGCAATTGATCATGCTTGAGTCACACACAGACTTTAACATTCCGCATCAAAACAACAATTCCATTTTATTTAAGTAAATTATCAAGTACTCTCTGTTATTTTATAGTTACTGAAGTATACTAGCTAAGCATTTGTCAGCACAACATACTATTCCTATTTCACTTTTCTTGTTTTATTTAATGCAGTTGGTTTGCATGCTTTTTTTAAGCATCTAACTACTTAGCTTTTACAGTGTAGGAAAGTAAGTCTTTATAAATTAGGCCCCTGGATTTTCACTCATGACTTCAAATTCACTCATTCTTCAAGTGCACAAGCTTAAAGCTGTTGGATTGGAGTGTGTGTTCCTTGTTTGGTTAGACACGTTTCTAAAGGGTATTACTTCCTCGAATGACTTTTTTGGAGCATTGCCATAGACTTAGCTATTGTTTTGCATTGCTAAATTGCTTTTTAACAAACACTACTGTAAGTATTTTCATACTTTGCATTGATCCTGCTTAATATACCTTTGCTTGTTGACTGCACTAGAAGTCTGGGTCAGAACGTAATCCCAGACGACAATCACAACGAAAATGCTTTTGTGACATAGATATATTAATTCCACGTTAACCTCACATAACAGACAGCTAAACCCAAATATATGAGGCCTGATCTGGTGTATAACACATGTAATATTTGGTATTTATTCATTTAGTTTGAAACTTCAGTTCAGCCTCACATTTTGAAGGTGATTGAGACTAGAGGTTGACCGATTCATCGGTTTTGCCGATTAATCGGCACCGATAGCTGATTGGTGGAACAATCGGTTATCGGCAAAAATCCATACCGATAGTTTTTCCGGGTTGCGTCCGTTGCTGGAGCGGCTGAGAAGGGTGCGCTGTCATTACACAGTACGAGAGATCTGAGAAGGGTCTGCTGGCATAATATACCACGACAGCGACCTCTAGAGGCGAGGTTGTTTATATTGACACGTGAGGCTGCGCGCTGCACGGAGAGCACACGCTGAGCACACTCCACAGACAGCACTTAAAGGAACACGCCACTATGAAAAGTTGCGATTTTCTCATTCCTGCGTAATAATCAAGGAACTTTGCTGCCGTACCATGGGTGCAGCAGACACAATGATATTACGCAGCGCCTGAGAATAGTCCCCAGCTAGGTAACTTCCAACGTTGGTTATGTTGACAGAAGTTATCCTATTTTCAGGTGCTGCGTAATATCATTGCGCCGCTGCACCCATGGTACAGTTCCATCAAGTTCCTTGATTATTACGCAGGAATGAGAGTATAGTCCCTAGCCATATCGGTCTAGAAAATCGCAATTTTTCATTTTCCGCCGGTCTTAGTACACGATGTAACCAGTCAAAAGTCTAAATAGGAAAAATATCAAAACTCTTTGGTCATTTTTGAGCGAGATGCTAACGGTCTAATCCGATTCAATGATCTATGCTAAGCTATGTTAAAAGTGCTACCGCCAGACCCGGAGATCAGCTGAATGGATTCGAAAACGGTAAAACTCAACTCTGTGGGAGTTGGAAAATGAGTCTATTTTCAAAAATAGTGGCATGTTCCTTTAAACATCAGTGTTTAAAACCCAGACAGCGAAACGGTTTGAATACAGAACACTTCAGTACATGTTGCCAAATCTTAATAAAGTAATTAATTTGTTGACTAAATGCTGCATTAGCAGGTAAAGAACAGCAGTGTGTATGCACTGTATGTACTTTGTCGTCGAGGCTGAGAGGACGCTAACATTAGCAGTACCTCAAGCAGTTAAAACAGTGTGGCAACTAGTGACGTGGGAAAGCAAACTGCATCGTCATGCAGCCGACAGAAATATAACCAAATCAGAAACGCATTCGATTTCAATACATATTTTGTTATTTTGAATAGATAATCGTCAAGTGTTCTAAAAAGCAGCATTTATATGAAATGGTAACACTTCACAATAAGATTCCATTTGTAACATTGACTAAGGTTAATAAATGCTGTAGAAGTATTGTATACATTTTTTTAATTGAGTTTTAATTTTTATTTGATCTGTTAAACTTAGTTAATGCACTATGAACTAATATAAATGATCAAGGTACAATTGTATTGCTCAAATATTAATACATGCTGTAAACTGTATATTGCATAATGCATATCGTTCACGTGAACTAGCTAATACATCCATGTTAACAAATGGGACTTGCAAAGTGTTACCTATAACATTTACATGTTTCTAGGTTATAGCTAAAGAAACATTTATTTATAATATTATTTTAATGTTTAAATTATTTTCTGTAGAATTTGTTCTGTTAGAACTTCTCATTTTAATATATTCATATTTACATATGCATTTCATTTAGCACATTTTCATGGTTTCAGCACTACTTAGAGTGGTATGGTTTTATTTATTTATTTATTTATTTTTATCCAGTATCCATTTTAAAAACTATCAGTTGATTAATTCGGTTATCGGCAAGTGCGGTCCAACCTAATTATCGGTATCTGGTCTTGGCCTCGTGGCACTATGGAAGTGGAAGTAATGCTGTAAAGTCCCTTTTAATCCTCCTCCTCGTGGAATTCCACACATCCATGGTCAAAAATTACAAAAAAAATCTCATTTCCACTTGGTGATTAGTGTTGTCACGAGACAATTTCTAACTTTGATACGATACCTGGAAAAGTATCGATATTCGATACCTTTTTCGATACCATGGGGAAAAAACGCTGCATATACTGTCAAATAGATATTTTTAATATTATTTATTTTTTTGTCCATCTATTGAAAGTCTAGGCAATCAAAAATTTCTTCTGAAGAGATCACTTTATATGATAAAGCTTTTTTTTCTCCACATATAAACGTTGATCAATTACCATTACAATTATCTCACAAATATTTGCTAACTCAATGTATTTTTTACAGTGGGGTGTCCCAATACTTTTGGCAATATAGTGTGTGTTTCCATCCTATTTTTATGTGCGTTTCTGAAGAGCATTTTTGAAGCCCAAAGTGGGCGGAGCTGGCATCTTGGCAGCGAGTCACTCCCAGATAACCAAAAATGGGCAAAGAGGCGGAGCTGAGGTGCCTGGTTGCTGAATTGGCATTGGCCAATGAATTGGTCAATGCAGGGGCATTGGCGGTTGAGATGGACTAAATATATTATTTTAAATAAACAAATTAAATTTAGACTTCTTGGACGATCAAGCCATATTATTTGATAATTGTGTGAAATAATCCCGAAAAATCTGACCATTTCTATCTATCTATCCATCCATCAGCATGGTATCTATCTGAAACATGCTAGCAATGTGATGACACTTACTAGCAACAGCATAGCAACACCCTAGCAACCACCCGAGTACCTTAGCAACTGCATAGCAACCACCCAGAATACACTAGCAAACATTCCAACAGGTAATATCAGTGATTTTTCCAAATATTGAAACAGATTCAAATATAGAATCTGAAGAATACACTATTGAAAGCACGTTAATGTACCTTAACCTGACCCTTGCCGTGTATTTTTGGCACTCAGACAGGTATGTTTTTTTTTTTGACCACTAAAAACGTGTACAATTTGCACATGGAGCCACATTGAGAACCCCATATTTGTGGAGTTGATCCATATTGGATCCAAAAGAAGACTTTAAGAACCAGAATCTAAAAGGATATTAAGAGATGTCTTGAGTTGTGCACAAAAAGTGCTTTTCCCCATTTTTGAACTGCCACCATTGACATTTAATACAACAAAGATTGCTAAAGCCAACATATTTTACTTATCGGCCTACCAATCTCTGTGTGAAAATGAAATAATGATGCTGCCATCTTTCTAAAGTAATTTCCCCCATCTGGTCCAAATCTCAGGTAAAAATTGTCATTTTGACCCCCCCCCCCATACAGTAAAATACATCCATGGCATTTGATATTTAGCCTTTCATCAGTATTTATATTATTAACAGAATCTGTGGATGTTTCTGACATTTGGCTGATTTGACACAGAATGACCCCACAATACTTTGTTTGTTTTATACACCATATTACATATTACACCCCAAGTGACTCGCTTTGTCAAAATTGTTCAAATTAATGGTTTAAGAGACTTATTGACCTTGACCTTAATTTTCTGTTTATATAAGATTATGCCAAAATACTAGATGAGGTTCTCTTTTCAAGAATTGCATTCTTTTAATGAGGCTTTTTCGTCATTAGTTGCTCATGTCAGTAACTGCTAGTGGCCAGTATATGAGATCTCATCACCTGTTTATGAGAACAGATGACAGATGGATGATGCTTAGAGTCTGAGGAAGGTTAAGAATAGCTCACCTTTGTTTGTCAAAGGCTTTTGTGAATTCAGAAGTTCAACTGTCAGGTGGGAGTGGCAGAAGCAATTACAGCACGGGATTCCTCAATGAAGAAAACACATTAGGCGTGTTGGGTTGTTTAACTGTTTGATCTAAGTTGTCAGCTAGTAGAACCAGCAAAGTTCAGCTTGAAGAACATGTTGGACAGATTATTTTAACTCTTGTGCTGTGTTGAAAACCCTGTAATTCCTTTTGTGTTCCCGGCCTTTTAAAAATTGCTTGTAAATCGCTCGTTATGCTATATTATGAGCAAATATTGGATTCAGTCTTTTTGTCAACCTGTTTTCTTTCACAGGTTTTGTATTTCTTTTTGAAACTGATTGATCTGAGCCTCATTGATTTGAGGATAAATCTCTGTGAAAAAGAAAGCCTGTAAAACTTTGTTTTGTTTGTTTGTTGTGTACATTAACACGTGTGTGTGTGTGTGTGTCCACACAAGCATTACACCAGTTCTTCTCCTAATAACATGATAGTTTGAAATGTTCAACGTATTAATTGTGGTCAGGGTTCATGAGCATCGTCTCAAACCATTAACTGACATTTTTGTGGGTTTGACTTTAAGTTTACTTTAAGGGCCAATTTTAATGATCTAAGTCATGGTCTGTATGATCTGAAGCGCATGGCACAGGTGCTCTTAGTGCGTTTCCGAATCCAGTTTTGCTAGTTTAACAATGGGAAAAACAATCAGTGCTCCAGATGCATGGTCCAAAAGGGTTGTCCCTCGTCTCTTAATGAGCCATGGGTGTGTTTTGGGCATAACGTGCAATAAACCAATCAGAGTCTCCCATTCCCTTTAAAAGCCAGTTGCGTTCACGCCATGGCGGATTCGCTATTTACATGACTGAACGCTTCTCAGAGTGTACGCGTGTTGTGCACCGCCTATAGGCTCATATTACTAACACACCCTTTAAATAACACAAAAACTGCGCTATTGACGAGCTGTACAATTCGGGATAAATTGAGAATCACAATTTTTTTGTTTAAAATTGAGATTGCGATTCTCCCACAATTCTGAAGAAAAAAACTAAACAAAAAATTTACTAGATGTTCTGACAACATTTTCATTGCTCCAGTCTATTTAAAAAACACATTCATTTGAACAAAATAATTAAAGAAAATAATTTGAATGAAGGAGTCATGTCTCATTCATCAAGACTTGTTTGATTTTTGGATGAATCAGCATTTGTGAATGAATCTCTTGAACGAATGATTCAATGACAAACACTTTTTTAAACAGTCTCTTGTCACCACCTCCTGGCGTAATAAGCGATGACTTGTACGTATTAATACATACAAGTGTCAAAACACTTTCAAAACGTTAGATAGGGAGGTGGGAAATGGGAGGGAGGTGGGAAATGGCAGAGGGAGGTGGGAAATGAAGAGCCGCCTGATCATCATCAAATTGCACGCAAAATCTGGGGGTCATCACACCTGATTGTCTTGGCCCTGTGCCTGTTGGTTGTCACGGTAACACAAATGTGGGGAAACTGGCCTGCTGCTCGTGAACGCTCTTCTCTGCACGTCACTCCACTGGGAAACGGACACCTCGCTGTTCCACTGGATTCGTGGAGCCAGTACCTATATTCCAACTATCTGGATGACGGGCGAGTATCTAAACGACCAGCGTGAATGGCGTGGACAGAGAATGGCCCCTTTACCAGCAAAACAGGTCCACTCCATCTTTCTCTGTACTGTCCTTCTGCTATGTGGAGATGTCCATTTAAACCCTGGACCTGCGGACTTTCCGCAACCACATGTGAATATTCGGCAATCAGCTGTTCCCCATGGACCCGCGGCAAGACCGGTGACCGACTTTTGTGACACTCATCCCGCAGGATCACGAGGTAAAAATGAACATGCTATTACTCAAACGCTAATAAAAGCTGGACCATGTACTAAGACAAGTGCTTCACAGACTACCACCATGCTTTTCAAACAACAGCAAACACAACTCTTTCAGACTGTAAACCACGCGAGCATACTATGGAACCCGGAAACAAAACCGAAAGGCATCTTTGGGGGACATTTAAATATACATAGCGTCATTTCAAAGACTGAACAACCTGAACATTTATTAATAGACTCAAACCTCGATTACTTGTGTCTTGCAGAAACTTGGCTAACTCCTACAACTCCTTTATCTGTATTTAATGTCCCAGGTTATAAGATATATAGACGAGACAGATGTAAAGGGAAAGGCTGGGGGGTTTTGATTTATGTTAAAGACAACATTCAAAGCAAACAAATTGATATTTATGAAAATTCCTTGGAGTGTGTAGGGGTCAATATTACTTTATCCCCTGAAATGTCATTTGTTGATTTTTCAGTCTGCCGACCTCCTACTGCTACAAGTGTTTTCTTTGACAATTTATCAGAAATTCTTAAACAACATGAAGGTAAAGAAGTTATACTTATGGGTGACTTAAACTTAAATTGGCTTGACAAAGCACGCAGGAAAAAGCTCAAGGATATTGCCAAAACATATCAGATGATACAAATGATAAATAAACCCACAAGAATAACACAATCTTCTCAAACACTACTGGATCTAATTTTTTACAAATAAACCGGATAGGATAACTAAAACATACAACTTGATTTGCTGCTAGAAAGTTAACTAGATCACGGTATATGAATCAAATCTCACTGAAAAATAACCCCAATATATCTTTTATTCCAAAGAAAGATCTAGTATTTATTGAAAATGAAATAAAACGAACAAATTGGAATGACACTATTGAAAATAAATCCTGTGAGCAAGCATGCAATGATCTAATGTCAGCTTTTAAAGATATTTTAATAAAATATACAAAAACAATAGCCAGGAAACCTAATGCAAAACAGAATCTGCCTTGGTTAAATAGCAAAAAAGAGATGCCTCCCTAAAAAAAAAAAATTTTAAGTCTGGATTGACTACTGATCATCTAATATATAAAGGTCTGAGAAATAAAGTCATAATGCAACTTAGAAAGGCAAAAGCAAATTTCTTCCTTGAAATTATTAGAGATGCCAAAGGGAAAAGTAAAAGACTATGGAAAAGCATTCACAAACTAACTGGAAAGGAAAAGCCCAATTATGATAGCATACAACTTAAAATAAATGGAAATATTCTAGATGATAGCTTAGCTGTCGCTACAAATTTTAATAATAATTTTTTAAATAATATAACACCAATAAATGATATAAAGGTTGGAAAGGTCCTCTCAACCCTGTCCAATAGCAAAGCAAAAGACATATATGGTCTTGATACTTTCTTTCTAAAAAATCATAAAGAATCTATAACCTCCGCTTAAAGTAAACTAATAAACATATCTATTAAAGGAACACGCCGGCTTTTTGGGACTTTAGCTTATTCACCGTATCCCCCAGAGTTAGATAAGTCCATACATACCATTTTTATCTCCGTGCGTGCCATAACTCTGTCTGACGCACCCGCCGCTAGCCTAGCTTAGCACAAAGACTGGAGGTAAACGGCTCCAGCTAGCCTACTGCTCAATAAGTGACAAAATAACGCCAACATTTTCCTATTTACATGTTGTGATGTGTATAGTTACATCGTGTACTAAGACCGACGGAAAATGAAAAGTTGCAATTTTCTAGACCGATATGGCTAGGGACTATACTCTCATTCCTGCGTAATAATCCAGGAACTGCTGCCGTACCATGGGTGCAGCGGCGCAATGATATTACGCAGTGCCTGAAAATAGGCTAACTTCCGTCAACATAACCAACGTGACCGCCTGCTTGCACAGAGAGCGTGCTGGGGACTATTTTCAGGCACTGCGTAATATCATTGCGCCGCTGCACCCATGGTACGGCAGCAAAGTTCCTGGGTTATTACGATTATTATGTATGGACTTATCTAACTCTGGGGGATACAGTGAATAAGCTAAAGTCCCAAAAAGTGTGTTCCTTTAATGAGAGTACTTTTCCCAGTGCCCTGAAATCTGCTATAGTAACCCCTGTGTATAAATCTGGTGACAAACTGGAAGTTAGTAACTATCGGACCTATTAGCATCCTGCCGGCCATTTCAAAGGTCATTGAAAAGGTTGTAGCAGAACAACTAATTGCTCACCTTGATTCCAGGGCTTTTTTACATCTATGCAGTTTGGCTTTAGGAAAAAACATTCAACAGAAACAGCATGCTGCTACTTACTTCAAGTAATTAAAACAAACCTAGATCAGGGAGGAGTGGTGGGTGCAGTTTTTCTTGATTTGCTCAAGGCTTTTGACACGGTTCATTATGACATACTATTAAACTGGCAAATTATGACCTTTCCATAGACACACAAAATTAAATTAAATCTGACCTGAGTGGCCGACATCAGTGTGTGCGGGTGAACAATACTCTATCCCCATTTAAAGCATGCACCCTGGGAGGGCCACAAGGGTCAATTTTAGGGCCGCTGCTTTTCAGCATATATATTAACGACCTTCCATCGGTATGTAATAATGTCGATTTAATAATGTATGCTGATGATACTGTGTTATATACTCATGGGAAAAATGCAACTGAGGTTGCAATGAAATTAACCAAGGAAATGCAGAAGGTTGTAGAATGGCTAGATAACTCCTGTTTGACCTTAAACGTTGAAAAGACTGTAACCATGTTCTTTACAAACAGGAGCAAACTCAGGGATTGTCCTGAAATCTTAGTAAATGGGCACAAAATCAAAAATGTGGATGAATTCAAATATTTAGGGGTTACACTCGTAGTTTTAAAAATCATGTTAAAAAGTTGAGTAACAAACTGAAATTTAACCTCATGAACTACAGACACATAAGAAACTCTCTTACTGTTGAAGCATCACATGCATATTTAAATGCAATGATTCTCCCACATTTTTCTATTGCATGACAAGTTGGTCTCAGGCATGTAAAACAGCCTTAAAACCACTTGAATCATTATATAGAAGTGCCCTGAAGATTCACGACAAAAAAACACGTCAGTATACTCACCAAATATAGTATTTTAAATCTTGAAAATCTAATAATGCACACAAATGTATGTCTATTGTTTCAAATCATTCATAATGCTACTGCTCCTCCTTTGAAAAAAATGGTTACACTCTGCTCAGAAAAAACAACAAGAGCTACCCGATCAGTTACCAGGGGAGAATGCAGTATTCCTAAACGCAGGACTGCATTTGGTAAATCATCTTTTTCTTTTGTTGCCATAAATCAATGGAACACACTTCCAACTGAGTTGATTACATGTGTGGATTTTAAAACATTTTCATGTCACACAAAACATTGGATGCTGTCACAACAAATTTGTAGACATTTGTGAGTGTGTGTGTGATGGGGGGGCATATTTATTTATAAAAGGTGGTGGGAGGGGGGTAAATTGTTTGTATTCATAACTTTGTAATTTGTATTTTGCACAACTGAATTTAGTAACTGTTAATTTATTGTATGTTTTTTTTACCTGCCCAGGGACTACGGGTGGAAAATAGCAATTTGCTAAAACCCGGTGCAATGCATCTCTCCTTGTTATATACAGGGTTTATGTTTTATTGTGCATTGTCCCTGTTCAAATAAAAGAAATAATAATAATAATAATATCCCAGTACACATTTGTCCCCTGTTATTTAAATGTTTGTAACGCATAAATAACGAAATGTGTGGTTGAAAAGACTGCAAATCTACTCATCTGTACACTCTCTCTCCGGATCAGCGGCAGCACGAACACAGATTTTAATGTTGCAATGCGATTTATCGAACTTTAAAAGGGTAACCAAAGTCCCTAAAGTCTTTACTTTAAAGCCTGTTTCACATCACAAGTGTCAGCAGAGCGTGAGCAGCGCGTGTTTTCTCTGCCCATATCAATGAATGAGAGCGTTCACATCGGGAGCGTGACGGCCGACTCTCATTCATTAACATGGGCCGCAACAAAATATGCTCTGCTGACGCATGTGACGGGAAACAGCCATGTTTTTCAACGGCTTTGAGCCATGGTAATAGACAGCGGAATCGTTGTCATTTAGAAATAAGATCGCGTGGGTGTTTGAATCGAGATTGCGATCTTTTAACGATTAATCAAGCAGCTCTACTATTGACTTTAGAGCAGGTTTGTGTTGGTCAATGGCGCAGTTGTTTTCAGATGCCCATGGGCGAACAGATGGCGCCAGTGAATTTGCTATTTAAACAACGTGGAAATGAGAACTGCATCGGACTAAAGCTAGCCAAAAACACTTGCGTCGAGTCTGGCATCGCATTGCGCCGTGTGTATGATAGGACCCTTAACTCTTTCCCCGCCAAACACGGAATTTTCCGTGTTTTCACTGTTATACACTAGGGGGCGATATTACACATCTTCTGAATGAGTACAGAATCTCCAGATCAAAACACAGGCGAAGAAGACGCGAAAAACAAGCAATCGTACGTGAGCAGATGCATATGTAAAAATAACGCGAGATCATCAACATTAAACAGCAAATAAATCAAAACTATCTAATGTTACTGAGTGAAATGTCGACCCAGGACGAGCTATAGGACTGTGCAAGCATTAGGGGTGTTGATCTACTCCATCTGTGTTTGATCATCGCTCTGAATCTGATCTGGATGTAATCTTTGACAAAAACGTGATTTTTCTCAGCTTTTTGTTCAAAATGTTGCTTTTTTTATGAAACTTGCCCATATTCAAGTGTTGATAAAAAGGAGTGCATGAAGCTAGAATAAAACTTTGTCGACCCAGGACGATATTCTATGGGCCATTACATTTTTGTGAAAATGATCAAAAACGCTGGCGGTGGCTGGCAACTTGTTTTTAAAACTCTGGCGGGGAAAGAGTTAGGGTTTCTCTGATTTTCTGATCTGATCTCCCCCATGGATTTTAATTATTTTTGACCAATATAAGCTCAGATCAATAAGGCCTACAATCAATCAGTTTAAAAAAAGAAATACAAAACCTGTCCTAACTGAAAGTAAACAAGTTGGCAAAAAGATTGAATCCAATATTTGACGATAATAGAGAATAATGAGAGATTTATACGCAATTTTTTGTAGGCCGGTCTTTTTTTGTGTGTGACCGGGAACACCAGAAGTGTAACAAATTGGGGGTGGAAATCACAAAGAAATTACAAAAATTATAAAAATATATCTGGGGAAGTAGTTATAGTCAGTAAGTTTTAGTCCAGTGCGATAATGTTAACTAGCATTTTCGGGGAAAAGAAAAATAATTCATTTCAAATTGGAATGACTTCAGATTGCAAATCTACTGTCGAGAGGAAACATGGAAGATGACTGAAGAATCTGAGAAGTAGGAGACTCCAGTAAAAGTGTAGGAGAAGCAATGGCGATATGAACAAAATCTTTTCCTATGGCAACACAATAACATTTCCTACGACAGCGGCTCTGCATGAGTTCTACTTGTTCTACCAGCTCAAATGATTTTGAAAGCAATAATAGGCTGGATGATGAAGCTATTACAGTACTGAAGGGACGGGCCAGCCCATCTCTGAGGATCCGTGCTGAAAAAAGCTTGGCAGCTCTCTCTCTCCGTGCAGAGGACTCTGGGAATAAATGGCACCGACGGGGCCCTCTTTATTCTGAAGCTGGCCAGGAATGCAAGGCCTTTTTTTCACTCCTCACACACCATTATCAGCGGTGAAATATTCCCTACGCTGCACCCATTGTGCACTTGCAGGGTGGACGTCACAAACTGGGAGGCCCATCCTGTCGGCATTTGTCTGAGGAGAGATTTGCTGCACTGACCAAATCAAGCTGAACTCCCGAGGAGAATGTTTTCCAAGATCTTCCTGCAGAGAAGTTTAAACAGTTTAAGACGACTCTCTGTCTCTTAGGGTTTCTAAACTCTTACTCTGGTAAGAGAAGCTTGGCAACATTTCTTACTTCCTGCGCTTAGTATAACAAAGTAGTCTATTAACTTGCAGTGAAATCAAACATTAGAGGTAGACCGTATACAGCCTAGCATTCTTTACTGACTCTCATATGCATGAATTTAAACTGAATGGAGATCAAAGAAGTCTTGCATGTAGAACCTCTTCTGTTTCCTCCAGCTCTTGTGACTTTCGTCACTAGCTTGCATTGCCTTTCCTTCCACTTGAATGTTTCTCTGTACTTGTGCCCAGATCATTGTGTACTATTTCCTGCACATGAACACTTGTGTTTCTATACAGCAATATGTAATTAGGGCATAATGTTCTCATTGTCAGTCTGGCTGCGTTTAATTGCTAAATCTGAGAGCATTTCTAAAGTTTGCCACTCATTTTAATATTGCTTGTTGTGTATGATTGTTGTCTGATGATAGAAGAATCACCATGGTTCAAACATACTCTGTTATGTTACAGTACTGTATATAAATGAATGGACCAAAGACCAAATTTAAGATAGGGTCTTTTATAAAGTTGGCATTCGCTGAATGTCTCAAAATTGCATAATCCATCTAAGAGTTCTCACATGATTGCTGCCGTTTTACCCCGGTTAAAATTGCATTCCAGACATTTTCCTCACTCCCCCATCCACCCGTCCTTCTTCAGGACTCTTATTAAGGATGTCATCATTGATGCTCATCATTTTATATTGCTCTGTTTTAGAATATCTAAGCACTAGTGTTGTAGTCAAGACCACCTAAAACGAGACCAAGACCAGCGTGAGACAAGGCCAAGACTTTGAGGGGTTGAGACCGAGTCAAGAACAAGACCAGACCAGCACTCAAATTCATCTGAAAGATCCTCATTTACTGCCTGAGAAATGACTTATATTTAATTAAAGCCCAGCTTTAGGAAGACTGCACGACAGGCAATATGCCTTTAAACTGGGTAAATGTAAAAGGATTATATCAAGATATGAGACTCTTCCTGTTTCCCTTTTTGTCATTACTTTAATTGCTCACATGGCAACACCGTTTAAAATATTACAATATCCATTCACAATTTAACATCTTAAGTGTCCTGCCACCATGTTCAGAAAGTTTGGTGTGAATCGTATGAATCCCCTAGGAGGAGTAGATGCAAAAATCCACATTCAAACCAAAATATCTGACTTCCTGTTGGTCGAAGCGAATGACTGTAAATTAGAAAGTTGAATTTGAAACTCGAAGTTTCACATTCAATCACATTAATGATGTTAGCAAATAAATCAGACAGTGCACCGACAATTTAGTGATATCCCCACAGTTATGGTCGTGAAATAAAATCCTGAGTCCTCTAAAACAGGGTCGAGTCCGAGACAAGAACAAGACCTTTGGAAAACGGTCTTGAGTGCTACAACACAACTACCATGGGACTTGACTGTCTAAAAGTATGCTGTTTAAGCTTTTTTTGTTTTGTTACATACTTTACTAATCTGTTTCCTCATTGGCAACTTTTCCACCTTACAAGCCTTCGAGCTTTCTTTAAAGAGCTTCATCCTGACAGTGAGCTGGCTAAATAGGGCTCAAGGAAATAACTTGGAATTAAAAGAATTTTGCACATGAATGCTGAAATCAGATTTCTTAGAAGTTATCTTAGGGGACTTTTAGAGTACTGCTGTGTACCAAGCACTGCTTCAATGGTGATCAAACACATTCTTGCATAATTGACACACATCTATAATAGAGATGAAATGGTTTAAAAATATTATATCATGATTATAGTGACCAAAAAGATCACGGTTATCAGTATTATCACAGCAACGTTAAACTGTGCTAGAAATGTTTTGATACAGAAACTGAAATAATTTCAGTGTTAAAACCAACAAAAAACAAATACAATAATAGGTTGTAAAATTATTTAATTATTTGTTGATAGCAATAATTCAATGACATTTTGCTGAGTGTGTTTTGTGCTGCTACTTTGGCCAGTTTAGGCCTGTCGTGGACCGCTGACTCCCAAAGCTTTTCATGGTCAGTTCAGGAATGACCTCTTTCTTTAAGGGTGACATTTGCAACCTTGATTTGAATCATTTATTTATATACACTCACCTAAAGGATTATTAGGAACACCTGTTCAATTTCTCATTAATGCAATTATCTAATCAACCAATCACATGGCAGTTGCTTCAATGCATTTAGGGGTGTGGTCCTGGTCAAGACAATCTCCTGAACTCCAAACTGAATGTCAGAATGGGAAAGAAAGGTGATTTAAGCAAGTTTGAGCGTGGCATGGTTGTTGGTGCCAGACGGGCCGGTCTATTTCACAATCTGCTCAGTTACTGGGATTTTCACGCACAACCATTTCTAGAGTTTACAAAGAATGGTGTGAAAAGGGAAAAACATCCAGTATGCGGCAGTCCTGTGGGCGAAAATGCCTTGTTGATGCTAGAGGTCAGAGGAGAATGGGCCGACTGATTCAAGCTGATAGAAGAGCAACTTTGACTGAAATAACCACTCGTTACAACCGAGGTATGCAGCAAAGCATTTGTGAAGCCACAACACGCACAACCTTGAGGCGGATGGGCTACAACAGCAGAAGACCCCACCGGGTACCACTCATCTCCACTACAAATAGGAAAAAGAGGCTACAATTTGCACGAGCTCACCAAAATTGGACAGTTGAAGACTGGAAAAATGTTGCCTGGTCTGATGAGTCTCGATTTATGTTGAGACATTCAGATGGTAGAGTCCGAATTTGGCGTAAACAAACAGAATGAGAACATGGATCCATCATGCCTTGTTACCACTGTGCAGGCTGGTGGTGGTGGTGTAATGGTGTGGGGGATGTTTTCTTGGCACACTTTAGGCCCCTTAGTGAGCATTGTTTCTGACCATGTCCATCCCTTTATGTCCACCATGTACCCATCCTCTGATGGCTACTTCCAGCAGGATAATGCACTATGTCACAAAGCTCGAATCATTTCAAATTGGTTTCTTGAACATGACAATGAGTTCACTGTACTAAAATGGCCCCCACAGTCACCAGATCTCAACCCAATAGAGCATCTTTGGGATGTGGTGGAACGGGAGCTTCGTGCCCTGGATGTGCATCCCACAAATCTCCATCAACTGCAAGATGCTATCCTATCAATATGGGCCAACATTTCTAAAGAATGCTTTCAGCACCTTGTTGAATCAATGCCACGTAGAATTAAGGCAGTTCTGAAGGCGAAAGGGGGTCAAACACAGTATTAGTATGGTGTTCCTAATAATCCTTTAGGTGAGTGTATATAGGGGCCTTTATAATAACTTTATAAGTAATCAAATGTAAAATACTGCGCAGTCGCTATTGCATAAATTATATATTGAATATATATTCTTATTAAAGCTACAGAAGTTGTTCAGTCAAGAGCAGTGATGGTTTTCTCTTTGTGTTTTGTTCTTTGATTAACATTAATGACAGTGGGTTTATTAGGCTGCTGTCACTTTAAGAGCTGCCGCACACGTGGATCTGACACACATCATATTTTCGCCCATCTCTTTACATTAATTTAAGACTTTTTAACTCGCTTAAGACTGCGCTTACGATGATGCTTTCCAAAAACAGGCATTTTGACACAATTTTTTTTTCCATTTAAGCACGGAGACACAAAAGTCAAATCAGTACTGTTCGCTTTCTGTGATCACATTTCAGGTGTGAGCGATCACAGAGACGCTTCACAGACAACGTGCTAGTACAGATTTAAGTTCTCTGCTGCATCTTAACGCGCTTGAATGAATGATTGACTGATCATCACATTGTTAAACCATTATTTATATTATCGTAGACGGTGCATATTGCACACCCCTACTTGCGCCATATTTTCACACAGCATGCTGCACGTGTATGAGACTGTTGCTAACTGTGCTTAATGTCACGTCACATTTACCTCAGAAAAACCATATTCATTGACCATAAACTTATTAGTCAGCTAGAAAAATTAACTCTAGAGAGGAGCATTTTGAAATATATCCACAATAATCGATTTTGAATCGAATCGAAAGCGCAAGCTTGTGAATGGAAATCGGATTGAATCGTGAAATTTGTGTCAATACTCAGCCCTAGAGAATACTGTACTTTTGCTGTAATACTGTACTTGGGTCATTTGGAACATTAACCACCAATCCATATAAAACTAATAGTTTAATCAATGCAAAACGCAGATGGAAGTAATTTATTTGGTGCATGTCTGCATGCATTATTTTTAGCAGTGCTGTAAAAGCTCAATCACATCCCAAAACAGAACCATAATAAAATGTAGAGGTGTCCAGTATTCTTTCTAAATGCCAGTTTTACAAATCTTTGTTTTTTCTTGCAGGTAATGCCAGATTCCTGTGGCTTCTGTTTTGTAACTATAGTGAGGAAATATTTCACCTCGGTCCATAATTCCACATCATAGCTCACATGGATTCCTATCATTTCCACTTCGAGGGGATGAGCAACCTTGACCTACACCCTCTGAGTCTTCCGGTCAGTCGACTCTCCCCGGCCAAGTCCAGTAGCAGTATTGATCAGTATACCCACCACCACAGCAAAGGGGACTCAGCCTATAGCTCATTCTCCGGTGGCTCCACAGTCCCCGATTACCCTTCTCCTTTCCTACTGGATGAAATCCAGTCGCAAAGCTTGCACTACACCGATCTGAAATGCGTGAAAGCTAAATATAGTCTTGATTCGGATTCCAAGAGCATGGACCACATTTACCGCTCCATGGAAACCGTTGCACAACAGCATCACAGGAGCAGCAGTGACTTTTCTAACATTGAAAATCCGTCAGTTCATATGCATCCATTACCACCCCCTCCACCTCCTACCCGTCTGAACAGTTTTGTAACAACCAGGAATCTTGAAAACTCAAGGGCACGTCAGAGTCCAGAAGGACAGCTTGCTGACATTTCCACTTCACAGCAGACCGGTAATCCAGAGGTCTCTGGCGTCCGGACTGAACCTGTCCATGGCCGAGCATTTTCACAGCTTAAAGATCATCTCAAGCAAGACACTATAGACAAGATGCTTGATCCACCAAAGCCTACAGAGATTTTAAATAGATCGCCCCTGCACACCTGTCAACCAGAGCACCTACAGCAGCCTTGGAGTGGCCATTCAGAAAATCAACGGAAGCGGTCGCATTCAGCTTATGGTGGACCTGTTTCTGAGCATCAGTGTTTCGTCGGCTCCCGCCATATGCCACAGAACATGATCAGTGGGAGTATTCAGCACAAAGGACAATTCTATTTTGTTACTGGAGTCTTCAAGTCCTCTGAGCCCAGTGTCATGCAAGGTGTTAATGACAGTGCAAGCGTGGAAACCTCTAGTGAGTGGTCTTATAAAGCTCAGCGTAGAAGGCAGAGCTGTCCTGATGGTCCGAGTGGTAAGCTGTTTTTTAAAGAGGAACACAAATTCAGCATTCAGAATGAAGTTGTGGAGTATCCTAATAACAAGGCAATTAAGTCTGAGCAGACTTCTGAAGGTGTAGAGGACCAGAGGGTCATGAGTAGAGAAACCAGCAGGCATCACTCCACCAACCACCCTATCTTCTACTGTGGTCCGGAGGACAATTCAGTTGGTACAATAATGACCCCTGCTCTAATTAAGGAAGACCATCCCAAGAAAGAAGAAGAGATGACCAGAGTTTCAAGATGTCCCCAACTGAATATTCCAAGTGACAAGATCAGCAAGGAGACTACCCCACTTTTGTATCACCTCACAGGAGCGAACAGGGCATCATATACAGACAAGTTAAAAAACAATAATAATTGTGGTCAGGTGATGAAGAATCCAGACTGTGTCAAAGATAAAGCTGAAAATGATGGGCAAACCTCTTCCAGCAGCGAATGTCGGCAGAGTGAAATGCCTAAAGAACAACCAAATGAATACTTCTACCCATGTGGTACGTTAGATGACTCCTACAAAAAGTATTACAAGGAGAAACTGAAAGATGCCCAATCCAAGGTCTTGAGGGAGACTTCTTTTAAAAGGAGAGATTTGCAACTTTCTCGGCCATACAGGATCAAGCAAAAGGCAGACAAAAATCTTTCTGTTTTACGTGCTGGTTCTCCATCACTAGACATACGGCCAAACTTGGACAGTCCCAACCCTCAAGAAGCAGACACAGAGTACATGAAAGAGCTTGGACAGGAGATTGACAAGATAATTGAAAAAGAAACAGAGAAGCCACAGAATATTGCTCAACCACAGGTGCCTCGAGTAGGGTGTAGGAAGCGTTTGACAGCAGATCAGAAAAAACTGTCTCACTCGGAGCCTGAGAAGCTGCACCAGCTGGCAGATGGACCTGCTCATATGACCTGCCGCTCTCTTGGCAACGAAGCCGAAGGTCTTCTCTCAGAGGGTGATCACGGTCTAGTGGCTGCCAGGCGGAAGATGTTTGAAACACGGGGCCGTGCTCTGTCTGCCTCCAACTTCTCAAGATCGACTCTGAAGCACCTTCAGCATAAAGCCTTGGTAGCATACATGGAGCGTAAAACTGGTCAAAAGGTAGCGGAGCCCCAGCGTCCAGTTCCACAAGTACCCAGCAACAGAAATTCAACTGCAGAGAGGCTGTCTGAGTGGAGCTCCAGACGTAATTCTGGATCCAAGAAGCTCGACAGGCCTCTCTCTGCTGGTCAAATTCTTGACTCTGTGTCAAGTTCTGTTAAATACACCCAGTTCACCACTGCTCAGCCCAGTGGTCACTCGAGGCAGTCCAGCTGGAGAGAGGAGTCCTCTACAGCAAGAAATTCAGCCTCCGTGGAGAGTCTCCTGGACCAGCCTGAACAACCCAAGTTCTTACGGACTCGCAGCACCTCAACACCCCATGCTTTCCAGGTATCTTTATAAAACTGTTCATCAAAATTCCAGTTTTCCAGTTAAGTAGCATTCACCACTAACATTTTGTCATATATTTATAGGTTCGGAAACATCCAGATGAGTTCTCAGCCATTCATAACATGGCTATTTCAAGGTGACCTGTTATACTCTTATTGCTAAGATTAGAACGTCTACCCTGTATTCATTATTACCACAGTTTGAACAGTATTGAGTTTGACTACAAATGTAAACAATGTGACATTTTGGTTACTAATTTAATTGAAACACTCTTTTTTTTAGTGTCCAAAGAAAAGTAGAGGAAGATACAATAGTCCATCATAGACGTACAGCATCTGTCCATGAAGAGCAGTGGGTACAAATCAGAGCTCCAAGAGGGAAATCTATGGAGGAACTTGGTGTATCCATTGTCACGAGACCTGAAGTTCTCAGCAAAAGTTCTGAGCAGCTTGACCAACTTCAGGGCAAGCAGGCCATGCCCGGTACAGAGAAGAGAACTGTGTCATTTCTTGCTGAAGGAAGGCACACAGAGTGGAAGATGCTCAGCGCCGGAGAACACAAGGATAACTCTCAGGCAGGCCCTGAGGACCCCCTCTTAACCTATTCTGTGAAACATTCATCCTCCAATAATGATGAAATCCATATAGCTTCACACAATGGCCGTAAACATAAATCTGAAACTTTTCTGTCTATGCCCGGTCACTCCACTGAACCTGGTGGAATCAAGCTGGAAGTCAGGTATATCTAAATCCATTGCTGTATATGCATTTATTGCCCTGTTCACAGCTGGTGTTAAGATGCGTTTTGGTCGATCGGATCACAAGTAGACAATAACGACATTCCCGTTTACACCTGGTGTTTTAATCCGTCTCTTTTGTCCACTTTCAGCCACTTCTGTCCTGATTTCTTCGAGGGGAGGGTCTATGGGTGGGTAAATGTATGGGTTTTTTCAGATCTTTTGATCTAAAGAAATAAGCTCACTCAATTTAAATAATAAACGCGCCCAGAAATGATGAAAAAACATAGAGAGAGCATCAGCTTTAGTTTCTGCTCTGACAGACACAAGACCAGCCGAACGCTGTGAGTGTGTGTTAGAAATCAGGAACGGTGAGAGGACATTTTACTTGGTGCAGTTTTCATCTTCAAACCAAACTTGAGGCTCCAGCCGAGAGTTTAAATCCTGTCTGGCTAGCGCTCGTCCCATAATGTTTAGCATTAGGTCAGTTGGAGGAGAGTAGGGCGTCTTTTAGAGGCTGTTCCAGTGCATTCGGCCACATGAGCGTTTACACTACGAAAGCAATCCAGACTAATGCGTTTTTGATTATCCTCTGGAAGTGGTCAAAAATGGACAAGCTCAAAGCGTTTTACACCCGTATTTAGAGTCGTCCACTTGTGATCCGATCAGCCGTTTAGTGGTACTTGCCAAGGCAAGTCTCTGCAAGTAGTTTCTTTTGCTCATACTTGGTTAGCAGTTTTACAGTCCTCATGAAGTCAAAATTGACCATATTTACTTTGTTAGTGCACATTGCTAGTCTTGTGGTGAACAATTCATCCATGCAAGTCAATCCACAAAAAAAGTCTTTGTAATCTTTAATCAAAATCTCAATGGCGTTCCCTCTCTGACAATGTCAGTTTGACGGCTTGTAAACTTGAGTTGTGATGTGTCTCCAATTTTGAAAGGAATGCCTACTTTGCAAGATTCAATCAATTCCCAGCGGAAAAAAACAAGCCACGCCCTCCGTTTTTCTCATTCAATATTCTATTTCAATACTGAGGTAAAGTCAATACCTTTCGAAGCTATTATAATATTATTGTTTCTAAACTTAAAATTGTTAACTCTGGATCATTCAAAACCCTGGGTTATCCATGTTTCACACGGTTCAATCTTTCCTCTGAGTTAGGAATTACTCCTGGGTATTAACGTTTCAAGGTTTAAACTGTGCATTCGTAAATCCCAGGTTAATGTTCTTATTTGCATGTCAATATCATTGACATTGCATGGACACAGCAGACAACCTGTTTAAATAATGGCTTGTTTCATTCTTGTGCATCAGAATTCATTATAAACATGGAGAAACTGGTGTTTAGAGAAAGTTTCTGTGACTGTAGTGCATGAATATTTAATGAGGCAAACTGCTCAGGGCTGCGTTTCCCAAAAGCATCGTAAGTCGATCAAAGAACAATTGCCACCAATGGTCTCTACGATCAACTTAGGCTTACGATGCTTAAAAGCAGGGTCTATAAAGACGCTAACCCAGGGTTAAGCTTTGTGAGAAAAGCCCAAAAGAAGGTCAGTAAGCAACAACCTAGCAACTCCCTGGAAACTACCCATAGTCCGCATTGTCGCAGAGAGTTGAGTGGTCTGAAAACAAGGTATGTTCAGGCGCGTTGCTATTTTGAAGCAACTGAAAACAACTGCGCCACTGACCAACTGAAACCTGGTCTAAAGTCAATAGCACAGTATTTTTTGTGTTATTTAGAGTTAGTAATATGTGGTGGGTGCACAACACGCGTACACTCTGCTTATCACACACACGGGGACGTGCAGCAGCACACAAACAAATTAAAGGATTAAAATGTAAAAGATTATTAATATGTACATAAATATAAAAATGTCTACATGTCATAATGGATAGTCATTGCATGTATCAGAATTAGCCTACCTATTTGCAGTAATGACGAGCAAGCAGGCGTCATTGCAAATTCCTCCATGTAAATAGCGAATCCGCCATGGTGCGAGTGCAACTGGCTTTTAAAGGGAATGGGAGATGAGACTTTGATTGGTTTATTGCGTGTTACGCCCAAAACACACCCATGACTCATTAAGAGACTAGGGACAACCCTTTTAGACCATGCGATGGGCGCACAGACCGTTTTTTTCCCGTCGTTAAACTAGCAAAAGTGGATTCGGACACGCCCTAAGTGCACCTGCGTGGTGCGCTTTAGACCATGTGCTCGTTAAAATAGGGCCCATAGTCTCAGCATCAGATATCACGCCCATGGACCGTTGGTTGAATGACTGATGCATAAGACGCACAAAATTGGAAACACTTCAGTAGTTTCGAAGTTGTCATCTGATTGGTTGGATTTCCAGGAGACGTGTGTGTCGCGTTCTTTAACAGTCCGCCTGGAAACAAAGATGATGTGAAGCCAAACCCCCTCATGGAAAAAGAACGCTATCGTGTTTACAACTGTAATGAGCGCTTATCAGGATCAATTAAACGCTGGATTTTCAAAAGTATGTGATGTTAAGTTTGCGGCATAGGCCCTTTAAAATACATCCAAGAGTTTACACACTGGTCTGTTATTGTAGGGACATCGATAATACATTTTCACGCCCCTAAACATGACGCGGAACAAAAAAAACTGAGATTGGTTGCTTTACATGTCAGTCAGATGGCCTCTGGGCGGTCTTTGGCCAATGAACGCTGCAATGGAGTCCAGACTTTCTGAAGGTCTGGCTACGCGAGACTAGAGCAGTCACAACTTAGATTTTCTGTAAAGTCGGCATGAAACCGAAGTTGCAATTAGTCTTTTCTTCCCTTTTTTTTCTTCTTGGATTGTACGAAGTTGGCCGTTGCTAACTAAATGAGGCAGATCTGAATGCCAGGCAGTCATGGAGGATATTTAGTTCTACCCTGAAGGTTAATGTATTTGATTATGGCTGTATTGAAGGCATTGTTTTAATTTACATTTATTTTGATATATTACAGCAAGGAGCAGGATAAGAGTGAAACAGTAGTCTCTAGTCAAGAGGTTTCTCTCAATCATGGAGTCAGAACAGATCCTAGACTATGGATCTCGACCTCTGAGGCGGCGGAAAACAATTGGTCATCTCCTGAAACGCCAACTTTGGCTGAACCCCAAAATGCACCACCTGCCCCGTATGTTAAGAATGAAACCATACCCAATACAACACCACCTGGCATTCAAGAGTCCAGCCTGGTACCTGCACTTAATGGGAAACAAGACCGCAATATAAAGAAGGAAGACAGCCCTCTTGTGATTGAAAACAGGGTGCCGGAAGGGAACAGCCCATTGGACAAACTCAAGTGGGAGGTTCTGGTTCAGGAAGTGGTCTCAGCTGACCAATCATTAGCTCGCACTCTTTACCCTATAGCCAATAGGAAGACAGCACTCATGCTGATGGAGCAGCTGTTATCTGAAGATAATCTTCTAATGGAGGAACACTACAAGAAAAAACAGGAGGAGAAGGTTAATAACCCAGAAAAAGCTGCACACAGGTGACTACTGCACATACACACGTCAAATGCTGCATTATAAAGGTGTTCATAATGTAGATTATAATGCATTATATTTTTTAAATAAATAATTGTAGCCAAAGTTAAAATGCATTACAATGTTTGCAGATTCCTTTTGTACATTTGAAATTGGTTTTGTCATGCGTTTTAAATAATGCATTATACTTTTTAAAGGATAGATAAGTATTATAATGGTTACAATTATTCATGCTATCACACACAGATCAGGCATAACATTATGACCACTGACAGGTGAAGTGAATAACACTGATTATCTCTTCATCACGGCACCTGTTAGTGTGTGGGATATATTAGACAGCAAGTGAACATTTTGTCCTCAAAGTTGATGTGTTAGAAGCAGGAAAAATGGGCAAGCGTAAGGATTTGAGCGAGTTTGACAAGGGCCAAATTGTGATGGCTAGTCGACTGGGTCAGAGCATCTCCAAAACTGCAGCTCTTGTGGGGTGTTCCCGGTCTGCAGTGGTCAGGATCTATCAAAAGTGGTCCAAGGAAGGAACAGTGGAGAACCGGCGACAGGGTCATGGGCGGCCAAGGCTCATTGATGCACGTTTGGAGCGAAGGCTGGCCTGTGTAGTCCGATCAAACAGACGAGCTACTGGAGCTCAGATTGCTCAAGAAGTTAATGCTGGTTCTGATAGAAAGGTGTCAGAATACACAGTGCATCGCAGTTTGTTGCGTATGGAGCTGCATAGCCGGTTGGTGTATAATGCATTAAAACACTTTTATAATACATTATATATAAAGGCTTTAAGTAAAGTGTTTCCAATGCATCTTGTCCTTTTCTAGATTATAAATAAATGGCTCTGTTCCAAAACTACCTTTTCTACACAGCAAGCTGCCTACCTTGAAAATATTTTAGGCATCATCATTCCTAGGAACACTGAACCAAAAATATAGGCACTAATTATTGGGTAGTTTGTGGCCAAATTCTCAAATTGATGGAGAAGGCAATTTCAAAATGCTCAGTGAAATAAATCATCCAAGATAGTGGATGGTGGTTGTTTTTATGCACTACTGGAATGGTTTCATCTAATGAATGGGACTATTTTACCCAATATTTGTTATATGAATTTAAATGCTTATCTTTGCAACATGCATATGTAAAATTGGAACCAATAGCAATTTGAGGGTGTGTTCATACTTGGCAGTTTTGGTTACCTAAAAACCACAGAATGCTCAAGCATACCTGTTTTATCTCGTCATCGTCGTGATGTTGCCAATCACAGTTCGGTACAGGCGTCAGAACCGCATCTCCTCGCAGCAGATCTTCGTTTGTACGAACGGAGAAATTCCTTCCAATAACGATTACATTGTTACACCAGTAGGTGGCGACAAGTGACTGCTAAAAAAATTTTTGTTATTGAATGATTCACTCAAGAGATTTGTTAAAAAACGCTGATTCATCCATTGTGTGTTTAGAATTGTGGGAGAATCGTGATTCTCAATCGTGCAGATCTAACTCCTTTACACATTTTATAGGCTCTTCACGAGTTCTCAGCTGGTAAAAATACCATCATATGTAGCTACACACATACAACAAGCACATTTAGTCCAGCAAACAGCACTGTTTGGGATGTTCGGTATGTTTAGTCGCAAAACTATAAATGTTTGTTTGTTTTGTATCTTTGCCATAACTCTGTCTGACACACCCACCGCTAGCCTAGCTTTATTTTGTCACTTATTGAGCAGTAGGCTAGCTGGAGCCGTTTACCTCCAGTCTTTGTGCTAAGCTAGGCTAGCGGTGGGTGCGTCAGACAGAGTTATGGCACGCACGGAGATAAAAATGGTATGTATGGACTTATCTAACTCTGGGGGATACGGTGAATAAGCTAAAGTCACAAAAAGTCGCCGTGTTCCTTTAAGCGAATGTTAAACGAACCAGGACTATGCATAATTTTCTTATTTGGTCCTGATCAAAAGAACTGAGAGAACTGAACTACAAGTGTGAACACAACCAAAGTCTCCCATGTGCTTTACATGAGGAAAGTTATTCAAATATACAATAACATGTTTTTTTGTTTGAAACTAAGTACTCCGTATTCTACTCAAATCAATTTTGAAATATTAAAAAGCTAGACTTTCATTTGTATGTTCACTGAATGTTTGTTTTGCATGTTTGATTTTGTTTTTAAAGCACTGAGATGCCAGTTTGTGACAAACCGCTGAACCGTCCATCATCTGTGAGCAACAAGTCTGTTCACTCAAACCAAAAAGAAGTGGATATCATCGACAAGAAGGTACTGGAAAGCATAATAATGCTATGTAGAGGGATGTTGATGTTCCGTGCCTTATTTTCACCACAGATAAACAGTCTTTTATGCTGTGCAAGATCCATGTCCAGACTTCAAACGTGCTGCTATGTTTTCAGAAACAGCAGTGGCTTCCTCTGACCTCAAATGAACACTGTTCTTGCTTAGTGATTTATGCGTTACAGACACATCAGTGAAGATATTAGCATAGCATGTTATGTTACAGAGATTTTTGTAGGTCTGTAGCTGACACTTTTCTAAAATTGCTTTTGTTCAAGGAATGGTTCACTTCAGACAACGCTCTGTTTTTGTGTGTACCTTTAAATGCAAATGAGCTGCTGCTCCCCATCCCCTTTCAAGAAGAGGGCGGAGCTTCAAGAGCTCATGTTAGCAGCTCCGATTACCTCACGCAGACACACACTGAAAATGTCAGAAACTGTTCAGCCTTTTATGTCCAAACCGGAGTCAGACAATGATGGAGAGACTCAAGAAGAAGTGACGACATGTAGAATGAGACAGGACGTTTCTGAAGGGATAGTTGATGAATTTATGAGTTAACTATCTTCAAGTCATTGATTAGCATATTCTGTCATGATAATCTATAAACCGCTGGTGTGGGAACTGTTGTAAGATGCTCAGAGCCAGAGAATATCTGCTGCATGAAGAGAGAACAGGTCTAGTTTAGTTTAATTACGGTTATAACTTATGTTGTCATCTTGCTTTTATGACATGCTATTGCATTTGTGTTCATACTGTATTACAATAAATGTGAAAGACGGATGACAGCTTGAGCGACTTCCAAATGTGCTCGACTACAACAACTCTTCCTCTTCTCAACATGGCCTTTGTTGCGTGTTTCCGGGGGCGGGGTTTATGTAAATTTTAGAAGAAGTTTGTTGTAGTCCTTAAAAAGCGATTTCTTTAAAAGAAAAAAAATATCTCCCTTTGCTTTAAACTTTAAGCATTGTCTTTGCAGATGTTGTTTATGCTCAAAAAGCAACATTGCACACTAACTAAAGTTACAAAAGTGAAATCATAATCAACCATACCTTTAATACTTCAAAAAAATGATGTCGCATTTGCATTATGTATACAGACAGATGAAGAATGTGGCTCTACTACTCAAAAAACTAAGTCATTAGACTAGGGATTCACACATGATTTTCACCTTAATATTATAATAATGTAGAATATAATAACTTATAATAATCAAGTCTGTTTGTCTATTGTGATCATTTTATGCAGAAATGCAGCTAAATCTAAGGGGTTCACATACTTTTTCCTGTCACAATATTTTTGAACAAAATATTTAGGCAGGGCTTGACGCTCACCTATTTCCCAAGAAGCACCTGTGCTCCTAAGTTGAAAAATGTAGGGGCACATTTAGAAACTTTAGGGGCACAACTAACTATTTCTGCCACACTGTACAGGGTTCCTGCACAGTTTGGAAAAGTATGGAATTTGATTTGAGTAATTTCCAGGTCTGGAAAAGTATGGAAAAATATTTGCAATTCCACACTATTGCCCCTGTTTAGTTTTCTATAATAGAAAACAAAAAAATATACAGACTTTCGTGTGAGCACGTGAAACCATTAAACTTGGCATATAGAACAATACACACTGAGCCACCCATTGCACCATCAGCCCATTTCGCTGTGTGGATTCATGGTTGCCACAGAGTATGCGTTAAAGCAGTCCTAACGCCTTGAAATGTGATCTACTGCCCTAACGAAAGCCAAATTTTGAACACTTTTTTTTGTATAGTACCAGTCTTTTTTATAGACCCTTGAACTTGGCAAATTCATGTGCATCCATGCTTCTGTTTTCTTCATAGTAAGATAGCAGTGACACACAAATACAATTTATTATAATTTTATGTAGTCTATATGACAGACTTAATTTTTTTTAAGTGATTCCAATGATATTTCAAGCAACTCAAACCCATCATGGCTAACAGTGCATCTGAAGAGTCTCAGCTGAAGGAAATAATACATTATTTATCGGCTTTAAGATATCGGACACATTTTCTTATCGGGCCGATAACGATAACATAAAAAAATTAACATTTATCAGCCGATACCGATATGGTGGCGATATGTCGTGCATTTTGAAGTTTAATAATCGCATTAGGCAGTATCGTGATTTGTTTTTCCATCCCCATAATATAAGACACTTAAAATGATCATTAAGACGCTTGTTATACCATTTAAAGTATTGAAGACTTTTTATGATCTTACATTTAAGAAAACTGATCCCCAGGGATTTATTCATTATGCTCCAAAATACATTGTACAGTTCGCACACATCTATTTTAAGCCGCAAATGTGAGTGAAATGCTTCTGGCTTCTAGAGAAGCATGCATCTTGACCTCAGAGCTCAGGGTCGGTCTGTCTTAAAAGGTTGTTATATCTGTGGAGAAAATGCATGGGATTTTTACTTCACCAACCCTCCTGTTGCACCTCTGGAGACTTATGCATACAAGTATTTACTATCCTATAATTAATGGGTTATTACAAATAAACATATATTTTGTTCCTCTTTGCATCTTCTCCCGTATAGAGACAGCTGATAGCACATATAGAGGAGCACCTGAAGTGTCTGGAGGAAGTCCGCTCCACTGTCCAGATCGAGGCGGAGGCGAATGGGGTGCGGGGCGACGCTATGGAGGCCCTGGTCCGAGAGAGCTGTGTGCCGACCGAGCTCGAGCGCTACACACAGTTTATAGGAGATCTGGAGCGGGTGGTCAGTCTGTTGCTCTGCCTGTCCGCCCGTCTGGCCCGTGTGCAGAACGCTCTCAGCACTGCGGACGACAGCATGGACGCGGAGGAGAAAGTGAGTTTATTAACCCAACAGAGCTAGGTGTGTAATGAGGTGTGTGTTTGTGTAGAGAGCGAGGAGGGACCCTAAACACACTAAAGGTGTGCAGGGTATTGCTTTAAGATTGACAGTGAACCACGTTCTGCTGGATGAGCTGTGGATGGTGTCAACACTGCCTGACCAAAACCTCTTTAGTTTCAAAGAGTTTTGCGATTGCACTGCCCTCCTCTGACAAACATTTGAAGTGCAATCATTGCAACGCACCATGTAAATTGATGTTTGTTTGTTGATTTTTTTTTTTTTTTTTTTTTTTTTACAAAGGTTATTAGAAATATATCATTTAAATACACCAATCAGGCATAACATTATGACCGGTGAAGTGAATAACACTGATGATCTCTTCATCACGGCTCTTGTTAGTGTGTGGGATATATCAGGCAGCAAGTGAACATTTTGTCCTCAAAGTTGATGTGTTAGAAGCAGGAAAAATGGGCAAGCGTAAGGATTTGAGCGAGTTTGACAAGGGCCAAATTGTGATGGCTTAGACGACTGGGTCAGAGCATCTCCAAAACTGCAGCTCTTGTGGGGTGTTCCCGGTCTGCAGTGGTCAGGATCTATCAAAAGTGCTCCAAGGAAGGAACAGTGGAGAACCGGAGACAGGGTCATGGCTCATTGATGCACTTTTTTTCCCTTGAAATTCCGACTTTGTGTCACAATTTTGACTTTTTCTGCAATTTTGACTTTTTAAATAGTCGCAATTACGTTTTTTATTTTTTATTCTGTAGTGGAAACCAGCTTCCATAAGTTGGAGCTTTGAGGCCATCTAGTGGCCAGTTATGAAGTGGCATTTCATGTATTTTTTTTTTTCCCAAGAGGTCATCAGAGACACAATCTATTATAATGATTTAAATGGTCTTTGCATGCAATCAAAAAAAGTATTTTGTATTAAAGTGAAGGAATGTGCTTAAATTACATTGCAATTATTGGTAAAAAAAAAAAAAAAAAAAAGTAATTTAGAGGTAAGTAAAATAAGAAATAACAAATCTAAAACAACAACATAAATATAAATATTTATATTTTATTAGAATTAAAGGATTAGTTCACTTCAAAATGAACATTTCCTGATAATTTACTCACCCCCATCTCATCCCAGATGTTCATGTCTTTCTTTCTTCAGTCGAAAAGAAATGAAGTTTTTTTTGAGGAAAACATTCCAGGATTTTCCTCCACATAATGGACTTCAATGGGGACCAACGGTTGAAGGTCCAAATCGATGCAGTTTCAGAGGAAGGGCTTCAGAGGCTCTGCGCGATCCCAGACGAGGAATAGGGTCTTATCTAGACAAACCATCGGCCATTTTCAAGAAAAAATAAACATTTATATACTTTTTAACCTAAATTGCTCATCTTGCGCTGCTCTGCGTCAAACCACGGATTATATAATCACGTCGGAAAGGTCACGCTAGACGTAGGCAGCAAATATCCTGTGACTAATGACAAATGAACAGAATTGTGATGCATTCATAAAATAATTCTGACTTTACTTAATCCACAGCAATCGCTGGACAACCGCTACAGTCTCCTGTGCAAACAGAGGGAGGACGCCAAAGACTTAAAGGACAACCTGGACCGCCGGGAGCGCCTGGTCTCCACCTTCCTGTCCAAGCAGCTGACGGACACACAGCTGCAGGAGTACCGGCGCTTCATTCAGACCAAGGCCTCCTTACTCATTCGCCAGAAAGACCTGGATGAGAAACAGCGTTTAGGAGAGGAGCAGCTCGAGGCCTTACTCGGCACTATACCTCCATGAAACAAACTCCGTACTCGTGCCTTTCCGGCATTGTTTTACTGAGACCGTCATATTTTGAGACACTATTTGTGCACTCTGTAGTTCCTCTGCAGATCGTATCGAGTTGACTTTCGAAACCACGAATAGCTTTATTTAAGAGCCCAGGAATGGTTTATCAGAAATGTGACAGATTGCTCTAAAATGACGACCAAAAAAAAGAAGAAAGAAGCACTTTTGAAAAGAAACTGCACGTATTGTGTATTCATATTTGATTTCAGGGCTTCATTATTGCTTTGATGCTGTAACATAGTGGACCTTTTCATTAATTCCTGTTTGTCCTGTAATTTCATTGGCACTATCATGTTGAATGTGTTTAATGCTCGGGTACTTTAAGATGCGTTTGAAATAATTGAAGCCTGTATTATTTAACTGCATGTGTAGTGAGAGCACGATTCAGCAGCAAAGCAAACGTCAAGTTACATACATTTACATTTATGCGTTTGACAGACGCTTTTATCCAAAGTGACTTGCATTGCATTGATCCCATGCTCTTGGTATTCTGCTGTTTGAGCTACAGAAATGACTGAGTTACTGACACATGCATGTGCTCAACGTGTGCTGTTTGAGAACATTTCCAATCCGATGAAGCGATTGGCCAGGAGAGGTCATGTGTTACAGTGATTTCACCAGCAGTAAAACCATGGTAAAATCACTGACATGGAGAAGCTTATTGCTTTTATAAACCAGCAATATAAAACCAATAGTTACATTTATTATTAATAATAATTGGAACTAGATTTGCATTTCCTGATGGAAAAAACTGGCTTACAAAGCAGTAAAAACAATAGTGCTAAAGTTTTAGGTTAAATGACATTAAAAAATAAAACGGGAATCACAATTCAGTATGTAAATAGTCTTAAAATGTATTTTTAAAACTTTACAAAAAGGTGGAAATTATCTACAGAACAAAGTTTGAATATCATTCGCACATTAAATGGATTGATCTGAACAGGTTTCCCGATGTATTAATAAACATTCACTGTTAAAAGAGTGTTTGTTTAAAGTTATCTGGTCTTTAATAACATTCTCAAAACGTTAGCACAAAAATTCCTTGAGGGAACATTCAATAGTAACTTTCATATAACGTTTGCATGTTTATATATGTTTAAGGTGCTGTATGTAAAAAAAAAAAAAAAAAATTGACTACTACAGCATAAAAAACCATAATATGTAAGCAGGTATTTAGGAAAACATGCTACCGCTAAGTTCACAAACTTGAAATGTGTGTTCCGTGTCGGAATGTCTGTTTTGTTCTGTGACTCCGCCCACTGCCAATTTACCCAATAGTATTTTGACACTCCGGGTTGCCAGTTGGCGGGAAACACATCGTATTGCGGCCATGGAAGCCAGCGAGAGAACTGGGTCAGAGATCGCAGATTCTACCCGACCTAAAAATCCTAATCCATCTAAAAAGCTTTATGACCAGAGGAATATTATAACACGGATCAACTTACAATCGAGTGGTGCAGGTTTGACGTCAATTTGTAGGCCAGACGGCCGTTAGCATCGCACTGGTTCCCTCGAGAAAAACCCAACCGGATTTCCCCATAGGCTTTTGGATTATCGCAAAAAACAAGCTCTGTGATCAACAAAAGTTTTTGATACTTGCACGTTTTGTCCATCAAGATAATTATCACAGGTGAACACAACTTTTATGAATTTTGAAGCGTAAATGCAGCCCCCAGAAGTAAAAAGCTAAAGGTAAGCTGTAAATGAACTACACCATGGTCCGTCACCATCACTAAGCTCCCCACTATCTCAGAACATTTTCCCAGAACGTTTGAGTTGGACTAGTTGATAAGAGCACAATAAGCATAATAAGGTTGTAAAAGCGACTGAGCTATGTTCTGCGTGCTTCGTTTAATCTCCTTGACATCCTCTGTAGTCCCATTAGTCACTTGTTCGCCTTTTTCAAGGCACGTAACAGCTTCAAAAACTCATGAGTGGGGTAATACTGATGTATTTTATGTAGTAGAATAAAATGTGAAGTGTCTTGTGTTCACCACAGACCTTATTTCAGCCGTTTAACCAAAACCCCATTCAAAAAAACCATTGACTTCAGGACGAGGGAACCGGGAGTGCTAAAATGCTAACTCGCTAATGTGTTTTGGCCTACAAAGTGATGTCATGTGCCATCCTTCAGCTGGCAACCCACGTGAGCATCGAGTCTGAGGAGAAAGAGCGGGAGAATCCATTCTCCAATATTTTTAATTTGGGCTGCAGTAACCATTTCAACCGCTAGCTGTCAATACTACATACTGCACCTTTAATGTGAACATTAGCAATAAAACAACTCTTACTAATCTGTGGATCATGAAACTCATTCAGATCAGCTGCTTTGTTAAATGTTACTGGCAAAAACCCAACTGATCAGTGTATTGGGCGATCCTTCTGTCAAGAGTTCGTGTTTATATGGTCACGTGAAAGCCCTAGATTTCCATTGAGACACATTCTTGATCATCAGAAACTATCTTGTGACGCATGAACCATTATCCATGTCATCTGGAGTCATAATGGTGCTTTACTGGATGTGGCTTTTGAAATGGCAGACTGTAAATGAGCGTTTGTCTGCTATCAGTGTGCTGTGGATGTTACTTCAACAGTTGTGCTGCCATCTTGTGGTTGTTGATATGTAGGATGCATTAATTCCCTTTGGTTTAATGTGAATAAAGTGTGTAAATGGCACTTTCCCACTGTGCATCTCAAGTGTTTGCTTCATTACAACTAGTCAGATTTGGTCAGGTATTAAAGCACAATTCTCTGTAAAAATGCTTTGAAATAACATTGATTGTGAAAAATGCTCCATCATGAATAAAAAGAATGTGATTTTTTGATGTTTAGCCTAATGGGTGAATCTATTTTAGGTGTTTTCATGTAACATGTGATGTAACTATCATGTAAATAATGTAAAAAAGTTTACTTCACTATATTACAATGATCTAATCATGACATCGTTGGAAAGGTTTAAGACTCCTAAATAGATATTTCACCACTGTTTTTTGTTACAAATTATATAGGAACAATAATAGATTAATTTATGACGAGTGCACCTCATCTACATCACAACAGGAGTTCTGACCGTTGCACACTTTTAATCATTGAAACGTTGGTTTTCGTGCTAAAGGTTCATAAAACATTTTAATATTTGGCCATAAAAATGTATTAAATAATATCCTCTATAAAAAAAAAATTATAAATAAGGAATAATTGACGACGTGTCTTTTTTATATATGATATTTTAGTAATAAATTAGGTATCATTCGAAAGCTTACGAACTCAGAATTTGTCCTGTGAAAACCGTTGCATTACCATTGGGCGTCGTCATGTTTCATAATTTATAATCAAAACCTTTTCTAATCTTGACAAAACACATATCGGCGGAAAGGACTGAGTCTTATACTTCCATATTTTGTGATAGAAGTTATATTTGGACAGAAATGTATTAATTTGTTACAGCAAAAATTCAATGAAATGTGTGTCACCCGGTGGCTATTTTTGGTATTGCTCCTAAACAAAATCTCATGGGAACTTCAATTTTTTGTGATATCAACTTCAAATTTGGAACACAACTTGGTTAATCATATGACTTTGATTTTATAGTAATTTTAGAGTAAAAAATATTTTGTAAAATATATATTTGATATAAAATATAAAATATTTAGTACAGTGCATTTGATTTACAGTAATTTTAAACTTCCATAACTTTTTCATACTTTAATTTTTTGAAGCTCTTTCACTTCTGCAATATTCTTGAATTACAACCATTTAGGTTTGGATAGTGCATGTCCATTCTCAAAAACGGGGGGTGACAGTTAAGGGGTTAAATATATCTGGGGGTTGAATATGATGCTTAAAGCATACATAAAACACACAGTTTCTGCCAGTCTTGTGTTAATCTTGAGTACCTATAGAGTAGTGTTGATCCTTCATATCTCCCAAGAGTCTTTAGTTTTATCATATTTATAAAAGACAGATACACTGTACCGATTCTTTCTGAAAACAGCCGAGTCCATGGAGGCGTGCAGTGGGCGGAGCTAAAGAGTCACGAGCACACACACACACACACACACAATACATCATGGCATTATCCCTGGATATCTTTCGATTCACTATACGTTGGTGTTGTTCACGTTATATGCACTTGCGCGCCGGTTGCCAACAAAACACACACATTTGATGCAGTTTCCCTCACCGCCTGCGGTTTCCACTCACGACCGGGAACAAACACACACACTTGCAGAACTCTGGAAACACAAACTGCATCCACTGTTCCCTTAACGCTGGGTTATTTGCGAAGCTGAACAAGGTGATCTTTCCCTCACACACACACACTCTTCTTTAGTGACATTATTGATTTTGTGGTCTAAAAACACAATGCCAGCGCTGCCGACGGCTCCCGTAACCCGAACGAAGCTCAGTGATGGATGTGCTCTTGCTCTCGCTCTGGTTGGTGTGTGTGTGCGCTTATCCGGGAGATGTGCCCATACAAGGAATTCCACCCTTTATGACGTCATACAGGGCCATACTCGGAAAAAAACTTTCCGAAACTTGTTGGAATCCTGAAGTGTATTTGGCACAGAAATGCTCCGTCAAACGTCCAGCTCGTTTTTTGAAACTTTGGCCATGTTTAGCATGAGAATCAACTCTTTAACAGTGTAAATAAGGCAGAATGCATAAAATAGCATTAGACCCCCCTTTTAAAACATGTAATTCTCAATGGAAAGTCAAACACGTCATTCTTGTATTTCCTAGTGAACAGTGAGTTCTATTAAAGACATTGGAGTGAAGGCGTGTCACGCATGCCGAATCATGCACACGTGTCTTAAGGCATCTTTAAGGCAGACGGAGGAACACGTGCTCCGTTTCAAGGGCAGAGGGTCGAGTTTAATACAGCCACTGCATTATGGGAACATCAGGAGATGCAGCTGTAAACAAAACTCTTCAGTTCTTATCTGGTCAGCCCATGAGGGCCTGTGTCGGCTGAAACGCCCAGCACTGATCTGAGGTCAGCAGTAAAGAGCGACCTGAGCCGTTTCTCACACAGACACTGTGATGTAATCTGAAACAACATCACACAGCAAAACTGAGTGAAAGTTCACATGCAACATCACGCTTATTAGCATTTTTGAATAAGAAAATGCATTTATTGTACGATAACATATAAAGGTCCTAAAATGACAGGTTTTCCAGGATTACGGATGACTACAATTAAGCATGTTGATCAGCATTAAACATGACTTGAATGTGTTCAGATACTCGTGTTTAACATCCAGAACAAAAATATCAAAAATGTTTCACAACGCCTCAAACAATCATCAGAAATGAACAATTAGAGCAAGTCACACGTCCTCAACCTGAGACGAATAGCTCGAATATCTCATGTGCAGGTAACACTTTATTTCACTGTTACATGCAGTTTCTATAATAATAACTATGAATTCTGCATAATTACATGAAACTAACCCTATAGTAAGTACATGTAGGTAATAAATATTACTCAGTGCTTAAATGTATAATTACAGTGTAACAAAGACACCTTAAAATAAAGAGTTACTCTTTATTTTACGGTGTCATTGTTACAGTAACTATATATTTAAGCACTGAGTAATATCAATTACCTACATGTACTTACTATAGGGTTTGTTGCATGCAATTATGCAGAATTTACTGTTATTACTATGGTAAGTATGTGTAACATATGTAATAAGGACACTGTAAAATAAAGTGTAACCCATATGTATATCATACGTAATCACAATTGAAATCTATTATATTAGACTATAATAGAATACATATTCAAAAGAAGTGTCTTCTGCTCACCATTTATTTGATCACAAATACAGTAAAAACAGTGATATTGTGAAATCATTCTAATATGAGGATTTGCTGCTCGTGAAACATTTATGAATATTATCAGTGTTGAGAACAGTTCAAATCGTGATCAATTCTGTTTTTCAGGATTCTCTGATGAATAGGATGTTCAGAACAACAGCATTTATTTGAAATAGTGTTTTGTAACATTATGAACATCACTTTTGATCAATTTAATGTGTTCTTGCTAAATAAACGTATTCATTTCTAGCGGTAGTGTCATCAATCATTCATAGTGAAAAAAATGTGAATGAAAAGAATTCTTTGGAATCTCAGATAAAGGCAAATATTCTTTTATAGACACAAACATTCATATATTATTATCAATGTTGAAAACAGTTCATATTTTTGAGGAAACTGTGATACGTTTTATTTTTCAGGATCACTTTAATGAATCAAAGAAAATTATTTTTTTAAATAGTGTATGTCATCAATCATTCATCTCAGATCAAGGCCGTTTGACATAAACATCGTCTGCTCGATTATGGAAAGATGTTTGATATGAGTCTCGGTTTATGGGACGCTGTCTCGTCCCTCTCAGCCCTGTCGTCTTCAGCCACGGACATGAACTGGATCCTCGCCTTGTGCTTCTTCTTGATCCCTACCGGATGAGGAGGAAAGAGCCGGTTTTTCATGTATTTATGGGGGTCACACTCCTCCCTGACCTGATGCGTCTCCTGCTGGGCGGCTTTCGGCTCTCCGAGGAGCTCCCTCAGCTCTCCCGAAACCTCTTTGCGCAGATAGTGGTAGGGTTTCTTACCGCAGTTGTCTCTTATATTCCCATTGGCGCCATATTTGCGCACTAGAAGGTCTATCAGAGAGGTGTGGTTGTGGATGGAGGCGATGTGTAAGAGTGTGTAGCCTCCGTTGGACTTGGCGTCGATGTCCACCCCATGCCCACCTTTCCTAGACACCTCAATAATCCTACGGACCATGTCAGTGTTCCCACACTTGACGGCCCAGTGGAGGGCCGTGAACCCAGACGTGAGGTCTTTCTTCTCTGCGAGCTGAGCGTCCTTCAACAGAAGCCCGTACGCTTGAGTCCACTGTCCGGCCGCGGTCTTCACCAGCCACTCGTGCTCCGCGGGGTCCAACGGGATGTACTTCGACTCATCCGGCTGTTTGGGGGTCTTGAAGTGTCTCCGAAGCTGCGGGGAGACGCTTGCACCGTCTGTGGACGCTCTCCTACATTGACGCTTGCTGTCAGAGTCAGCCGTTTCCAGTGGCTTCTTGTAACGCTGACTGACGTCTACTTGGGGCATTCGTAGAGGAAGAGCGCATGGTTTGTTCGTCTTGGACGCTCCATGTTTGTCATCATGGTCAGACTTCAGCGGTACAGTGAAATGCAAAGCCTTTATAGGTTTAAAGTCAACGTTCTTGCATCTTCCCAAAGCAAACTCAATGGGAGAAAGTTCTGAATCCTTCGGCTCTGACTTCCTACCTTCTTGGTTTTGGGAATTGGTGCACTGTTCCTTCTCATCTTCCTCTGGATGTGATCCACCTTCAGAATCACAACCTTCTCGTTGTGCGTTTTCATTGTTTGACGCTTCTAGTAGGTGATGGTACACTTTCTTCAGGACTATGTACTTGGTGTCCTGGAAATCTTTAACGACGGCGATGTTGTTGACACATGTCTTGAAGAGCTCTCTGTTCTGCTTCTTCTCTGCCAGATCACAGCAGTTTAGTTGATCTTTAAACTGGCTGAGCAGCTCTGAGTTTTTCACCTTTCCTCTGCCTTCCAATAATGTGTTTAAAATCGCCTCTTGAGTCAGAGCCATTTCTTACTTCGTCCTAGGTGTAAACAACATACTGGGAGACTCCTGGACTATCGCCACGCCCTTACCTGCCTTCCGGAAGAAATGTAGACACGTCATGTAAATGAAAAAAATCTGACGTGGGTGGGGGCGGGGCTGTGGAAAAGTTTAAAACTTTTAATTAAAATTATTCTTTTTTGTCAGGACATATAGCGAGTTATCTAAATAGTTTAAAATAAAATCATATCTATAATAATGAGAACATAATAAACTCTAAAAAATAAATAAATAAACAAATTTGTCCCTGTGAGTGTTTTTGAACGTACAGTTATGTCATCATAACAGATAATTACTTGCACATTTCTTTATTTAGACGCTCTATCTTGCCGTGACTTGAGAAAAGACATTCCTGAAGCCAGTGGGAGTTTCCAGGAAGAAGCCATGTTGAACTTAAGGAAATTACGAGCCCTAGTACGGCAAAGATTTGTCTCATGAATATTAATTTCTGCTGAACAATCATTCTGATTTGCCCAGGCACGCAGCCTAATTAATATTCAAGAGCCTTTCAGCCAATCAACGCAGAACGTCAACATTGCGTCATTTAAATTCATAAGCAAAACCTTCACCATAGTAACGTTCGTAAATTCTCCAGCCCAACCACAGTGTGTGTGTGTGTGAGTGTGAGTGAGACGAAGGCAGGCAGCTCCCTTTCGCCTTATCCAAACACATACATTCCTCATCATGGCGGCCACGGATGTAGACATATTTTCTGTAAGTACCCTTTTACTTCCGCAGAGCCATTTAGATGGACATACACGGTTTGTCTGTAATGAATTAGGACTAGCACGAGCGCTACTCTCTAGCTTAACGTTAGCCCAACGGACTCTACATTGAGCAGCAGTGCAATCTAACGCTGTTTATTTACTGTGTGTGTGTGTGTGTGTGTGTGTGTGTGTGTACACTACAGGTCAGAACAGGTGTATTACTTATTCTAGCCATATAGTGTGTTTCTGGTTAACTGAGAATGTTGTTGAACGTATTTAATGTCTTTTCTCGGTCTCTTGAATGTTGTTTGTTGTGAACATCTCTTTATTTACAGTACTGATGCAGTCTATAGTACAGATTTCCTATTTCAGTAGTTTCAGAGCTTTTGACGGCAACATGCTCCCTCGTTTACCCCTTGACATCTTTATACCCAAACAACACACAGCAAAGCTAGAGTTTGTGAAGTTTGGGGCCAACATGAGGCCCCTCAGTGTGAGATCACAGATAAGAGTGACAAAAAAGGGCAGATGAGGTGATTATCTGATCGTCCACAGTCAAACTTGGCAGGGAATGACTAATTTGTTAATTATGGTATCTTTGGAATAGGTGGTGATCGTGTGAAGGATAATACGTTTACAAAAACGCGGTAAGATTTCAGTCTGTCTAAATTAAATGGAAGAAGCTGTTGGTCACTTGGATGCTCTTAAGGGTTATTTACTCTTCCTCACATGTCATTACAATCCTGTAAGACTTTTGTTCATCTTCTGAACACAAAGGAAGATCTTTTTGATGAAATCTGAGAGCGTTCTGTTCTACGCTTCAAAAAGTTCATAAAGAGATTGTAAAAATAATCCATATGAATTGAGTGGTTTAGTCCAATTTAATTTAGGTTTTTATTCACAAATAAACATTCATCAATGCACGCATCAGTTGTGGTAAACGGAAGCTCAAGCGAACATGCTTGAGCATGTAAGAACCAATGAGGTTCGTTCTCGAGTTACGCAGCACGTTTGAGCTTCAGCAAGAACCAATGAGGTTCATTCTCGAGTTACGCAGCACGTTTGAGCTTCAGCAAGAACCAATGAGGTTCATTCTCGTGTTACGCAGCACGTTTGAGCTTCAGCAGGAACCAATGAGGTTCATTCTCGAGTTACGCAGCACGTTTGAGCTTCAGCAAGAACCAATGAGGTTCATTCTCGTGTTACGCAGCACGTTTGAGCTTCAGCAAGAACCAATGAGGTTCGTTCTCGTGTTACGTAGCACGTTTGAGATTCAGCGAGAACCAATGAGGTTCGTTCTCGTGTTACGCAGCACGTTTGAGCTTCAGCAAGAACCAATGAGGTTCGTTCTCGTGTTACGCAGCACGTTTGAGCTTCAGCAAGAACCAATGAGGTTCGTTCTCGTGTTACACAGCACGTTTGAGCTTCAGCAAGAACCAATGAGGTTCGTTCTCGTGTTACACAGCACGTTTGAGCTTCAGCAAGAACCAGTGAGGTTCGTTCTCGTGTTACGCAGCACGTTTGAGCTTCAGCAAGAACCAATGAGGTTCATTCTCGTGTTACGCAGCACGTTTGAGATTCAGCGAGAACCAATGAGGTTCATTCTCGTGTTACGCAGCGCGTTTGAGCTTCAGCGAGAACCAATGAGGTTCATTCTCGTGTTACGCAGCGCGTTTGAGCTTCAGCAAGAACCAATGAGGTTCATTCTCGTGTTACGCAGCACGTTTGAGCTTCAGCAAGAACCAATGAGGTTCATTCTCGTGTTACGCAGCACGTTTGAGCTTCAGCAAGAACCAATGAGGTTCATTCTCGTGTTACGCAGCACGTTTGAGCTTCAGCAAGAACCAATGAGGTTCGTTCTCGTGTTACGTAGCACGTTTGAGATTCAGCGAGAACCAATGAGGTTCGTTCTCGTGTTACGCAGCACGTTTGAGCTTCAGCAAGAACCAATGAGGTTCGTTCTCGTGTTACGCAGCACGTTTGAGCTTCAGCAAGAACCAATGAGGTTCATTCTCGTGTTACGCAGCACGTTTGAGCTTCAGCGAGAACCAATGAGGTTCATTCTCGTGTTACGCAGCACGTTTGAGCTTCAGCGAGAACCAATGAGGTTCATTCTCGTGTTACGCAGCACGTTTGAGCTTCAGCATGACGTTTGTTCTTGTGTGTCAAGCATGTTCGGTTGAGCTTCTGTTTATGTTCGCTGATGAATGTTTTATGTGAATAAAAGCCTAAATTTAATCTGTTCATCATATGAAGCGATCGAGTCTCTTCAGAAAATTTTGTCTAAACCGCTCAATTAATATGGATTAGTTTTATGATTTTTTGAAGAGTCAAAGTGGTAGTTGTGTAGCTCAATGGAGGTTTCATCAAAAAGATCTTCATTTGTTTTCCAAAGATGAACGAAAGTCTTATGGGTTTGGAACGACATGAGGGTGAGTAATTAATGACAGAATTTTATTTTTGGGTGAACTATCCCTTTAATGTCCTTAAGCAAGACTTCCTTGGTCAAGAATCTTGACCAGAAAGACCATGCAGGTCGAGCCGGCCTTTGAACGAGCAGCAGCCTCTGGGCGAGTTCAAGTAGATCAGATTTATAAACTTTGTTTTGAGTGACAGTTCAAGGTCTCTGACATAGATGTGCCGTGAGAACTGATCCATCACCGTTTGTTCAGGATTGCTCAAGGGAATGACTTTTCCACTTTTAAGGAAGCCCTCTGGATTTGAGTGAAACTAGTTTGGGTTAGAGAAGAGTAACTGTATTGAGCTGTTTAGAGTCTATTGGGCAGGCTAGATAATAGTTTGTGTGTGTGTTCTGTGGATGTGAAACCTGTGGCCAGTTTCATAAACTTAGCCGCTATGCTAAGACTGTGTCTTAAAGGTTAGTTCACCCAAAAACGAAAATTAGCCCATGATTTACTCCCCCTCAAGCCATCCTAGGTGTATATGACATTCTTCTTTTAAACAAACACAATCAGAGTTATATTAAAAATGTCCTGGCTCTTCAAAGCTTTATAATGGCAGTGAATGGCAGCCCAAAATTTGAAGCCCAAAAAAGTGCATCCATTATAAAAGTGCTGCACACGGCTCCAGGGGTTAATAAAGGCCTTCTGAAGTGAATCGATGGGTTTGTGTAAGACAAATATCCATATTTAACACGTTATAAAGTAAAATATCAAGCTTCCGGCGGACCGCCTTCTGTATTCAACTTACGATAAAAGCATAAACTGGCGTGACGATGACATCAGACACTGCGAAAGGCGTTACACTGTCTGCGTAAGTTGAATACAGAAGGCGGTCCGCCGGAAGCTTGATATTTTACTTTATAACGTGTTAAATATGGATATTTTTCTTAAACAAACCCATCGATTCACTTCAGAAGGCCTTTATTAACCCCCGGAGCCGTGTGGAGCACTTTTATAATGGATGGATGCACTTTTTTGGGCTGCCATTCACTGCCATTATAAAGCTTGAAAGAGCCAGGACATTATTTAATATAACTCAATTGTACTCGTCTGAAAGAAGAATGTCATATACACCTAGGATGGCTTAAGGGTGAGTAAATCATGGGCTAATTTTCATTTTTGGGTGAACTATCCCTTTAAGACCTAGTCTGAACCGCTTGCTAACAGTTTGTCAAGGGGTAATTAGTCGTACTTTTCAGATTCAAATGATGCCAGTTTTTAATGTAATGGACATAAAGTTATAAACGGTGTTAAAGAAAAAATTACTTGACTAACTTGTAAGACTAGTTTAAGCAGTTCATACCACTGGTGCGTTGCTTTAAAAGTCTCTGTTAGACTTTGTTTTAAAGCCGAGCGTTCTTCTGTCACACTGAATCAGAATGAATGAAATGTAAGGGTGCTTTCACAGTCGATGCCTTTTGATTAGAGCTTTGTGTGGTTTTAGGGGCCATATTGATCAACTGCATTGAGTTGTGGAGGGTCAATTCTAATTACATAATGGGTAAAAAAGCTTTAAGGGACAGTTCACCCAAAAATGAGAATCCTGTCATCATTTATGTGCCTTCATATTGTTCCAGTGACTGAGTCTTTTTTTCAGAATGTTTCCATTCAGTGAAAGAGACTGGGCTCCAACAAAAATGCCATAAAAATCCATATGTCTTGTGTGCTAGTAGCTTTAAAATCTCATTTACACTTGTGAGGAGGAGAAAATAATTTTTATTTTTGTGTGAACTAAATCTATTTTACGGACAGATGTATAATTGCACAACTCTTTACAGAGCCTGTAACGTCTTTTAACTGGATTGAAACGAGACTGTCCTGTTCAACATTAGCTCATTTCATTTATTGTATTATACTCTAGTTTCAGGGTAGGGCTGATGTAGTTACTGTTATTTAAAGCTATATGAGTTTCGTGATGAGTCAATGTCCTGTTCGTGCTAAGATCTAACCACTGACATTAATAAACACACACATCACATTGTTTGCGTATGATATGAGACCCTAATTGTGACTACATTTTTTGAGGCAAGAACATGGAGCACATTTTAAAACTTTAGGGGTGCAAAGAAAATGTGTTTTTCCTTAAAGGTATTCAAGGAGACTTTTACAAGGAAAAATTATTTAATTTCTCAGAATACAAAAGTTCTAAGTTCTAAGAAGAGACTTCAGTGTGCACGCCCACTTCTGTGATTGGCTGCTGTGAGACTTCAGTGTGCACGCCCACTTCTGTGATTGGCTGCTGTGAGACTTCAGTGTGCACGCCCACTTCTGTGATTGGCTGCTGTGAGACTTCAGTGTGCACGCCCACTTCTGTGATTGGCTGCTGTGAGACTTCAGTGTGCACGCCCACTTCTGTGATTGGCTGCTGTGAGACTTCAGTGTGCACGCCCACTTCTGTGATTGGCTGCTGTGAGACTTCAGTGTGCACGCCCACTTCTGTGATTGGCTGCTGTGAGACTTCAGTGTGCACGCCCACTTCTGTGATTGGCTGCTGTGAGACTTCAGTGTGCACGCCCACTTCTGTGATTGGCTGCTGTGAGACTTCAGTGTGCACGCCCACTTCTGTGATTGGCTGCTGTGAGACTTCAGTGTGCACGCCCACTTCTGTGATTGGCTGACGTGAGACTTCAGTGTGCACGCCCACTTCTGTGATTGGCTGACATCTTTGCATATAAAATAGTTAGTATTACATGTGGAACTCGCTCAAACTTTTTACTATTACAGCTCTCAAGGTTAACTAATCATGAAGTGTTGATTATAGCATTATATGTAGATCTATAGCATTATATTTAGATAAATGGCATTTATATTTATTCTTTCAGTTCAAAACATTAAACAATGTGTAAACAAAAAATATAGGCCTAAAGAACAAAAGCATTATAAGCTCAAGCAGTGCGAGCGGGGGAAAAACGCTAATAAAGCAGAGCACGGCAGTTAAAAATTAATACGACGGTGGGGTGGTGCCGCGGTGGGCAAGTGATGTAACCGGTAGGCATGGCTTGGGAGTGGCCTCGTAGTTCAGCGAGGCAAGTGCATTCTGGGAGTTGTTGTCTTTCATCCATATGAGCCAAAAATACATTTTCTGGCTTTTCTCACTCTAGAAGGCACCAACTTCAAAAATAATTTCACATTTCTACTACATAAATGACCCAATTTAATTGACATTCATCTTTCCAGCGGTGAAGTACCTCTTTAAAGAACAGAGAGTCTGAAGGGGAGTATGCTAATCTTGTTCAGGAGCTAAAACTTTATCATGGCCGGTTCCGCACTTAGGAGCTCCTCCAGAGACCGTAGCACCACAATTAGGTTTAGAAAAAAGTCTAAAAGTTTTAACTCAAAAGGTTATGTTATCGTTGTCTGTAGCCTACAGCGATTTACATGTACTCCCAGCTGTAATCTCGTGAAAAATGCGATACCTGGCAAAGGTTAATGTTGATTGAATAGCTAGAGACGTCTACTGGACATTTCGTCACCTTTTGTTTCCTTGTATGTGATTGGTTGAAGCCTTGTATGTCGCCACGAGAGTTTAAAAAAAATCGGCATCAAAGCTGAAAAAAATAAACATTGTTTTTTGCCGCAGCACATTCGCGTTCGGTGTGGAAGCACTCATCACACAAACAGCTGATCAAAAAATAAAACCATTGCGCAAATTATTCGCGCATCAAAATCGCGTCCAGTGTGAAAGGACCTTTACTGTCGAGTCTATATCGTAAAAGTCTGTTTGCAAAGCCTGCACCGAAATTGCAACTGATTTACCAAAGAATAATAAATGATAAATAATGAACAAATAAATAATGCTCAACTGAAACATTCACATTGTTGAAAATAAAATTGCTTTCTGTCCCTCCATTGACAGCTACGCAACTACCACTTTGATGCTTCCAAAAAATTCATAGAGATCGTAAAACTAATCCATATGAATTGAGCGGCTTAGTCCAAATTTTCTGAAGAGACACGATTACTTTATATGATGAACAGACTGACAGCATTAATTGTATGTTCTCAGTGTAATTTATGAGTGTTAAATGCAAAACTTTACACCTGTCTTATACTTCAGGTTTAGGAGTACATTTAAGGATTGACAGCTAGACAGCACACTGTGTGTGTGCGCTTGCATAAAGATCTCCAATAGAAAAAAAAAAGATAAAACCCAGTTCAACGCAGATGCCACACTGCGACCAAATCTAGACCATCTGCATTCTTTTCCATGCCAGCCCCTCCTCCCGCCATATCTGATGGGATGCCAGTGAAATTTCCGATGAGGGTTGTTGTGTTTGCTGAAGCAGGCACGCGCATATTCAGGTGTATGTAGGGGGTAAGAATGGAGCCGTCCCAGTTTGGCTCATCTCCACCATCACTCTTGAGTGCCCACCTACCTTGAACAATCTGTGTTGTCCTGGACTCCGTTATGGATTCTCCATTGGATGGTGTTATTGTTCCCTGCAGAATTATTGTTTTAAATCATGTTCTCATCAGCCACTGGTGCAAATGATGGAAATTCATTTTTGTTGTTAAGGTGTTCATCCAAAAAAGGATAATTAGGGGTTCAAGAGCGTAGCGCTGAAACTCTGTTGTAATTGTTAAATTTTACAAGGATCAGCATTCTCCCCTAAAACTGATCAGGCAGACCAAACCGTAAGTCGTAGAGACTTGAAACTTTGAGGGCTGGTGGTACTCACACCGCCTACAATGTCACTAAAGCTCACCCTGATCGGCCTGACGGGGGCGCTACAGCGGTCAAAAGTACAAAATGGCTCATAATTCCTAAACAGTTAAGCTCAAGTGTCTTATATCATGCCTCGGATTTGCTCATTGTTCTGGAGAAATTCTCAGGTATTTTGGATTTTTAAAAAAAATCTATGCTACTTTTGCAAATTAGTCCTAGGTTTTTGGCCCGATCAGAACCAAACCAGTGCAGAAATATTCTCTGAAGAGTGAATATCAATATTTACCAAAAGAAGTTGAAATTTCGATTCACGGTTGCTAAAGGGAGCCAAAATGTTCGATGTGGGTGGGGCACATGTATAAGCTCAATCTGACGTCACGTGAAAAAAATTATAACAGGAAAAAAACATGAAAATGGCTATAACCACCCAACCGCTAGTCCGATTGACTTGAAAATTGGCATGCATTGTTTTTGTCCAAGGTGCCATGATAGTCTGAGGACACTGACATATATAAAAAAACATGGCCGTCATCGGCAAATGAAGTTTGAGCACCTATTAGACAAAGTTACCGGAGGCCAATCGGAACGAAACTCTATGAGCATGTTCAACTCATGGCTCTAGAGGTCTCTGTAATCACGTGGTATATCACACATGCACACAATATTCATATAATTTGATAGAACTCATTATGATCAGCTTTGCCTCAAGAACCACTGCTGTCCATCAAATCGTTCAATAAATATTCATGATTATGTAAAAAAAAACTACTTTTGCTAACTACTCCTAGGTTTTTCGCTCAATCTGAATAAAACCAATGCAGTACAAATCTAGATCAATAATTATCACAAAAAAACTTGAACTTTACCCCTTGGGTAGCTATAACAGGGTCATTTAGAAAATGGGTGTGGCAAAATATACTCAAAAGCCTATAAATCCTAAAAAAAAATTGGTGAGCACATGCAGCATATGACTCTTAAGAAGCATGCCAACTTTTAGGGAGATCGGACCATAGGTGGGGCTATAACTATTAAAAAGCTTTAAAAAACATATATTTCCTCTGGTAGATTGCCTATATTAGTTGTAAATAGTATTTTCCATCTATAATCTAAAGTGGTTACATGCTTGCTAACTAAAACAATATCTTTTTACGCATATGTACTTGAAGGCCTTAAAATGCTTGAACCCCGATAATTGCTGCTTGTAGCTGTATTTCTCTTATATTTTTCGAGTTTTATGATAGTTGAAGCCGTGGTCATTAGTAATATGATCTATTTTGAAGCTTGAAAGCTCATTGATTTGAAAGTTTATCAAATGGAGAATTGCCATCAGTACATTATTCAAAATATCTTCTTTAGTGTCCTAATGAAGAATACAAGTCAGTGGTGTTTGAAATGATGACAGAAGACTGAATTATTTCTGTAAGTGTGGATGGGGCGATTCTTTCGCACAGTAACGCATGGAATGTTGACCGATTTGCACACAGCTCTCAGTGTTCTGTCAGTGTGTATGCCTGTCACTGTGAGGGCGGGTTGAGAAAATATTGTTCTGCGGCCCAAACGCTGCTCCATTTCCTCTTGATCTACTGCCCCCTGAGGGAAAATGTTTCCCCTGCGGCAGGGGCATTTGCCTATCAGCCCCTATATGGCCATTGTTCAAGCCTTCCCAAGACCCCCCCTCCCTCCAGACTGCTTGTTTTCCAAAATTGCTTTCAGCCATTTCCCCTTCACCTCCTAAGTGACTCTGCTTTGAAATGACTCTGGGTGGTAGGGGGTCTGTGGAGGTCTTTCAGCCAGAAATCGTTTTGTGCTTGGTGTGTGTTACACCAGAATTGCTGCTTCCCTCGGTAGCACGCGCGATGATCGTCTCAGTGACATCATCCACCAAATATGTGCCGGCATTGTGGGAAAAGACGAAGCCAGATGAGGGAGGAGCGCATTGATTTCAGGACAGAGTTTTAGGGCACCTATTAGTGGGATTTTAGTTCTGTCTGCTTCTGAATTACAGGATTTTTTTGAGAACATTGGAAATGCTTTGAATGACCGATTGTCTGGAATGGTACTTGGTTTAAAGCTGACATGAAATAATTCACCCATCTATTTATTTAAAAAAAAAAAAAACATTTTGACCTAATAATTTAATGTTTAATCAAGATTTTAAATTTTTAACCAAAATGTCTCAACTCCTTCCAATGAAATGACAGACATCTCTCTGGTGACGTAGGACATAAAATCATTACATTTGCATTAACTCTTTTTCATAATTGTCTGCATTCAGATCTGCTTCCATCCAATCTATAGCATAGAACCAAGGGCCAGTTGTTCAAATGTAATCTGATCGGATTTCGGCGATCGGATTGGATCAAATCTTGAAAAATGGGTTGTTTATTAATCAAAATATTACTCAGCGCCTGAAAATAGTCCCCAGCATGCTCCCTGTGCAAGCAGGCGGTCACGTTGGTTATGTTGACCAGAAGTTAGCCTATTTTCAGGCGCTGCGTAATATCATTGCGCCGCTGCACCCATGGTACGGCAGCAAAGTTCCTTGATTGTTACGCAGGAATGAGAGTATAGTCCCTAGCCATATCGGTCTAGAAAATCGCAACTTTTCATTTTCTGTTGGTCTTAGTACACAATGTAACTACAGAAGAGTCAAGTTTTAAATAGGAAAATATCGAAACTCTTTGGTCATTTTTGAGTGAGATGCTAACGGTCTAATCAGATTCAATGATCTATGCTAAGCTATGCTAATAGTTATACCGCCAGACCCGGAGATCGTCTGAATGGATTCGAAAACGGTAAAACTCAACTGTTTAACTCTAGGGGAGATGGAAAATGAGCCTATTTTCAAAAAAAGTGGAGTGTTCCTTTTAAGCCTTTCGGTAGCCCACAATAAAGTAAAAATTACCCCTTTTCCACCAGAATGAACCGGGTGCTAGTTCAGAGTCAGTGCTAGTGCCAGTTCAGAGTTGGTTCGACTGACGAGCCTTCTAAGAATTGCCTTTCCACATGCTAGAGCCACCACAGAGCCAGGTCTTACGTCACTGTATACGTCTCATCTTCCTTAGCAACGCTAGTGAGGCAGCGGGAAACACAAACACTGAAACACACCAGGCTTGTTCGAGATGCATCGGCGCTGCGCAGACTGATCCGTGTATGATATCAAAATACCGCATGAGCGATTCAAAAGCATAAGGAGTCGTATGCTCTCGCTGTACTTTGATGTCATACAGCGATCGGTCTGCACAGTACCAATGCATCTCGAACAAGCCTTCTATCAACAATGGCGAACGTTGCGTTACTATTGATGCTCATGGCTTTACGATCCTACATCGGCATCAAAACACAGCGAATCCAACGCATTCGTGCAGCTCCCTGTAATTTGTATAGATGGAGATTACAATCGAGCAGCTATTAGCTCGATTAGCTGCTATTTCAAAAATGGCGGTCACAAGTTTGTGTTTGTCTTGTTGGTCACGGTAACCCTGCCCCCAGCCCCTGACGCAAGCGGTTCTTACTTCTAGACCAGTAATGTTTTGGCTCTACTTAAGAACCACTTTTCCTGGTTCGGAGCTGGTGCTTTGTGTGTGGAAAGACAAAGAACCGATTTGAAACTAGGCTCTGGCTCCGCACCAGCACTGCCTTGGTGGAAAAGGGGTAAAAGAGATTTTGGTGCCCCAAACAGCTGTAAATATCAAATAAAAATATTATATTTAATTTTTAAAGTGTTTTTTATCACTGTTTGTAATCTACATTGGCACAGCAAGAGATGAACCAGTCAACAGTTCTTTGTTTCTCTAGTGAACACTACGCAACACTTTTCTGAGAGAACGCAAAAGCACTGAAATGTGTTTGTTTTTTCTCCCCATCACCATGTCCCTTTAGGAGCTCAGTAGAGCACTAGTAATCCAGATTTGGTAAAAGTGTGTATCTGGATCAGGGTGATCCAATCCAGTTTTGCTTTGAAGAAATGGCACATAAGTAAGATGGATTTACCTGATCCTGGATAGCAAAACATGGGATTTCTAAATCCAGATCAATAAAAATGAACAACTGGCCCCAATTCCCCACAATTTTAGTAGACTGTTCGGTTAGGGTTCAGGTTAGTAGAATAAGTTGACATGTAGTTGCAAAGTTACTTATAGAGTAGAATGTCTGTCGGGGACCATCAACATAAAGTGTTAGCTTTTTTTCTTTACAATAGTCCATTTCATTCAGATACGTCACAAGGGATTTTCACTGGCTGATGCCAATACAAATAAGTGAGACTTTCTTTTTGGTTTTTGTTGCCTTGCCCTTTTATTACAGCCTTATTTCAGTCCATGGTCAAATTTGTCTGTTTCCTTCACAGAATGAAGAAAAGCGTAACCTCAGCCTTGGTGGTCATGTTGGCTTTGACAGTCTGCCTGATCAGCTGGTCAGTAAATCAGTGACTCAGGGTTTCTGCTTCAACATCCTCTGTGTGGGTAAGCAACTATTAACAGCCCATTTAAACTGTACTCTAGCTCGATGTCAATGGACCGAGAATCGGATCTGGTAGTGGAAATGCTAATCAGTCATTCTCTTATCATTAGGAGAGACGGGCATCGGCAAGTCTACGTTAATGAACACCCTTTTTAACACAATGTTTGAAAACGAGGAGGCCAGCCATTACCAAAACGGTGTCTACCTGCGGCCCAGAACGTACGACTTGCAAGAGAGCAACGTCCACCTAAAACTGACCATCGTTGATACGGTGGGCTTTGGGGACCAGATCAACAAAGAAGAAAGGTAAAAAAATAAAATGCAACAATGCCCTGTACGGTTTAGACCAACATCATTGTTTTGGAGGGTTTCACTGAGAAACTGATATATCCAAAACATGCATATGAATGAGTCCGTTATGGCCCTGTTTACACCTGGTATTAAGATGTGTTTTGGTCACAAGTGGACATCGCTAAATACAGGTGTAAACGGGTCTAAAACGCTTTGAGCTTGTCCACTTTCGTCCACTTCCAGAGGGAGTTGAAAACACATTGGACCGGATTGCTTTCGTAGTGTAAACGCTCATGTGGTCAAATGCACTGGAACAGCCTCTAAAAGACGCCCTACTCTCCCCCTACTGACCTAATGCTAAACATTATGGGATGCGCGCTAGCCAGACGGGATTTAAACTCTCGGCTGGAGACACAAGTTTGGTTTGAAAGCTCAATGTTCTCTCTCCATTCCTGATGTCTAACACACACTCACAGCGTTCAGCTGGTCTTGTGTCTGTCAGAGCAGAAACTAAAGCTGATGCTCTCTGTGTGTTTCTCCGTCGTCTCCGGTCGTGTTCATATGTAAATTGCGTGAGCTTATTTCATCCATTAGATCTAAAGATCTGAAAAACACCCGCCCATAGACCCTCCCCTCGAAGAAATCAGGACAGAAGTGGCTGAAATTGGACAAAAGAGACGGATTAAAACACCAGGTGTAAACGGGAATGTGCCTGTGAGCTGATCTACCAAAACGCATCTTATACCAGGCCAATAAATAATACAGGGCCAATAAAACATTTGCTAATACAAAGCAGTTTGTTCATATTTTGACACCCACATGCTAAATTTGGGGTGGAAAAGGAAGAGAGGAAATTTATGGTTTTCACAAGTGTGCGTGTCTGGCACTTTCCATCAATAGGGCACACTTTGGGCTCTCATTTATTTTCTTAAAGCATTAGAGGCACAAATCCCATATTGTTGCATAAACTGTTAACCAAGCTTGAAATGTAAACCCACGTAATAATGTTGACTGTGTTAAAGTTGTTTTAAGAAAAATGATTGAACAAATATTTTATTCTTTATTGTATATGAAATATAAGTTTATCAAAAACTACAAAGCAACATTGACTGACAGCTCAAACACATTATTTTCCTCATATTCTCCATTGTTGCGGCTCCTCTCTTCCCAGTCTGTCAGTAACGCCTGTTTAGTTCCTGTCTCTATGAAGCCCCTCCTTCTGAAAAGCACAATGTGCTCTGATTGGTCGGCTGGAGCAGTGTGTTGTGATTGGTCAAGCGCTTCCAGTGTGTTTGGGAAATGTCCCGCCCCTTACCATAACCGCCAGTTTCAACACACTACTAACTAACTCAACCAAGGCCCCTTTCCTTTATTCTGCGTATGAATTATTAAAATGAGGAATATTGTGACGTGTTGGTTCCAGGAAGAAAACTCAAGACTACAATGGAGTTCAGAAACACTGACACTGCTACAGAGAATAACTCAGAGCTTTTTCCATGCCCAAACAGCAACATTACAAACTAAAGAAAGATTAACATGTTGGAAGAACCATAATAAGTCCTTTTTAAATAACAAAAGCAAATTTTAAGCATGTCCCAAATGTTACAGGGTTGCAAACTTCATTTAAAATAAATGGAAAACAAAACAACTCTTTATTCATTTTGATCTTAAAGGAACACGGCAACTTTTTGGGACTTTAGCTTATTCACCGTATCCCCCAGAGTTAGATAAGTCCATACATACCATTCCCATCTCCGTGCGTGCCATAACTCTGTCTGACGCACCCACCGCTAGCCTAGCTTAGCACAAAGACTGGAGGTAAACGGCTCCAGCTAGCCTACTGCTCAATAAATGACAAAATAACGCCAACATTTTCCTATTTACATGTTGTGATGTGTATAGTTACATCGTGTACTAAGACCGACGGAAAATGAAAAGTTGCAATTTTCTAGACCAATATGGCTAGGGACTATACTCTAATTCCTGTGTAATAACCCAGGAACTTTGCTGCCGTACCATGGGTGCAGCGGCGCAATGATATTACGCAGCGCCTGAAAATAGTCCCCAGCACACTCTCTGTGCAAGCAGGTTGTCACGTTGGTTATGTTGACGGAAGTTAGCCTATTACGGCAGCAAAGTTCCTGGATTATTACACAGGAATGAGAGTATAGTCCCTAGCCATATCAGTCTAGAAAATTGCAACTTTTCATTTTCCGTCGGTCTTAGTATACGATGTAACTATACACATCACAACATGTAAATAGGAAAATGTTGGCGTTATTTGGTCATTTATTGAGCAGTAGGCTAGCTGGAGCATTTTACCTCCAGTCTTTGTGCTACGCTAGGCTAGCGGTGGGTGCATCAGACAGAGTTATGGCACGCACGGAGATAAAAATGGTATGTATGGACTTGTCTAACTCTGGGGGATACGGTGAATAAGCTAAAGTCCCAAAAAGTCGGCGTGTTCCTTTTAATACATTGTCTTGAAAAGCATCTTCTTTCACTGACTGTTAGTTGAGAGGGAAAAAAAGACACATTAGACACTCCTAGACCATGCCTTCTAACCCTCTGCATGTTGGGTGTAAACATGGACAGAGAGACTACCGGGTGACAGCCAGACATTGCATCTTTTGGAAAAAATGCATCCAGAGCAAGAAGGCTTACAAGCAGTGCATGCAGGAAAAAAATCCCTAAGAAGTCAAGGGACGAGGTCAGAGAATGTAAACATGGTCCAGGCCAGTCTCTACACAGCTGCGTCTCTTCTTCTCACACACAGTCTTGATTTTAGAAAAGATAACAATAAAATTCTTTCAAATATTGATGTTAAATATGGAAGCATATGGGTAGAAATATTCCATTTGAAATGCAATATGCAAAATGGCAGTGTATTTAAATTTACATTTTCCATACCAAATATGCAAAGTTTGGAGCAAAATACTAATTCAAAATCAATAATATAATTTAAATTTGCTGTTTCCTACACCTAGTTGCATTTTCAGTTCCACATTGAATTTTGCTACATTCATTGCGGGACATTTAATGAAAATGCAATCGTGTCTTAATTGTGAGTGTAAATTACATTTTAAATGATCATTTTGGTACAGTTTTTGCTTGAACATGTTAAACATATCTAATCTTTTCTGTAATACATTTTCATTTTGCAACTTATAAAACGTATGTTTAAATTATATGTTTATATGTAGAAAATAGCTCATTTAAATTATATTATTGATTTTGAATTAGCATTTTGCTCCAAGCGTTGCACATTTGGTATGGAAAATGTACATTTAAATACAGAAATACATTGCCATTTTACATATTACATTTCAAATTGAATATTGCTACCATATGCTTCCATAGTTTAATGGCTTTGTAGGTATATATTGTAATCCCGATATGTCCTGATTTCTTGCAACGTGTCTGTTTCTCTCAGCTATAAACCTATTGTGGATTATATCGACACACAATTTGAAAACTACCTGCAGGAAGAGCTGAAAATAAAGCGTTCTCTCTTCAACTACCATGACACCAGAATTCACATCTGCCTCTACTTCATCGCTCCAACGGGACACTCGCTCAAGTCCCTGGATTTAGTCACAATGAAGAAGCTGGACAGCAAGGTAGGTGTACAGCCAGTGCTCACAATGTCAAAGTGTGTAAAACTGTTTCAGTGGGCTGGGGTTACTTAAACAAGTGTAAATGAAAAACATTAAATTGTTATTACTAAACATGTTTTAAAATGTAGAAGTTGTGCCAAAAGCATGATCTTTTTTGATTTTGTAGGAAATGGCATTGTTGCTGTAGTGACGAGTACATTGATAATCCTTAAATATGTGAAAATGTAGGACATTGGGCAGGGGTTCTCTCTGCCTGCCAGTGGAAAAACAGCCAATCAATGTTTCATTCTGGGGGTTTGTGCTTTTAGGAGATGCACAGATGGTTCATAATGATGTGGCTCCCCCGGCCCTGTGAACACAAATGCATATTAAAGGGGACCAATTATGCAAAATTCACTTTTATGAGGTTTTGAACACTGATGTGTCCACAGTGTTTAAACAACCAGCCTATAATGGTAAAAATCCACCCACTCCTTTCTTTATAATCCCAATAAATCATAACCAGTCTCTCTAAACGAGCGTTTTCCCCCAGAAGCCCCGATCACGGCTGCTGACAATCTGTCCTATTAGCATAGATCCGCCCTGAGTGAGCCGCAGCAGTCGCCATTTCTGTTTCCTCACTGTAGCAGCTGGAGATATACAATGTCTGTGCCAAAAAACATTACAAATGTTCTGTTATTGGATGTGCCAACGAACATACGAGTCTTCATAGACTCCCGGCATCCGAGCCACTGAGGTTAAATTTCATTTATGAAGAAAATGTGTCGAAGAAAGTCATAAAAGTGTTGTATATTTGCGCAAATCATTTTACTCCAGACTGCTTCACGAACGAGGGTCAGTTCAACGCTGGATTTGCACAAAAGATTAACATGACGGTACATGCTAGTCGATGAGTTGAATAAACTTAACTCCACAACAACTACATAAATGTATCCACTAATCATTCAGAAACGTCCAGTTGCATTCTGAGAGTTGTAACTTCTTCCTGATTCTCTCCATCAGTATCTGACTCAGGTTCAAACATGTAAGGCTATTATGCTATTTCAGACGCTCCTAATTTTATTTTGGAGTCTCCTACAACAGGTTTACATGCATCAAAGGTCAAAAAGGCCACGTAAAATCACAGAGCGGGGTCAGCGCATGCTGAGGGTCACAGTGCACAGAAGTCTCCAAGTCTTCTGCAGAGTCAATAGCTACAGACCTCCAAACTTCATGTGGCCTTCAGATTAGCTCAAGAACAGTGTTCAGAGAGCTTCATGGAATGGGATCCATGGCTGAGCAGCTCATCCAAGCCTTACATCACCAAGTGCAATGCAAAGCGTGGGATGCAGTGGTGTAAAGCACGCCGCCACTGGACTCTAGAGCAGTGGAGACGTGTTCTCCAGAGTGACCAATCACGCTTCTCTGTCTGGCAATCCCATGGACGAGTCTGGGTTTGGCGGTTGCCAGGAGAACGGTACTTGCCTGACTGCATTGTGCCAAGTGTAAAGTTGGGTGGAGGGGGATTATGGTGTGGGGTTGTTTTTCAGGGGTTGGGCATGGCCCCTTAGTTCCAGTGAAAGGAACTCTTAATGCTTCAGCATACCAAGACATTTTGGACAATTTCATGCTCCCAACTTTGTGGGAACAGTTTGGGGATGACACCAGTGCACAAAGCGTCGGTCCATAAAGACATGGATGAGCGAGTTTGGTGTGGAGGAACTTGACTGGCCTGCACAGAGTCCTGACCTCATCCCGATAGAACACCTTTGGGATGAATTAGAGCAGAGGCTGCGAGCCAGGCCTTCTCGTCCAACATCAGTGCCTGACCTCACAAATGCGCTTCTAGAAGAATGGTCAAAAATTCCCATAAACACACTCCTAAACCTTGTGGAAAGCCTTCCCAGAAGAGTTGAAGCTGTTATAGCTGCAAAGGGTGGGCCAACTCCATATTAAACCCTACAGATTAAGAATGGGATGTCATTTAAAGTTCATGTGCATGTAAAGGCAGGCGTCCCAAAACATTTGGCAATATAGTGTATGCAGATTTAAAACAGGAAGTGAGTTGAATTACTGACAACTCGTTTTAGGCAATTCATAATCGCTTCTTTCTTTTGGGAGACAATAACTCCCTTTTATCTGCACTTTAAGCTTTGAAACTTTGCAGAGCTTTTACTTTCACAAACAGCTCTACACACTACATACTTTAATGTTACCACTCTGAGACAAATGTATTCATGAGATGGCTTAATATTAACATTTAAAAAAACTGACAGCCCCAGTTAATATCTACTTCTGTTTTATAGGGAAACATTTTTGCACACTTTGCTAAATTTCTCAGTTTGTGTCACACAGAAAGTCTGAGGCTTGTTGGCTTATTTAGGACTCTCAGTGAAACACATGTAGCCTGATTTATTACTGTTGTGTTATTTAGCACAAGATCTTTAATTGCATGTAGAGTCCATAATTTCATTCTAGCCCAGCTCATGTATTATCTCACTGCAAACTTTCCAGATGTGGAACTAGAACATAGACATGTTATATATATATATATATATTATATATATATATTATATATATTATATATATATTATATATATATATATATATATATATATTATATATATATATATATATTATATAATATATATATATATATATATAATATATATATATATATATATATATATATATATATATATATATATATATATATATATATATAATTATTATTATTATTATTTAATTTTTTTTAGGTGAACATCATTCCTATTATCGCTAAAGCTGACACGATTTCCAAGAGCGAGCTACACAAGTTCAAGATAAAAATTATGAGTGAGCTGGTTAGCAATGGTGTTCAGATCTACCAGTTTCCCACGGACGATGAAGCCGTCACAGAAATCAACTCCTCAATGAACGTGAGTCATAAACCACATTTTGAATTTAGATCCAGATGTGAATGTATATTTCATTGCATTTCAGAGGGAAAGATGCAAAAGGAACCACATTACCATGTGACCTTTGATTGTCCTTTATTCTAGGCCCATCTTCCGTTTGCTGTGGTGGGCAGTGTCGAGGAGGTGAAGGTGGGCAATAAGACCGTGAGGGCCAGACAGTACCCGTGGGGAGTAGTTCAAGGTAAGAAGAAACGTTCATGCTGTTTGGCTATTTTAGATTAAGCATCACTCTGTCACTGGAGAATATCATGCTCGAGGGTCTGGAGTCTGTCAGACACTTTTATTTGAACCCTGCTTCTCCCTGCGGATGCTGGTTGAGGGGTATTTTTTACAACGCCTTTCATGTGAAAACAATCCCATCAATCAAAGCGGCGGTAAATGCCACTCTCGACGGAAGCTAATTACACTGTGTTTCTCAGATGTGAGCGAGAGAGCTCTGCCACAGATAAGGTCACGTCATTAGCCGTAACTGTGTTTCAGTTTAATTGCTCGTAGAGATTCTTGCTCCATGAAAGAGATGCTGAACGTAGAGCTCTTCGTGGCTTTGTGAAGTCTCAGTGTTTTTCAGCACACATTAAAATGCAGCCAAATACAAGTGAAATCATTAAAAATCATTTGGCTGTCGGGTGAATAAAACTGTTTTGTCATTTTGTCAAATAATTATAATTATTGGTGAGATTTTTTTCTTTGTTTTTGATAGAAGTTTCTTCTGCTTTACACAATCGATATGGTGTCTAAACTGAATATAGTCTATTATCAAATGGATAGTTCACCGTAAAATGTAAATGAAGTAATTTACTCACCCTGGTGTTGTTGTAATGCTGAATGCCCTTCTTTCTTTTTTGGTCCACAAAAGGAGAATAAAAAATTTAAAAAAAGTCCTGCTTGTGCTCGTCCATATAATGGCATAGCATATTTATTTAATCTCAAAACTGTATATGTATGTATATGCCTTAATTTTAATTGTAACTAACAGAAAAATGCTAAATAAAACAATGATGCAGAATAATGAATAATACAACTCTCTCTTTCTCACACACACACTCGCTCACACACTCACTCACTCACACACGTATACACGCACGCACGCACACACACACATGCACACACACTCACACACTCACACACGCACACACTCACACACTCTCACACTCACTGCAGCCGTAGTTGTTTAGAGCACAGACACGGTTTACTAGTTTCTATCAGCTCACATCAGTTTGGACTGGATTAAACAACGTCATGTCTATTCATTCTACAGTAAGTGTACAGAATATTGAACCAATGAAACTGTTTCTGTAACATTTGTTCAACTGTCCTTTACAGTACAGGGTTCAAAATATACTTTGTTTCCACATTCTGCTCCGCCTTTCAAAGTATAAGTGGCCGTGAAGATCTAGCAAGTGACAGGCGTAACTGTATTGACGTGATCGTGTGCCTGTGTGTTGCAGTGGAGAATGAGAGTCACTGTGATTTCGTGAAGCTGCGGGAGATGTTGATCAGAGTGAACATGGAGGATCTGCGAGAGCAGACTCACGCCAGACACTATGAGCTCTACAGGCGCTGTAAACTAGAGGAGATGGGCTTCAAAGACACCGACCCAGACAGCCAGCCCTTCAGGTGAGTTACTGCTCCATTATCTGTGTGAGAAACACACACACACACACACTCCCTGGAAAGCTCTTTCTAACCTAGTGAGCTGCCATCCGAGGTACGTTATAACAGAGCAAGCTTTCAACATGCACTTTTTTTTTTTGCAATTTGGTGTTACTTTGTAACAACAAATACCATGTGACCAAAAGCACCAATCGTATTGGTTGGCCAGTTTCCTTCACCGAGTGATGGATAAGAGATTAGCATGAACACGCATGAAATCACAGTTAACCCATTCAGTTCTGATTCGGAACGCGCAACTTCATCCACTTCTCCCGAAATACATGAAAGTAAGTGTCCGGTGAACTGGAAGAAGAATTAAGTCAACTTTACAGATCATTTGGGTGCAAACAGTGATGATGCGTGTTGTGGGCGGAGCCTACCTGCTGACAGGAAATGACAGTTCTGCGGTAGCAGACTGTGGACGCAACGGAATAAAAGAGTGAAAAGAGTAATGTTGTGAGAAGAAAAATCTGAATTGTGAGATATTAACTCAATGTTTTGCCTTTTTTCCTCTGAATTGGGAGTTTATATTCTGCAATTCTCAGAATTGTGAAATATAAACTCACAATTATGAGAAAAAAAGTTATTTCATGCCGTAACTGAAGGGCTTGAGCATTTGTGAATATATTATGTAAATCTATGGTTTTCATCAGATTCATGCTTTAATAGTAGGGAAATAGTCGCAGGTTTCATCAGTCCAGTCTGTCCGTGTTTCTCGTAAGTGATCGTTAATATACAGTCAATTCCTGGTTTTATCATCCATCAGTTTCACATATTCAGCAGAAATTATGTGTTCATGATTGTGTTTGGGGAAAATGTCCTCTAAAGCGACTTTCCTCTTTGACTGATGTGACCTTGGCCGTGAGATTAATGAAATTATATCCATTTTCTACAGTCTACAGGAGACGTATGAAGCCAAAAGGAAGGAGTTTCTTGGAGACCTGCAAAGGAAGGAAGAGGAGATGAGGCAGATGTTCGTTAACAAAGTGAAGGAGACGGAGTCTGAGCTGAAGGAGAAGGAGAGAGAGGTTAGTCCAGCTTCACAGAGAAGGATGAACCCTAGGGTCATGTGGACACTGATGAGCAGCTCTCTGTCCTCCTCAGTTACACGAGAAGTTTGAGCAGCTGAAGCGCATGCACCAGGAGGAGAAGAGGAAGGTGGAGGAGAAGAGACGGGATCTGGAGGAGGAGATGAACGCCTTCAACCGGAGGAAGGTGGCGGCCGAGACGCTCTCGCTCTCACAGCCCCTCAAGAAGGACAAGGACAAGAAAAAGTGAGTTCTTCTCCTTCCGCCTTTCCTCTAACATGTGTATTGGCCAGTGGATCATGAACTCTGCATATATGAGCTCGAGATTATAAATGTATTTGGATAAAAACAAAAAACACTAAAATCCACAGCATATCAAGCCAATTTTGACAGGTTTCAGGGCCCTATGAAATCCGGTTTATTTTTTTCCAGATTATGTTTCTTTTTTGTTGTTGTTGTTTTTTTAATGGTTAAATTTTAGTAATGAAAAAAACATGTCTAATTAATTGAAAGCATGAAACTTATTCAATTTAACAACAATTTATTAAAAGTTTAAAACAAATTGCATGTTTAGGGCCTTATGAAATACATTTTATGTCTTTTAATCATGTGAAATTAAGTAAAAAAAATAAGCTTTTAATAATTATTGTTTATTATTATTATTATTATTATTATTATTAAAACAAGAAAATTGTGATTATCCCTTAAAAATAAACTTTTAATAATAATGTATTATTATTAAAACATGTATATGCCTTAATTCATAATTGTAACTAACAGAAAAATGCTAAATAAAACAATGATGCAGAATAATGAATAATACAACTCTCTCACACACACACACACGCACTTACTCACTCACACATACGTACACACACGCTCACACACGCACTTACTCACACGCACGTACACACACACTCACACTCGCTCACACACGCACTTACTCACACGCACGTACACTCACACTCGACGCACATACGCAAGCACTCGCACACGCAAGCACTCTCTCACACACACACACTCACACTCATGAGCATGGAGGAAAATTTTGAATTATTCCTTAAATAAACTTTTTTTATTATTATTAATAAAACAAGAAAAATTGATTATTCCTTTAATGTTTTAATAATATTTTTGTTATTATTATTATTATTGCTATTATTAATGTTAGGGTTAGTATTGTTGTTACATTGAGTGAATAAATTCTACTGTACAACTGAACTTTTATTTTGACGGGTTGCTGTGAAGACTGAAGACCTTCATCGCTGAAATCATAGGGCCCTGCTAAAAATGACTGGGCAATTTTATTGATAATCTCCAACAACGAGTCAAAATAGCAATGTCAAAAACCACGGCTAATATAAGTTTCAGGTCATAGTGCAAACACAGTAAGAGTGGCATTGTCTGAACACAGCCCTAGAAGGGCAACGCACTAGAAAGAGTCTTTCTCTCTCATAATGTTCAGCTTAAAATATAATTTTGCTACGGTGCCGCAGTTTTCCAAAAACCATTGATTTTCAACTTTGTGTCCAATGTATTAGAAGGACCTTCAGGAACGTCAAGCTCGTCTAGCTCCATCTTGTGGTTATTGATGGTATCTGTGTCTGACATTTACAGAGCGTCCATTTTGTGGTTTGTACCTGACATGGATCCCGCCCTGTAACATAAGCCGCTTTTCCACTGCCGGGCCGAACCGATCTCGTTGCTTAACTGTTCCGATCCGGCCCTGATCGGATATGGTTTAATTTCCCACTGTGCGGTTAGACAACCGGGCTGAGAACGGTTTGTAATCATGGCTCGAGTGGACATACAACTGTGACCGATCCTTATCGTTCTTAGGAAAAGCGGCTTACTGTATACACTGCACCGGGTCAAATTTGTGTTGTTGAGAGCAAAAAAACAATTTATTACATTCAGAGATAATGTAAAATAGCAGTAAATAAAACAAAACATTCTAAACACTATAAACATGTATTTTAGTTCCTGTCACTCCACAACAGGAATGAAAAATATATAGCAAGTATAAAGCAAACATAAGTTATAGAGGGTATGCATTGACGTCACTTTCCTGCCGAAACGCAGCCAGACTGAGTGGCAGAAGAGCTGCTGCTTGACTGGAGTTAACGGGAAACTGTGAAAACACGAGTAAAACAAATGATTAGCAGTTTAAACTAAAGGTTGGACTCGATATAGTGTTCCTTACCAAAGATCCAGTGATCCATGGATATTGACATGCAGCCAGCAATCGTGTTTTCCTGACATTTATATGAGCCTGATTTCAACACCCGGGAAATACATAAAGCAAATTTGCCTGTGAATGCTTTAAACACAATATTGGTAGGTCTAAATCTGGGTGATCACTTATATCAATGTTATATATCGTCCAGTCAGTGTTTATTTAAAAAAATCCAATAATGCAGAATATAAGATGGTAAATATTTAACTGATGAGTTGTCAATACAATACATAGGGTATGATTTTTACCCCCAAATTCAACATATTGACTCAAAATGATAACCGTAATCCAAAGTTTCTCTGCCTGGAGTCACGTTGTTTCTGTGACTTGCAGCGATCCATTTGCTTCTCTTTTCTGTAGCTTTCGGCCGTATAACTCAGATTTCTTGTCAAATCTGTTTGTACCATCAATCTCAAAGCTCTTTCCCGTTTTAGATGCGTTTGTGTGTTTTTCACACTGAAAACCAATGCTCAGTTTTCAAGCTTCCAGTGTTTCGGGGGAGCTCACATATTGTACTTCTCTCTTATATAAAGTGGACAGTTCCGGTCCTTGATTCTGATTGGTTGAGCCGCATTCAAAGCCGCTGTAAATTACAAATCAGCGCCACCGACTCCACTACTAGACATAAAGCAAAAATGCGTTCTGTGTGAACGAGCCCTTATTATGAGTAACGCGAGACAAGGGCAGTGGAATGGGGAAAAAATGTAACGCTTTTTAAAAGTTGAACTGATTTTAACTTGTCACCTGCGAGACGCTGCAAAAGACGGGAGAGCAACGGTTCAAGACGTCCGTCTAGCATGTGTTTACATAGAAAAACAATTACACGTTCACTGGAACGTCTGAATTCACTGTAAAGCACAGCTTTAATTCTACACCAATCCAACGCTCATTCCAGAAAATACAGTAAATGTGTTATTGTCTGTATAAATGTGATAACTCAGGGCTCCAGACTGCGACCTTTTTTCCTGCTTGTAATAGCTCATACACTGGCCGATCTCGATCACCTGACACCGTTACTACACAGCGCTGGAGATCCAGTGAGAAAGTGTTTGAATTTACCACAGAATTAATAACATCGCTACTGTGAGATCTAGTGACGCCACATGATTTACTACTACATGATTTACTGTAGTGACACCACATGATTTACTGCAGTGACACCACATGATTTACTACTACATGATTTACTGTAGTGACACCACATGATTTACTGCAGTGACACCACATGATTTACTACTACATGATTTACTGTAGTGACGCCACATGATTTACTGCAGTGACACCACATGATTTACTACTACATGATTTACTGTAGTGACGCCACATGATTTACTGCAGTGACATCACATGATTTACTACTACATGATTTACTGTAGTGACACCACATGATTTACTGCAGTGACACCACATGATTTACTGTAGTGACACCACATGATTTACTGCAGTGACACCACATGATTTACTACTACATGATTTACTGTAGTGACACCACATGATTTACTGCAGTGACACCACATGATTTACTACTACATGATTTACTGTAGTGACGCCACATGATTTACTGCAGTGACACCACATGATTTACTACTACATGATTTACTGTAGTGACGCCACATGATTTACTGCAGTGACATCACATGATTTACTACTACATGATTTACTGTAGTGACACCACATGATTTACTGCAGTGACACCACATGATTTACTGTAGTGACACCACATGATTTACTGCAGTGACACCACATGATTTACTACTACATGATTTACTGTAGTGACACCACATGATTTACTACTACATGATTTACTGCAGTGACACCACATGATTTACTACTACATGATTTACTGTAGTGACGCCACATGATTTACTGTAGTGACGCCACATGATTTACTGTAGTGACACCACATGATTTACTGTAGTGACACCACATGATTTACTGTAGTGACGCCACATGATTTACTGTAGTGACGCCACATGATTTACTGTAGTGACGCCACATGATTTACTGTAGTGACACCACATGATTTACTGTAGTGACACCACATGATTTACTGTAGTGACACCACATGATTTACTGTAGTGACACCACATGATTTACTGTAGTGACGCCACATGATTTACTGTAGTGACGCCACATGATTTACTGCAGTGACGCCACATGATTTACTGCAGTGACGCCACATGATTTACTGCAGTGACGCCACATGATTTACTGTAGTGACACCACATGATTTACTGCAGTGACGCCACATGATTTACTGCAGTGACGCCACATGATTTACTGCAGTGACGCCACATGATTTACTGCAGTGACGCCACATGATTTACTGCAGTGACGCCACATGATTTACTGCAGTGACGCCACATGATTTACTGCAGTGACGCCACATGATTTACTGCAGTGACGCCACATGATTTACTGCAGTGACGCCACATGATTTACTGCAGTGACGCCACATGATTTACTGCAGTGACGCCACATGATTTACTGCAGTGACGCCACATGATTTACTGCAGTGACGCCACATGATTTACTGCAGTGACGCCACATGATTTACTGCAGTGACGCCACATGATTTACTGCAGTGACGCCACATGATTTACTGCAGTGACGCCACATGATTTACTGCAGTGACGCCACATGATTTACTGCAGTGACGCCACATGATTTACTGCAGTGACGCCACATGATTTACTGCAGTGACGCCACATGATTTACTGCAGTGACGCCACATGATTTACTGCAGTGACGCCACATGATTTACTGCAGTGACGCCACATGATTTACTGCAGTGACGCCACATGATTTACTGCAGTGACGCCACATGATTTACTGCAGTGACGCCACATGATTTACTGCAGTGACGCCACATGATTTACTGCAGTGACGCCACATGATTTACTGCAGTGACGCCACATGATTTACTGCAGTGACGCCACATGATTTACTGCAGTGACGCCACATGATTTACTGACGTGACGCCACATGATTTACTGACGTGACGCCACATGATTTACTGCAGTGACGCCACATGATTTACTGCAGTGACGCCACATGATTTACTGGGATGTGGAAGAAATAGTCAAATGTGTTTTTTTGTTTTTTTTACGTTATTCATCTCAGGGTTCGTACAATCTTTTGAGAGTGAAATTCAAGCACTTTTCCAGCACTTCAAAGCTCTAAATATTATCCGATTTTAATGTTATTTTTAATGTGATAATTTGTAAATAAATAAATAAATAAATAAATAAATAAAAGTTTAAAGGTGTAGGCCACTTTGTGACAAACAAGCACTTTTATTTTAAAAAGACATGAAATGCCCACTATAACCAGTAGATGGCGGCAGAGGAGCACTTATTGACTTATTAGCCATTTCCACTCCTTAATATATGGAAAAAAAGTAGGAAGTCACAAAGTCTCATGAAAACAAAAACTTTTTCTTCAAATTGTGACTGAATTACACAGAAAACAAGAGCTCCTTTTATAATCACTGAAGCTGTCGGTCAGTTCAGTGTGATACTACAGAACAATGGGACATTTAATAAGAGCAGAATATTTACATTTTCCTTATAAAAATGAGGTTTTTGCACATTAATGTTGTTAATAAAGTTCATTTTATCTTATCAATTCAAGCTCAGTGCTTTGCTGTTAAATTCCCAATAAACAAACATATTATTATTAATGCAAAACGATAGTAATTTTATGATTAAATTAACTTTTATGATCAATTTTCCTCCAGCGCCACTAAATCTGGTGCCACTGCTCTCAAATGTTAGTCTGGAGCCCTGGTGTTATTGTGTGTATGAATGTGACAACTCAAAATAATAATCTCAAGCAAGTCACTTAGTATCAGTCCATTTATTCCCATATCCCAGCATGCTTGTCTCTTTGTGTTTTTGAATACACTTATATTTACATGTTTCCATTCTGCATCAGTTTGTTTTCATTTTCTTGTGTTTGTTTGTCTTTTTTCAGTTAATTTATGAGCACATCGCAGGCCATCCGTGGACTTTCCTTCATTAACGTTGCCACATCAGCTTTTGTTTTCTGACATGTTCCTCATGACATTGTGTTAAAGGACCAAAGATCCTGCTGGGAAGACAGAGAGATGCATTATGGGGACTCGATTTGTTCTTGTGTTGCCACATTTGTTTGTTGTTTTGTTTGGGGGTGAAGGTAATTTAACACCCCCTCATCAACCCCATTTTATGGTTTGTTTCCAAATGTTTTTTTTGTTCAGTTTGTTTGGTACTAACCATCTGTTCATTTGTTTTACAGTCAGGCCAATTTTGTGACGTACATGTTTCCCTTGCCAATGTACAGTAGTATTTAAGATCTGAGCCAAACTCATTAGCACAGCGATGATATTAATGCACACATGTGTATGATTTTATTATTATATAAGCCTGCATGGGTATGGCTAAATAAAGCAGTCTTAAACTTATTTTTGGTGCAGTTTTTAAAAGTACATAACAACAGATATGCAAATTATATTTTTTGTATTGTAGAGCATTTAAGGCTGTGTGGTATTCAGATGATATTGTTTATGATGGAAGCCATACTGTAGAGGTAAAGACACCTGGCAGATCTTCTTATGCATACGGGGCAATGTTGTATCAACTGATATTGAAAATAAACACTCCCCTGATTTCCTTGAACTGTTGAATGTGCTTTGTGGTGTTGGGAATATAAAATGTGTGTATAATAACTTGAGCAGGAAAATGAGCTGGCCGTTGTCATCCGGTTGAAGTCGAAGGGATCCTGTAGTAACTTCAACTAAAGTGGACGTTCTCTGTGAAGTATAAATTGTGTATATGATCTCTGCGTCTGCTGTCTCTTCCACATTCATGAACAATACCGTTTCCACGAGTAACTCAAACGTTCTACTATAACCGTCTGATGGCAGCATTTTTTCTGCCCCAAGCAATTTCTTTAAACTTCTGCAGAGCATTTACAGACACTACTATTCAAAAAGTTTGGTAAGATTTTTGTTTTTGTTTTTTAAAGTCAGGCCCGGATTTTTATTTATATTTATATATATTCATAGTTTTATATATAGTTATATTTAATATATATATATATATATATATATATATATATATATACAGTTTTTTTTTTTGTTTTTGAAGTAAATATCTTAATGTGTTTACCATTAAACAAAATAACAGTGTCCTTGTTACATACGTTACATGTACTTACCATAATAATAACAGTAAATTATGCATAATTACATGCAACAAACTCTAACCCTATAGTAAGTACATGTAGTTACTATATACTATATATTACTCAGTACGTAAATGTATAATTACACTGTGACAATGACACCTTAAAATAAAGTGTAACCCAAAATATATATATATATATAAAAAACTTGTATATTTCGTCGCATTTTTGTCTATGGTTTTTGCAAGTATTTAACCAATAAAACGTATTTAAAAGAGCATGTGACTAAACCTCATAACTCCATTGGCTCCTCAAACTGTCAGTCAAACCTCATAACTCCGCCCTGCCGCTTGTGAATAAACATGAAGTGCCACGCGAGTTTGGAGCGTCTCTGCTTGTTTGCGATGCAGCAAAGCTAAATAAAGAACTATTTGTTTGAATAAGTACTGCGTTTTCATTACTCGAGAAACAGTATACAAGTAAAGGCTAATGTTTTATGTATTTGAGGAGTGGCGAAGAGTGTAGAACGTTAATTATATAATATATATCCTGTTTTGATCATCCTTCTGAATCTGATTCGCACCTATTATTTGACTTTGTGGAAAAAGAGAACATTTATTTGATAAAGAAATGTTTTCTAACATTATAAATGTATTTATTCTCACTTTTGATAAATGTAATCCTTTCTGAAAAATATGCAATAATTTCTTTAAAAAAAAATACATTTTACTGGCCCCAAACTTTTGAACGGTAGCTCATATTTTATATAAAATCATCACATTTGTTATATTACAAATGTCTATTTAAAGGGCTAGTTCACCCAAAAATGTAAATTCTGTCATTAACACTCCCTCATGTCATTCCAAACCCGTAAGGCCTTCGTTCATCTTCAGAACACAAATGAAGATATTTTTGATTAAATGAGAGCTCTCTGACCCCTCCATAAGACCGTAATTAACACTTTCAAGGTCCAGAAGGCAGTAAAGACATCGTTAAAATAGTCCATGTGACTCCAGTGGTTCAACTTTAACGTTATGAAGCGATGAGAATACTTTTGTGTGCAAAAACAAATAAAAATAACGACTTCATTCAACCATTTCGTTGTAGCCTGTGTCGGACTCTTACGCTGTTGACGTAGTAAATACAGTGCAGCTCCCACGCATGCGTCGTGGTGCTCATGTGAACAGCATTGGCTGCCGTAGATCTCGAAAGCGCTGCACTGTATTTGCAACGTAAACCGCGTTGGAGACTGACACAGGCTAGAACGAAATCGTTAAATAAAGTAGTTATTTTTGCACATAAAAGTATTCTCATCGCTTCATAACATTAAGGTTGAACCACTGGAGTCACATGGACTATGTCTCTACTGCCTTCAGGACCTTGAAAGTGTTCATTATCTATGGGGGAGACATTTAATTTCATCAAAAATATCTTCATTTGTGTGTAGAAGATGACGGGTTTGAAACGACATGAGGGTTTAAAGGAATATTTTACCCAAAATTAAATTCTGTCATTAATTCTCCCTCCATATTTTTCATATTTTGGGTGAACCGTCCTTTTAAACTATTTTCCTGTATGATGCTCAGTAAGAAAACTAAGAACACGTGTAGTGTCAACAGTGTTTTTATTGCATAGAAGGACACCGTTTTCCAAGCAACATAAAAGCTGCTATTTTTACAAAATAAATGTAGAGTCCCATTCAGAAAAGAAAATGTCCACGTTTCATTTATGAGGAGCAGGAATTTAATATCTGTAGCTGCCTTTAAAAGGGTTGGGTGGAGGCGTTTTTGGGTAAAAACGAGAAGAAAAAAAAATCCCTCAGTACCTAATATCTGAAAAGAATCTCATTTCCTCTTCACATTAATCTTAGAAAGATATGAAATGTCAATGTCAATATTTCTTTTCTCAATATCGACATAAAATACCATAAAGCATAACTTCAATACGGAATCAACCAATCGGCCAACAAAAAGATTTCCGCTTTAGCACCGTAATTCTACTTCTGAATAGCTTGTGTGAAGACATAAATATAAAAAGTACAAAAATAAGCTTTTAAAAAGAAACACAAATTAAAGAAATCTCAAATATGATGAAAGTGCTGCATAAGGTTTCATAAAAGGAATAGGAAAGTGCCTTGGCGTCCAGCTCTCACAGAAGCAGGTTTATTGACTCGAGGAGGGCTGTAGCGGAGGACAGGGCGAGGTCATATCCTGCTGTCCATGTCTTCCGGTTTTCATTGACGGTTCCTCATCATAAAGGCACCAGAGACCATCATAGAAGTCGTCCACGTCTTGGTCCCCATCCCCTTTCGGGACGCCGGTCTTTCTGTCCCTGTCCCGCACGTCCTGTCCTCTGAACGCCAGCATGCTGGTGGCGTCTAAAATGTAGACGGCGTTGGTGGGCACGGAGAGCTCGAGACTGGTGAGGTACTCGTCCACCATCTCCTTACAGCAGATGAACTCTGTGCTCTCGATCTAGAGCAAACAAAAACATCCATGTGAGTGCAATTATGACAGAACTGCATAAAAAAAATAAAGATGCAGACATGGCGCATAAATTCTAAAAATGCATTTAAAAAAAAACCATGCACTCAAATTGAAACGGATACATTTTTCATCTGATAAGATATGCACATAAACTACAATGGAAACATTTACCGAAATCCCTTGATGCACAACAAAAACGTTGCCTCAACAGGCTGTGATTGGATAACTGGACTAACCAGCGGACCAATGGCGTCGCAGCATCTCAAATGTTGGTTTGGTGGCTCTGAAACACCTGAGTCAAAGTCTGCGATCAGAATGATTTGGTTTAATTCCCTCCAGAAGCGTCTCACAAGATTGCGTTCCCAAACGCCAGCATCCCAACGCAAGAGAACATGACAGCGTTTATTGTGTTTCGCCTGACGCTCTGAGACACAACTCATTTATGATAAGCAACTTACATTGTTATTACTGATATTTTGCACCAATTTCCCAGGAAGTAGGGGTGTGCGATATATATATATCGTCTGCAACATCGTAATTGTTGTTTAAACAATGTGCGATCTGACATTATCGAGTATATCCCTCACACACACCCAGACAGCGCACACACAGTCTAGTAGGTTAGAGTAGTGAGCACTTACAGTGCACACTTTCACTGCGTGATTTAGTTTATTAAAATGCTGGAATGCCCCTAAAACTTAAGATAAGGTGGCAAAAATGTCCCTGTATGTCTTTTATATTTATATAATTTAATATAATCAATATTACACGAAGAGAGCCGTTTTTCTCCAGATATCAGCATGAAAACGAACTGTTGCATAAAATCAATATCACATTTAAGAAATGTATACAACTGATCAGAGATCAGGTAAACCCCATAGACGCTTGTTCAATGGTTCGCCGTTAGGGGGCGATCTCAGTGATTCATGGGTTCCCAGAGAGTGGTGAACCACTGAAATTTCAAAACGGTTTCGAAACGTTGTGACAAAGCCTCGTTTACTGAAATCACGTGACTTTGGCAGTTTGAAACACGCTCCGAACCATTGATTCGAAACAAAAGATTCATAAAGGCTTTGAAGCAGTGATTCGAAATCGCCCATCACTACTCTCAACCACTAGGTCCTATCGCACTGCAAACAAAATTATGTTCTTCCTCAGTGTTTTTGTCTTGTTTTCCAGTGCAAATGTCTAAAGATTCTTACATCAAGATGCGATTACTGGAGATCCAAAATGACAAAATATTAAAGGGATAGTTCACCCAAAAATGAAAATTAGCCCATGATTTACTCCCCCTCAAGTCATCCTAGGTGTATATGATATTCTTCTTTCAGACGAATACAATCAGAGTTATATTAAAAAAGTCCTGGCTCTTCAAAGCTTTATAATGGCAGTGAATGGCTGTTTCTGTTTTGAAGTCCATAAAAGTGCATGCATCCATCATAAAAGTGCTCCACACGGCTCCAGGGGTTAATAAAGGCCTTCTGAAGCGAAGCGATGGGTTTGTGGAAGACAAATATCCATATTTAATACGTTATAAAGTAAAATATCTAGCTCTCGCAGTTTAAAGCGCTTACGTTGCGCCAGTTACACTTAACACGCAAGTTGAATATGGACGGCGGTTTGCCGGAAGCTAGATATTTTACTTGATAACGTGTTCAATATGGATCTTTGTCTTGCACAAACACAAACACAAACACATCGCTTCGCTTCAGGAGGCCTTTATTAACCCCTGGAGCCGTGTGGAGCAGTTATATGATGGATGGATGCACTTTTTTTGGGCTTCAAATTTTGGGCTGCCAATTCACTGCCATTATAAAGCTTGGAAGAGCCAGGACATGTTTTAATATAACTCTGATTGTATTCGTCTGAAAGAAGAATGTCATCTACACCTAGGATGGGTTGAGGGGGAGTAAATCATGGGATAGTTCACTCAAATGAAAATTAGCCCATGAAGTCTTGTTTTCTGTGAAACTGATCAAAATGAAGTGCGTTTAGTTGAAGTTGCAAGTAACCCCAAAGTAAACAGCGAATGATTTCCTACAACGGAAATGAATCAAAAACTTACTTCAGCTGGTCAACTTTTTTCTAGAGCTGATGTACAGCCAAAACAATCTCTCTTCCATTAATTTCCTATCATCACTGTAAACAATCTGTATTGTAAAGCGCTATATAAATGAAGGTGACTTGACTTTAACAAGAAGAAATATCTGCCAATGGGCTTAATTCAAATCCATTTCAAATCAAAAGGAACGTGGAATATTACGGGTAACTGCTAGTCATGCACTGAAATTCAAAGATTCGTGACGCAGATATTGATGTATATGCTTCACTAGTACCTGTGCTTTCCTCAGCAGGTCGGTAAAAACAGAGAACCAATCAGGCGTCAGTCTCTCCAACTCCAAAGTGATGATGGCCAAAGCCAATATGGAGCCCTTGAACTGCCAGAGCTGGTGGCAGGCCATACAGTGCTGCACCTGCCTGGTCCACAGCGACGCCTGGAGGCAGGGCCTGTTCTGAGCGCTGGCCCGCATCAGCTGGGGATGCCTGCACTTCAACAGGCCGTGGAACTGGAGGAGGAGAAACAAAGCGCTTAACCAACGGAGACCATGCCACCGAAAACCCCAACCACTAGCAGAGGCGTGGGTCTGTATCTGTACTCTTCTGACATGGTGTGTGTGTTAACCTCTTCATGAGTGGGCTGTAAAACATGTGCTGTGTTCACTCGTCTCCATAACACACATCTCTGGCTCTAGTGTTCTACATCACAATCCTGTTTTTGAGATTTTTGATGATTCCCTGATTGACCTTCCACACCAGTGGAGTCAGAGCTGAACATGAGTCTGCACACCCCAGCCCAAAGCAAGTTATTACACTGATCAATGATGAAGAATTATGAAAACGTTTTAATAGTGTGCACTTATGCGTTATGAAACCAGAGAACTTTTATTAAAAGGGGTCATGACGTGGATTTTCTTTTATTCCTTGAGGTTCAAATCAAGGAATAAAAAACAAATTTACAGTTAAAGATAAAAGATAAAGTGTGAACCACTTGCAGAATCTGTGAATTTTAACAAAAAGTACTGTAGTACTGTCCTGTATAAGATATTTTACATAAACATTGTTTATATATAGTCCACAAGACAAAAAGAAAAGCTGAATTTATAAAAATGACCCCGTTCAAAAGTTTACACACCCTTGATTCTTAATGCTGTGTGTCGTTCCCTGATGATCCACAGCCGTTTTGTGATGGTTGTTCTTGAGTCTCTGGTTTGTCCTGACCAAAGTTCTTCAGAAAAATCCTCCAGGTCCCGAAAATTCTTCAGTTTTCCCAGCATCTTCTGCATTTTTGAACCATTTTCACACTGAGGACGATTGAGGGACTCAAACGCAACTATTAAAAAAGGTTCAAACATTCACTGACGCTCCAGAAGGAAACACGACGCATTACGAGCCGGGAGGGGTGTGAACTTTTTTGAATTTGAAGATCAAGGTAAATTGTACTTAATGTGTCTTCTGTTGCTTCTGAAGGGCAGTACTAAATGAAAAAAATATGATTTTAACAAAATAAGAAAATGTGTACATCTTCATCCTGTTCAAAAGTTTTCACCCCCCGGCTCTTAATGCGTTGTGTTTCCTTCTGGAGCATCAGTGAATGTTTGAACTTTTTTAATAGTTGTGTTTGAGTCCCTCAATCGTCCTCAGATCTCAGAATCACACAGTCACTGCTGGAGAGGGTTCAAATATGCAGAAGATGCTGGAAAACTGAAGGATTTTTCTGAAGAACGCTGGGCAGTTTAACTGCTCAGGACCAACAAGAGACTCAAGAACAACCATCACAAAGCACACACACAGCCGTGAATCATCAGGGAACGAAACAGCATTAAGAATCAATGTTTCATAAACTTCAGCTTTTTTTGTGTATGTTAACATTTTTGTATGTAAAATATCTTATTCAGGATAGTACTAAATAAAAAAAAATAACATGCATTTTGTTAGAATCATTCACATTTTCACAGATTCTGCAAAGGGTTCACATACTTTCTTACAACTGTACATGTGGAAAAACAAATATTTGATTATTTACATTCGGAGCCTCTGTCTGGAATGAGCAGTTTAAGGCGCGGCTCCTTTAAGGCTCGTCACTTAACGCCCACTGTTATGATTGGCTAACGTCATTGCATACCCAGATCCGGCCCACATTTGGAATCCACATGTACCAGATGTGGCCCGGATCTGGGCCGTCAGTCATTATAATGGCTTCTGTTTGCTTTTAACGAAATGTATCCAGTGTCGGAAAATGTCAGCCGTTAAGCGACTGAACACCAGTGGGCGTGGCCTAATGTGTCAGTGGGCAGGGCCTATGGTGCAATGATGTATGACTATTCGTTGTTGACTTACTCTGGAGTCGGGCATATGCAAATGTATTTGCCTGTGACGTCACAGATCCCGCAATATCAAAACGAGCTGTTTTTGGAGCTTCATTAAATAAATGCTTAGTTTATAATGAGGACTTTTTAAGAAACTTGCAGGATGTTTTAATGGTACGGACCTCTTATGTGTCAAAATATCAAGGCAAATTTGATTTCTCATATCGTGACCCCTTTAAGAAAGTAAATGGGGCCGATTCTGGTTTCACGTTTACTTTTAATGCACAAGTTTTATAGGTTCGGCCTTTTGGAAAAATAAATAAGCCATCTTGATTGAATAGGAATGACGTGATTGTTTCAAGGGTAAAAATACACATATAATCGCCTTGTGGAATGTTTTGTTAAATGTTTACCGTGGAAGCGTGACTTTCCTTTGTATCTATGGCTGTATGTGAGCGTGTCTTCACTCGACACACGATTCACGTGGACCTTGTATGGTAATATATTTAAGGTATTCTAAATTGTGGATATTTATTTGGGAAGTTAAGGAAATTTATTTTTCTATGCTATTAGATATTTTTTAATTTCACAAGTAATTATATTTCATTATTCTATGCGTTATAGACATCTAGATATCTTTAATATGACCTATGTATATGGGTAGATCTCACAAAATATATTTATTATTTTGATCTGGGGTTTCACGAGTTTCTCCCATACGTAAATTGATTTTATCATTTTCTTAACTCAGATTCTCTTTTTTTCAGGATCAGGATCTTGTGTTCTTTTAAAACCACAGAAATATTTTTATCAGGGTCTCGCTCCATGTACTTTGGCTATTTTATAGCTGTCCGTGGTGTGCCAAAACCGCAACGCTACACACTTTCGTTTAACTTCCGCAAAAAATGCATATTTTTTTGGATATTTTAACTGAACCCCACTATGTAGGACAGATGATGTATGAAGATGGCTCCGACTTCTGAGAGTGTATTTGTACTGGAGATGTTTTGCAGGGTTATCTATCGGCCTTGGCCGAACACGCGACAGACTTTCACATGCACAATGTCAAGGACCAAAAGTCAGTTTCTGTGTGTTTGCAATGGGCACATCAAAATGGTTGTGTGTTTTCTAGGGTTGGGTATCGAGAACCGGCTCCATTAGAAAATCGTGAATTTGATCTTATCGATTCCTTCGTGTGCATTTTAACACGACTTTAAACCATTCAAGCGCAAGAAGACCTGCACACTGCGCACAGAAAGCCGCCTCTCATACTGTATAGTGCGTGATACTGGCGTCTTTTTGCACTTGAATGGACAAACAAGTGTCAAAATATCCTCCTAAACACAGTCGGTTATGTCTTAAGTGAACGTAAACAGAAAGAAAAACGCATGTGTATCAGTGTATTGGAGCTCTTAAAGTGACAGCAGCCTAATATTCCTGCTGCCGTCTCTATAATAATTTTCTAAATCAAGCGCACAGAAAGCTGCCTCTCATACTGTATTGTGTACGATACCAAAATGAGTTCTCTTCCACGTCTTTTTGCACTTGAACGGACAAACACACAAATGTCAAAATATTCTCGTAAACAAGGGTTTTAGGTGACGGTACACTATGAAGGTGAAATGACGCCTAAAAGATTTGCATGCGCAGGGTAAGATTTGTGAAAGTAAAATTTGTGGCATTTTACTGTGTGTTTTTAAGTGTAATTCATGCATTTGTGAAATTGCCAAATAAATATGATCTGTATTCTTCGGACTTCCATTTTCCATGCTTACACTTTTGGCACGTTTTTTTTCTGTGAACACCGATTTGAAAGCGAAAACTGCTAAAGAGTTTGACCACGTAAAACCAACCTTTGTGTAAAAAAAAAATAAACTGTTGCAAATGTCTAAATGACTTGTTGTGCAAGTAGGGCAAAAAAGTTCCCGAAATAACCCGATATGTACCCTTCCGTCTTTCTTTTAGCTGCGCTTACAGTTTTGGCTGCGCACAATTCTCTCACTCATTGGGTTTTGCTAGCGCAGGGAGGAAGGTGCGCTGACTCTCGATTTACTCTTATCTGATTGGTTCAATAAACACCCCAGAACACATCTTTATCTTCATTTGGCTCAGCATTGTTCTCGTTGCCCGAATTATATTTTAAAATGGACAAATGCTGCAAATCTTGCACAAGAGAAGCTTTGCAAAGGTGTAAATCGCCTTTCAAGTGTATGCGAATTTAATTTGTGCTTGCAATCTTATGTACACTTTCACAAATCTAACCCATCATTTTACCTTCATAGTAAACAGTTGACAAAGCAAACACATGTGTAACAGTATAATGGATCCGTGCTGCTCTTTAAGTGACAGTAGTCTAATATTCCTGCTGCCGTCTCTATAATAACGCTAATAGTTTTCCAAATAGTGCACACAGAAAGCCGCCTCTCATACGGTATAGTTCTCTTCCGTGTCTTTTTGCACTTGAACAGACAAATACACACAAAAAAAAGTAAAAATATCCTCGTAAACAGTCGGTTATGTCTTAAGTGAGCGTAAACGGTTGAGAAAGACATGTGTGTATCAGTATATTGGATCCGTGCAGCTCTTAAAGTGACAGTAGTCTAATATTCCTGCTGCCGTCTCTATAATAACATTAATCAAACAACAAGAGAGAAAATGCACTCGCTGTTCTTGACTGAAGAACTATATTTGTAATGTATATTTTATTTATAAAGTGCAGTGTTATTTTACATTTGATTCGTTTCTGAACCTGAATACCTGACGCTGTTTATTTCAATCGTATCTTTGTTCAGTTGTATTTATTTCTTTATTTGTTCTTTGCTATGGTATTTTTAAACCACATGCAGAAGTTAGCCTGTTGATTTTATTCTTGGTGTTCAGCTACAATAAAATGTTTTGCAATAAGACTTACAATAAATGTGTGAGATCCCTTTTTTTTTTACCTCATTGGAATCGAAATTCGATCAAATTCAAGCGATACCCAACCCCATGTTTTCCTGTGCTTTTTTGTACCGTTAAGTTCTGATCTGAATACAAGATGACAGATGAGTCGCTACTCACGATGTGAATGAAATCCATGGGCGTTGCGATGTAAAGGTCCCAGTGCAGCTTGTTTAATATGACTCGCTCCATGCGAAGAATCTCAGCTGTTGAGAATCTGCATCTGCTTTGCTCCAGCAAGTCTTTAACCGACGCAATCACCTGTTCACCAACAAAACAGAACAATAAAGGCACTGGAATGGTTCAAAGTCGTGTGGCGTGTGTTTCTGTGGTTTCTGTGTCTTGCCTCGTCCTCCTCATTGATCTTTGCAGCGAGGATCAGAGAGGTGATGGCCATGCATTTGAAGTATTTCAACTGAGTCTGCAAAGAAAGAGGGAGCACTGAGAGTCTGCGCCCGTCAGCTGGGAGTTGGGTGGAAGTGTGTAATGGTTTCACTTACTTTGACAGTTGCTAGCAGGCTGTTGAGGACACAGACTCCCAAAGCAAACGTCTCGGAGGAAAACTGGAACGTGCTGCTCATCTCACGCAACCACACAATCACCTCGTGGTACTGATGTGGGCTGATATCTGAACCCTGAAAGCCAATGTTTTCACACAAATTATATACATCTTTTGTTTATTTACTTCTCAACTATACATTTATGCTGTGTTTTGGGGGATATATGGTACTTTTTTACCCATTTACCTCAGAATTACTCAACTACACCATTAGCTTGCATATGAAATATCAAAATTATGATATGATCTAAAGGAAATATGAGTTGTTTGTGGATATTGATCTAGATGTTAGAGGCAGAATTCTGCTGGACCTGTAGGAATTACAGTTTTAGAAATAAAGTGTTTTGACCATATACACTCACCTAAAGGATTATTAGGAACACCTGTTCAATTTCTCATTAATGCAATTATCTAATCAACCAATCACATGGCAGTTGCTTCAATGCATTTAGGGGTGTGGTCCTGGTCAAGACAATCTCCTGAACTCCAAACTGAATGTCAGAATGGGAAAGAAAGGTGATTTAAGCAATTTTGAGCGTGGCATGGTTGTTGGTGCCAGACGGGCCGGTCTGAGTATTTCACAATCTGCTCAGTTACTGGGATTTTCACGCACAACCATTTCTAGAGTTTACAAAGAATGGTGTGAAAAGGGAAAAACATCCAGTATGCGGCAGTCCTGTGGGCGAAAATGCCTTGTTGATGCTAGAGGTCAGAGGAGAATGGGCCGACTGATTCAAGCTGATAGAGCAACTTTGACTGAAATAACCACTCGTTACAACCGAGGTATGCAGCAAAGCATTTGTGAAGCCACAACACGCACAACCTTGAGGTGGATGGGCTACAACAGCAGAAGACCCCACCGGGTACCACTCATCTCCACTACAAATAGGAAAAAGAGGCTACAATTTGCACAAGCTCACCAAAATTGGACAGTTGAAGACTGGAAAAATGTTGCCTGGTCTGATGAGTCTCGATTTCTGTTGAGACATTCAGATGGTAGAGTCAGAATTTGGCGTAAACAGAATGAGAACATGGATCCATCATGCCTTGTTACCACTGTGCAGGCTGGTGGTGGTGGTGTAATGGTGTGGGGGATGTTTTCTTGGCACACTTTAGGCCCCTTAGTGCCATTTGGGCATCGTTTAAATGCCACGGCCTACCTGAGCATTGTTTCTGACCATGTCCATCCCTTTATGACCACCATGTACCCATCCTCTGATGGCTACTTCCAGCAGGATAATGCACCATGTCACAAAGCTCCAATCATTTCAAATTGGTTTCTTGAACATGACAATGAGTTCACTGTACTAAAATGGCCCCCACAGTCACCAGATCTCAACCCAATAGAGCATCTTTGGGATGTGGTGGAACGGGAGCTTCGTGCCCTGGATGTGCATCCCACAAATCTCCATCAACTGCAAGGTGCTATCCTATCAATATGGGCCAACATTTCTAAAGAATGCTTTCAGCACCTTGTTGAATCAATGCCACGTAGAATTAAGGCAGTTCTGAAGGCGAAAGGGGGTCAAACACAGTATTAGTATGGTGTTCCTAATAATCCTTTAGGTGAGTGTATATCCAGCAGAGGCGCACACAGAACACACACACGCAAGAATTCGTTTTTATTTGAGGTGTTTTGAAGTGTCTGTTTTTGTAATAATGCTACACAAATTTGCAAAAATATAACTAAAAAAAAAAAACAGATTAGATTGATTGTATTCACAAATTACTTCAATAAAACAATTTTTTTTTTTTAAATCATTAACTTTAGAATAAGAAATTACAAACAAAAAGCACAATTATAATAAATTAAATAAAAAAACAATAGCAATAAGCAGAAATGAACAGGGGTTGTGTGTGTGTTTGTGCGTGTGTGTGTGTGCATGTGAAAGTGTTTGTGCATATGCATACGAAAGTGTGTTTGTGTGCATGGGAGTATGTGTGGCTGTGCGCAAGCAAAAGTGTTTGTGTGTGTTTGTGCATGTACATGTGTATGCTAAAGTGTTTGTGTGTGCATACGAAAGTTTGTGCATCTGAGTTTGTGTGCGTGCACGTATGTGTGTGCATGTGAAAGTGTGTGTGCGGTTGTGTGTGTGTGTGTGCATGGGCATAAGTGTGGCTATGCGCACGCAAAAGTGTTTGTGCATGTACACGTGTATGCTAAAGTGTTTGTGTGTGTGCATACGAAAGTTTGTGCACACGTGCATTTGTGCATCTGAATTTGTGTGCGTGCACGTATGTGTGTGTGAGTGCATGCATGTTTGTGTGTGTTAGGTGTAACCCCTTCATATCTGCATTTGTGGCTGATTTTCTTTGTCAAATTCTACAAATGCTGTCTGTTGCAGTCACACCTGTGTGTGTTGTTATATTATATATATTCCATCTGAAAATTCAGACTTCAGAAAAATAAACTCTTAACCTAAAGACCATGAGTGTGCCCTGTTTTTGTGCATGTTGAGATAGATAATGTAATAAAAGCCACAAAATCTCTGAGATGAAGGGAACAGTGTTTTTAATGAGGAAAACATGAGGACCCTATGAGGGTTAATGTAGTTCAGAAGCCTGCGGATTAAAAACGTGCTCCCACCTGAATGCAGCCGTTCTTCAGGGCAGGCGTCCTCCACAGACGCGCTTCTCTGGTCAGGGTGTTGAGCAGCAAAGAGCCCAGCCGCTGGCTCTCTTCTTCTCCAGGAGGCTTCATGGCTGCTCTGAACACTGTCCCAATGCAAGTAATGCCTGACAAAGAAATGTACAGATTAGTGATTGAGCAGATGCTTTCATCCAAGGTGATTTATTCCTTTTACTATCCTTTCAGTGTATTTTCTCCTCTTTGGCATCCTGATGTTGGGGTATATGCAATGCAAAATGGCCCCAACATCAGGCCTACAGCACAGTGTTTACAGTCAATGCCTACATCTTATTAATTCCTGCTGGAATTCACTCAAATGAACAATGCAAGCTATTTTACAGCACGGTCAGGTACACAGGGAAGCAGAAAACATCATTTGGAGGGAATGTGAAACTAAAAGCGCACACATATAATGGGCGGGTCCATCTGCATCCACTTGTAAACAAAGGCAAGGAAAGTTTTGAACAGAAATTACCTTTGCAAAAGTAAACACAGCTTCTATCTTTGGCGTCCACTGCATAAATGTGCAGAAATTCATACCTCCATGTCTGGAAAAAAAAAAAACAATCGCATTCCTTACACAAGAACAAACACAGATTTAGGAAATGCTTCACTTCCAGCAGCAAAAGCCCTGTAAAAGACTAACAGGCGTGAAACAAGTGTGTGTCGGGAAAGAATCACCTTCGGAGGATGTAAGGAAAGGGAAAGTCGTCCACAGTTACTCCAGTCTTTCCAGAATCTGTTTTTGAACTCGCTTGACTCCGCCCGCGTATTTGAGCCCACGCTTTCGACCCCGCCCACACACGTGACATCACGGGCAATGGCCCCGCCCACACACTCGTCACTCACGTACTGAATTGTGTCAGTGGGTCGCGCATACGGGTTCTGTTATATAAAATGGTTGAATTCATTACAGTCGCCTCCGTGTATTGTTTTATTATGCCTCATATATAAAATACATAATAAAATAGGCCTATTTCAAAATAAGAATAATCATAACAATCTTAAAGGGATAGTTCACCCAAAAATGAAAGTTAGCCCATGATTTTCTCACCCTCAAGTCATCCTAGGTGTAGATGACATTCTTATAATGGCAGTGAATGGCTGTTTCTGTTTTAAAGCCCATAAAAGTGCATATATGAAAAATATCCATATTTAAAACTTTATAAACTGTAATCTGTAACTTCCGCTAACTGTCGTACGCGCGTTCACGAGAGACTGGCGTTCCAGCGTATGGCGTATGGCGAGAATATGCTAGTTCTCGCGCGAACCAATTTTTGTTTTGCTCTATCCTCTGCGCTTCCGCGTTCATCACCGGAACTTACGCTACGCCTGCGTCCTACATCATACGCTGGAATGTCTCGCGTGAACGCGCATACGAATGTTAGCGGAAATTACAGATTACAGTTTGTAAAGTTTTAAATATGAATATTTTTCTAACACAAAACGCATCGATTCACTTTAGAAGACCTTTATTAACCCCCCAGAGCCGTGTGGAGCACTTTTATGATGGATGGATGCACTTTCATGGACTTCAAAACAGAAACAGCCATTCACTGCCATTATAAAGCTTGGAAGAGCCAGGACATGTTTTAGTATAACTCTGATTGTATTCGTCTGAAAGAAGAATGTCATATACACCTAGGATGGCTTGAGGGGGAGTAAATAATGGGCTAATTGTCTAATAATCTATCTATCTATCTATCTATCTATCTATCCCATAGCAACCACCCCAAGTTCCATAGCAACCACATAACAACACCCCAGCAACCACCTTGAATACCCTAGAAACACCATAGCAACCACCCTGAATACCCTAGCAACGCTATAGCAACCACCCAGAGTAACATAGCAACGCCCTAACAACTATCCTGAGTACTTTAGCAACTGCATAGCAACACCCTAGCAACCACCCTGAATACCCTAGAAACGCCATAGCAACCACCCTGAATACCCTAGCAACACCATAGCAACCACCCAGAGTAACATAGCAACGCCATAGCAACCACCCAGAGTAACATAGCAACACCCTAGCAACTATCCTGAGTACCTTAGCAACCGCATAGCAATACCCTAGCAACGGCATAGCAACCCTCTATCTATCTATCTATCTATCAATCATTCTAGCTTTTAAAACTTCTAAATGAAAACTTAAAAAATAAACTTAAAACCATCAAACTTAAAGCTGTTAAAACTACTTCTTTCATGGCTAGGATTTCTCAAGCCAACATCAAAGTTTGTCTACAAACGTTTTCATCTAGTTACATCATGATGTTTTATCATTAGGGTTAGCAAATGACTAATGTCTAATATATTCAATTATAAAAAGGCCAAAATGTGTCTATAAGGGGTAGAGTTATTGTAATAGCTTAATTTAGGAACAGAAGCGTTAAAATATATAAAACATTTCTATTTTGATTTTTAGGGTATTTTATGATATATAGTACTGGGCAAAAGTCTTAGGCACATTGGTATTTTCACACAAAAAATGTTTTTAAGCCAGTTATTTATATCTTTTACTGTAGTGTGTCAGTAGGAAATATCAGTTTACATTTCCAAACATTCATTTTGCAATTAATTGTAATAATCCAGTGAGATTTTTTTTTATTTATTTTTTTTTATGCACAAGAAGTTTGACAGCAGCCGGTCTGATCTGATCTCACCATCATCGAGTCTGTCTGTGATTACATGAAGAAACAGAAAAAACTGAGACAGACTAAATCCAGAAGAACTGAGGCAACGTCTCCCAGACACTTGAGGAAACCTTTTGATGTAAATTGTAAAAATAATGTGTTACTTTACTAGTTACTTGAAAAAGTAATCTGATTACATAACTTAAGTTACTTTAATGCGTTACCCCCAACACTGCTCTCTATATAATATTATATGAGCCATAAAAGTCTGATCAATCAAATATAATATTAAACTAAATTTAAAATTTAACAAATTTAAACATGCAATCTTTTTTTTATTTGTTTGCTTTAATTCAAAGTTTATAATGTTGATTCACTTCAGAGATGGTTTGTTTCATGGCTTATACAGTGCATCCGGAAAGTATTTACAGCGCTTCACTTTTTCCACATTTTGTTATGTTACAGCCTTATTCCATAATGGATTAAATTCATTTTTTTTCTTCAATTCTACAAACAATACCCCATTATGACAACGTGAAAGAAGTTTGTCTGAAATCTTCGCAAATTTATCAAAAATGTACATAAGCATTCACAGTCACGACACTCAAAATTGAGCTCAGGTGCTCCTGTTTCCACTGATCATCCTTGAGATGTTTCTACAGCTTGATTGGAGTCCACCTGTGGTAAATTCAGTTGATTGGACATGATTTGGAAAGGCACACACCTGTCTATATAAGGTCCCAGGGCTGTTTTGGCAGCAAAAGGGGACCAACGCAATATTAGGAAGGTGGTCATAATGTTATGCCTGATTGGTGTAAGGAACAGTATATTTTATTGCAGCACAGCAGAAACAACAGAAGCAGGTGAGTGAGTTGTCAATAGCACAGTTCAATGGAGATATAAGATGGTAACGTTACAGTCTTTGCAGAAGAGGAGGAGACCATGGACTTCTGAGTGGGGAATAGAGCACACACCCTGAGTAGACGTCGGAGAAAAAGGTGGTAAGAAACACATAGGGATACACACACGAGGAAAAGACAGAGGAGACTTGGAGAACAGGAACTTGGAGATACCGTAGGAGTATCGTTGCTGGAACATGGAGTACAGGTAAGCAGTCTTCACTCAAAACGAGACCAGACAACTATGAGGCTTGAAGTGTGTGCTTAAATACTGTGACTGGTAGTTGGCTTGACTGGAATCAGGTGTGTGTGATTGCTGAAGGAGTGCAGGTGAGTAGAAAGAGGGATGATGGGAAGTGTAGTGCCTGGCAGTGACTGAGCTGGTAACTGTGACAGTACACAGGGGTTGGAGTTATCACTGGACGCTGGTCAGGGGCTGGAGCTATCACTGGACGCTGGTCAGGGGTTGGAGCCATCACTGGACCATCACTGGACGCTGGTCAGGGGCTGGAGCCATCACTGGACACTGGTCAGGGGCTGGAGTCATCACTGGATGGTGGTCAGGGGCTGGAGCCATCACTGGATGCTGGTCAGGGGCTGGAACCATCACTGGACACTGGTCAGGGGCTGGAGTAATCACTGGATGCCGGTCAGGGGCTGGAGTCATCACTGGACGCCGGTCAGGGGCTGGAGTCATCACTGGACGCTGGTCAGGGGCTGGAACCATCACTGGACACAGGTCAGGGGCTGGAGTAATCACTGGATGCCGGTCAGGGGCTGGAGTCATCACTGGACGCCGGTCAGGGGCTGGAGTCATCACTGGATGCCGGTCAAGGGCTGGAGTCATCACTGGACGCTGATCAGGGGCTGGAGTCATCACTGGAAACTAGTCAGGGGCTGGAGTCATCACTGGAACGCTGGTCAGGGGCTGGAGTCATCTCTGGACTCTGGACAGGGACTGGAGTCATCTCTGGACTCTGGACAGGCATTGGTTCTGACCAAAAGTCGATTAGCCAACGGTCCTCTGCTGGTTCGGGAGAGGACTGATTTTCAGGTGCGGTCAACTTGACTGAAGTTTCAGGCGTGGCGGCCATGACGGGACGAGACTCTGGAATGGCGGCCATGATGGGACGAGACTCTCGGCCATGATGGGATGAGACTCAGGAACGGCAGCCATGACGAGACGAGACTCTGGAACGGCGGCCATGACGGGACAAGACTCTGGAACGGCGGCCATGACGGGACAAGACTCTTTTAACTTTAGTTATAATTACTTATGAAAAGATATAATGCATTATACCATACATTATGAATACCTTTATAATGCATTATACATAAAGGCTTTAAGTAAAGTGTTACCGAAAACTCTTCTTTAAGATACACAATAACCTAAAACTGGTGGTTAAAAAGTAAACCCTCCTATGAACTGATGAATGTCTGTCTCTCAGGAGGAGTCGCTGTATGAATCTGTCACGGCTTGTATTTGTGCTGCTCTGCTCGAAGGATGTGAGGCTGCTGTCCATTTGTTATGAGAGAGGACCATCGCACAAAATTATATCATGGCGTCAGAAAAACGTAAGTACACATATTGCTTTTTGCTATGACATAGCCTATTAAAACTGAGCATGCACTAGTGATATCAAATGTCTGACTGTGTAAAAATCACATATCTAGACAACTCAAGTGTTCTTAATTACATTCTTTATCCTGTTACGTCTGTCTAAAGATGCAAAACTACATTTCTGTCTTTTCATTATACAATAAATCCCTTAATGACTTAATGCATTATTATATTTCACAGGTTCAAAGTTTAGCTGTCACTATTGTACAGTTATTTTTTTAATAACTTTTGGTAATACAGTTATTGCACTATTCTTAATGACATGCTTAACAGTAAGTATTTTATGCAACTAATCTGTAAATCGGAAATGGCTAATGACTCATTAATGAACGTTCATGCCTTGAAACTAATGCATTTCACAGATTGTTCTCTGAACGATGTGAAATTACTTTTTAGGGTGTCCATTGATCAGGGCGACATGAGCATGAGCTGCAGAAGAAAACAACCTGATCTCTTCCACTCGGAAAACACACGGAAGACACGGAAAGATCGTTTGTTTGCTCTTCCGGTCATCTTTCTGGATGATAGTGAGCATGTTTTTGAAATGGAGGTGAGGTGATCCTGCCTTTATCAGAGTGATTTAAAGTCATTTTCTTCACATTTTGAAAAAGCACGCAGCTTTTAACTCCATTGCTTCTTATTTCATGTCATATGCTAAGGGGCATTTATTGCATTTTTGGAGCGGGACATAAGACAATAATTCACAAAAGTGTGTGTGTGTGTGTGTCTTTCTGAGTGGTCCCGAATGCCAGGACAGTTTGGCTCAAGGGTTTGCGAGTGAAAATGTATGTCAGCATCCCAATTTTTCTGTGCACGCTTGAGTGTCTAACCAAAAGGTCTTTCCCCTCATCCTATAATATAAATCCTCACAGAAATGCAATAACATACAATACATCTCACAAATGTGCATTCAGTTTGACAAACAATATTAACATTTCATAGTTGTTATTGGTGTTATTTTCCTAAATTCTCATTTAACGGTGACGGTTAAACAGTAATTCTCATAGTCACGAGATATAGTATTATGACTGTTATGTTTTTCTTTCGATATAAAAGCAATTTTGATTATTATTTTTTAGCAAAGGGTGCTGGGAAAGTATTTCTTCAACGTAGTATGTGGACACCTTAAACTTGTGGAAAAGGAGTACTTTGGGCTTGAATTTCGACATCATTGTGGCAGTTATGTAAGTGCTTATTTTTGATAGACATGCATTTCTTGATTATTTCTTAATGAGACACTAATACACTATATTGCCAAAAGTATTGGGAAACCCCTCCAAATCACTGAACTGAGGTGTACCAATCACTTCCATGACCACAGGTGTATAAATCAAGCACTAGGCATGCAGACGCTTCTACAAACATTTGTGAAAGAATGGTTCGCTCTCAGGAGCTCAGTGAACTCAAGCGTGGGACCGTGATAGGTTGCCACCTGTGCAATAAGTCCATTCAAGAAATGTCCTCACTACTAAATATTCCACGCTCAACTGTTAGTGGTATTATAACAAAGGGGAAGCAATTGGGAACAACAGCAACTCAGCCATGAAGTGGTAGGCCACGTAAAATCACAGAGCGGGGTCAGCGCATGCTGAGGGTCACAGTGCGCAGTTGTCGCCAACTTTCTGCAGATCAATAGCTACAGACCTCCAAACTTCATGTGTCCTTCAGATTAGCTCAAGAACAGTGTGTAGAGAGCTTCATGGAATAGGTTTCCATGGCCGAGCATAAATCCAAGCCTTACATCACCAAGTGCAATGCAAAGCGTGGGATGCAGTGGTGTAAAGCACGCCGCCACTGGACTCTAGAGCAGTGGAGACGTGTTCTCTGGAGTAACCAATCACGCTTCTCTGTCTGGCAATCCGATGGTCTGGGTTTGGCGGTTGCCAGGAGAACGGTACTTGCCTGACTGCATTGTGCCAAGTGTAAAGTTTGGTGGAGGGGGGATTATGGGGTGGGGTTGTTTTTCAGGGGTTGGGCTTGACCCCTTAGTTCCAGTGAAAGGAACTCTTAATGCTTCAGCATACCAAGACATTTTGGACAATTTCATGCTCCCAACTTTGTGGGAACAGTTTGGGGATGGCCCCTTCCTGTTTCAACATGACTGCGCACCAGTGCACAAAGCGTCGGTCCATAAAGACATGGATGAGCGAGTTTGGTGTGGAGGAACTTGACTGGCCTGCACAGAGTCCTGACCTCAACCCGATAGAACACCTTTGGGATGAATTAGAGCGGAGACTGCGAGCCAGGCCTTCTCGTCCAACATCAGTGCCTGACCTCACAAATGCACTTCTAGAAGAATGGTCAAAAATTCCCATAAACACACTCCTAAACCTTGTGGAAAGCCTTTCCAGAAGAGTTGAAGCTGTTATAGCTGCAAAGGGTGGGCCAACTCCATATTAAACCCTACGGATTAAGAATGGGATGTCATTAAAGTTCATGTGCATGTAAAGGCAGGCGTCCCAAAACTTTAGGCAATATAGTGTATATCATATAAATCAGACCCAGATGTTGCTGTTAATATCATTTGACCTGAAGTCATTTTTATTAATTTTTGTCATAGGTTTGGCTGGAACTGCTTAAGCCTCTTACAAAACAAATTAAAAGTAAGTCTGTAATTATGAAAATAATAAATAAACCATAATACTTGTTTTCAATAATGCTTTGCCATGTTGTTAAAAAAAATGGTTGTATATTTATGAGAATGTATTAATTGTATGTTTTTATACTATATTATAGGTTATTGTATTGTTTTAGACCTAGTTTTACCAATTAAGTTCGTATTTGATGCTTTATTTAATAACGATTCCAAAACAGTGTGACAATGACCCAACAATCCAAACATCCCTGATCCAAAAATTCACACCCGTCCTTACATTTTTTCTTGTTTGAGACACCGTTTCACTCAGAAATACACTCACCTAAAGGATTATTAGGAACACCTGTTCAATTTCTCTTAATGCAATTATCTAATCAACCAATCACATGGCAGTTGCTTCAATGCATTTAGGGGTGTGGTCCTGGTCAAGACAATCTCCTGAACTCCAAACTGAATGTCAGAATGGGAAAGAAAGGTGATTTAAGCAATTTTGAGCGTGGCATGGTTGTTGGTGCCAGACGGGCCGGTCTGAGTATTTCACAATCTGCTCAGTTACTGGGATTTTCACACACAACCATTTCTAGAGTTTACAAAGAATGGTGTGAAAAGGGAAAAACATCCAGTATGCGGCAGTCCTGTGGGCGAAAATGCCTTGTTGATGCTAGAGGTCAGAGGAGAATGGGCCGACTGATTCAAGCTGATAGAAGAGCAACTTTGACTGAAATAACCACTCGTTACAACCGAGGTATGCAGCAAAGCATTTGTGAAGCCACAACACGCACAACCTTGAGGCGGATGGGCTACAACAGCAGAAGACCCCACCGGGTACCACTCATCTCCACTACAAATAGGAAAAAGAGGCTATAATTTGCACGAGCTCACCAAAATTTGACAGTTGAAGACTGGAAAAATGTTGCCTGGTCTGATGAGTCTCGATTTCTGTTGAGACATTCAGACGGTAGAGTCAGAATTTGGCGTAAACAGAATGAGAACATGGATCCATCATGCCTTGTTACCACTGTGCAGGCTGGTGGTGGTGGTGTAATGGTGTGGGGGATGTTTTCTTGGCACACTTTAGGCCCCTTAGTGCCAATTGGGCATCGTTTAAATGCCACGGCCTACCTGAGCATTGTTTCTGACCATGTCCATCCCTTTATGACCACCATGTACCCATCCTCTGATGGCTACTTCCAGCAGGATAATGCACTATGTCACAAAGCTCGAATCATTTCAAATTGGTTTCTTGAACATGACAATGAGTTCACTGTACTAAAATGGCCCCCACAGTCACCAGATCTCAACCCAATAGAGCATCTTTGGGATGTGGTGGAACGGGAGCTTCGTGCCCTGGATGTGCATCCCACAAATCTCCCATCAACTGCAAGATGCTATCCTATCAATATGGGCCAACATTTCTAAAGAATGCTTTCAGCACCTTGTTGAATCAATGCCACGTAAAATTAAGGCAGTTCTGAAGGCGAAAGGGGGTCAAACACAGTATTAGTATGGTGTTCCTAATAATCCTTTAGGTGAGTGTACATCACAATAGTGAAGAAAAGATGATCGCAACTTTTCATGCCGACTCTCCGCGCACAACATTAACAACACTTAAATAAAAGTGTGCGGTTTATCAATCAGATGTGCGTGGAAGTTGAGTTCAATTGTAGGCTCTGCGCGTTTTCAGCATTATCATTGGCTGGTAGAAAGAAAATAAAAATGGTAGCATTTTATTTCAAATAAAAATAAAATAAAGAACTTTACGTCACGCATAGCTCTTCGTGTAGTCCGGGCGGCGCTCAAAACCTTCCATTGTGGATAGCACAAGCCACCATTTAACGCTAAATCATGGAGTTTATAAGACTAGTTTATTACCGCTTTTTTAACAGGTTCGTTGAAACGAACTGCCCAAAAGAACCTGTTTGCAGAAATGAACCAGACTTTCATTATTAGCAAGAATTCGGCTGCGTCTGAAAACTGGAAAATGCTGTCTTCAGAGGACATATTTCAAGGTAGGAAGGTATCAAGGCACATCCTAATCCAATGTTAGCTTCACTTCCTGTCTCCTGAGAGACCTTCTTCTGATGGATGACAGCATAAATGTATCCTTCACTGCCTTTGATATCCCACAATCCTATCCAGTCGGTGACAGCTGAGCTAGAAAAAGAAAGATGGCGTCTAAAAGTGGTGGTTGCTGGTCAGTTTGTGTGTAAACGTACGTTTCTGACCAACATTTTCCACTTCTGATGTAATTTCTAGCGAGAAATCACTACTGTAGCAATTCAATATTTGTTTAATTCTCACCAAAGCTCTCTCTATTTTGCTGTAAATCATTAAACTGTTACGCTTAGAAGTCCGAAATCTTTCGTGAGGTGCTTTAGTGCGCTTACGCTGCCTTACAAGCCATTGCCTGATAAGGCAGCCAGGCAACAAATCACTGCTTAGGTTTTTGGATGAAAAAGGCTGTTAAAGAGTCGATTCTCCTTGTTGGAATCAATTCCAAAACTCTCGATTCCCAACGCATCGGGATCAATTCTTTTTGGAATTGACTCGCAGACCCAGTGACCAACTTGAACCACCTGAGAATGGGGAAATCTTTTGCCCTCTCGCAATGTTCCCAGTCGTGTGGATTCCAAAATGAAATGATTGGATTTCGCCCCTGCGAAAATTCTCCTGAACAATGTTAAGTGTGGCCGGCTGGCCGCACCTTTAGAGAGGATCAGGGTCAAAAAATAACTTAGGGCAAAAATGCTACCAAAATCAACAAAAATGCCCCCTGAAGTTAAGATAAGGGGGCAATAAAAGCCCCGCTCAATTAACCTAAATCTAACCTAAATTACGACTGTCACGAATAAAGTGAAATGTGAAAATGAATGAAAAGTGTTGATTGCGGCATTAAAACTGCATTAATTGCACCAAAGATATCTTTTACACATGTATAACCAGGGTTGCCAGGTCTGTGCAGCAAAAGTAGCCCAATGCGATTTTCTCCATCGGGTGGCCGAATTCGAATTTGTACGTCTGGGGGGTGTTTTGGGGATGTTGGAGCGCTGAAATCGTTCTCATGGGGGTGGAAATCAACCCGCAGAATTTTTTTTACCCACGGCAACAACTTAAATGTGGCCCAATTCTGCAGGAAAACCTCAGACTTGGCAACACTGATTATAACCAATCACACACGCTTCTGTTGAGTTTATGAATGCACTGGCTAATCAGAGGTGTTCAGATTAGTCAATGCTGAAAATGCCAGACTTTTATTCAGTGCACACTCTCACTGACTGTAATCTGCACTCTCACAAATTCTCTCATTATGAACAACAAAGTGTAGATAAGATGTAAACAAGAGGGTTATTGTGCAGTGTAGACAGCTTCCGTGATTATAATGGGAGTTTTTGCATAACTCGCACATTAGACTAAAGTCAGGAACCACTTCAGGAATGCTCGTTTCTATAATTTAGTCCCAGATTAACTGTTTTGTTTTTCTACTACTAAGACAGCTATCCTTCTCCAATGCATGAAAAGCAATAAACTAATTCATACACACTTCTTAACTTGTTTTGTAAGAACATGATTGCGTTTCCCCACACATAAAAACACGACATTAAGGGATAAAAAACATTATTACAAGAGCAAGAATCAACAGTAATGATTTGCCTTAAATACAGCTTATAACATTAGTTTCTAATGCCACCAAGTATGTGAGTTTATGTGTGGTTTCAGCTGGTTCTACATTTTATTGTTTTAAAACATTAATAGGTTTTAATAGATGTTATTTTTTTGAATTTCTGTCATTTACAGTAAAAACAACCGATATTCTCCTTTTCTTAAAACAGGGAGAAATGGTGTGACCTTCCGCTTCATAGTGAAGTTTTTCCCACCAGACCCAGGACAGCTGCAGAAAGAGCTAACCAGGTGCCGCACAGCTCAGCACACACACACACACACACACACTACATGACACGATACAGCAGACAGACGGTCAACATCTCTCTGTCCTGCAGGTATCTGTTCGCTCTGCAGATCAAGCAGGATCTGTCTAATGGCAGTCTGACGTGTAATGATAACAGTGCTGCTCTGCTGGTTTCATATCTTCTTCAGGGTATGTAGAATTTCCCCCGTAGCTTGGCTTTGATGTGTGTGTATGTGTGTGTTTCAGTTACACTCTTGATGGTTTAGAGTTTAACCCTTTCATTGCTGTGTGCTTTTGCCTCATATAATCTCTTAGGCCTTCCCTTTTTCTATAAATTTGTTATTTTATTTCTACAAAATAAAGGCATAGAACAATGTGTGTGTGTTTCTGCAGCAGAGATTGGGGACTATGTAGAAGAGCTGGACAAGCAGCATTTGGAAAACAAGAGGTACATCCCAAACCAGGAGTGCCTCCACAAAAAGATCACACGTTTCCATAAGAGACACAGGTAACATCACCTATGTAGTCATTCAGCGGTCCAAACTGAGCATTTTTTGGTGCAGATGCTGATATTTATACTTCCAAAAAGTAAGATGTAATTCTGGTAGCTTGTAATGTCAATCAATGAGATCTTTATAACATAATAATATCAGGTGTCTATATCTGTCTTAGTAAGGTGATATCTAAATGCTTAGTTTTGTGATCAAAACTCTGTAGTTTTAATTGTGGGAGGCAAAACATGTAATCCAATGCAATGCAACGATATGCATTTATAGCTTTTGAAATTAGCCATTTATGTGTATGGGTACAGTAAAAACTGTTAAAATGTGGATTCTGTTAGATCATTAGACACTGTGTTAAACCCCTCTAACAGCCATTCATTAAAAAAATGACGTTATTTAAAGAAGAGCTTCATGCATCAGTAAGTAGCAAATTAATAAGTATTTTAATGCAAGTCCACACACACACACACACACTCTCTCTCTCTCTCACACACACACACACACACACACACTCTCTCTCTCAAACACACTCTCCCTTACACACACACTCTCTCACACACGCACGCACACACACACACACACACTCTCCCTTACACACACACTCTCTCACACACGCACACACTTAATATTATCCAATATTATTATAAGAAAGGTTCACATTTTTTGTTGGATAGTCATAATTATGAGAGTTTCTAGTCATATTTTTGTACTCAGGTGAGGTGGAAACGGGCTTCTATAATTGTGGCTGTCATTTCAAAGGTATTTTATGTTTATTCAGTACATTTCATAGACTTCCATAGTAAGTGCATTACATCATTTTTGTTGGTTTTTAAATTCAGAGGGATGAGTGCATAGTGACTATAACTCCCTGGATTTTCTCTGTGCTGCAGAGGTCAGTCCCCAGCTGAAGCGGAGAGTCAGCTGCTCGAGGTGGCCCGTAAGCTGGACATGTACGGCATCCGACCGCACACAGCCAGTGATGGAGAAGACATGAGGATCAATTTGGCAGTCACTCACTCTGGAGTGCTGGTTTTTCAGGTATGGGCTATATGAATAATAATAATAATAATAAATATAGCTGCAAGCAGCCATTATCAGGGTTCAAGTGATTTAAGGCCTTAAAACACGTGTAAAGGTATTAGGTTATATTTAGCAAGCCTGTAGCCACCTAGATCAGAGATGGAAAAGTACAATACAGGCAATTTACTACAGAAATATATGGTTTTTAAAGCTTTATAGCGCCATTTATAAAAATTAGCATGCTTGTTTAGAATCATATGTTGCATGTACTCACCTCATTTCTTGAAGTTTTGAGTTTTCGGCCACATTCCAATCGGACTCTGTTAATCTTGTCCAATAGGTGCTCAAAATTCATTGGTCGATGGCGGCCGTTTTTTTCGAGATATGCAACTGTCCTCATAGACAATCGCGGCACCTTGGACCAAGACACCGCATGCCAGTTTTCAAGTCAATCGGACTGACTGTTGCGTAGCTAAAGCCGTTTTCATGTTTGTCTTTTTTTTCTTCATTTTATAGCACCACCAAGTGGCCAGTCACCACGTCCTTTTTCACACGCCACAGACTGAGCCTGTACATAGGTGTACCAAGTTTGGTGAAATTATGTCATGCTGTTATGTCATTCCATGATATCCGTCAGGAATCGAAACTTTGACTTTTTTTTTTTAGAATTATTGGCAATCAGACTCCAGAGAATCTTTCTGCACTGGTTCGGTTTCGATTGGGCGAAAAACCTAGGACACGTTTGCAAAAGTAGATTTTTCCAAAAATCCAAAATACGTGAAAATTGCAGTCTAACGATCAAATTGAGCCAAGGATTCCAACGATATAAGACACTTGAGTCTGCGACGAACTGTTTAGGAGTTATGATAGATTTTGTACTTTTCAACGCTCCCCGTCAGGCCGATTGGGGCGAGCTTTGGTGACGTTGTGGACGGGGTGGATACTACCATCCCTCAAAGTTTCAAGTCTCTACAACTTACGGTTTGGTCTGTCCGATCACTTTTAGGGGAGAATCCTGATCTTTGAAAATCCTAACAATTACATTAGGGGTTCGGTTATCATGGCGCAACGCTCTTGAACCCCTAATAAGGGCAAGTTTTAACATCTTTCAACGTTGTCAAATTTTCACACCCAACAAACTCCTGTTAACTACTATCTTCTATGTTTTTTTTTAGGGAAATACCAAAATAAATGCTTTCAGCTGGGCCAATATCCGTAAACTCAGCTTTAAGAGAAAGCACTTTTTGATAAAACTTCATGTAACGATTGAGGTAATTATTGTTGCTCATATAATTTCTTTATTGTTTTTAACAAAATGTAAATCTGAAAACTATTCAGCAAAATATCCATTGCTGTTTCTGTGACACAAGGAACAAATCGGAAAATGTTTTTGTCGTCGTGTCTGCTCAGGCGTCCTGCAAGGACACCGTAGAGTTTGCCATGGCCAGTCGTGACGTCTGTAAGGCCTTCTGGAAGATGTGTGTGGAATACCATGCCTTCTTCCGTCTTTCTGAGGAACCAAAGGGCAAGCAGAAATCGCTCCTCTACAGCAGGGGATCCTGCTTTAGATACAGGTAAATACTGTCAGAAACATTGAGGCTATGGAATATTGCCATTTAATGTCGTTCTGGTGTGCTAACCTGCAAAGGCAGAAAACAGTGAAAATCAAATCAATCAAAATTGGTGTAAAAGATGCTGCAGATTAATAAGCTTGTACTCAGCATGATTACAAGCATGACATCGCTTTTATGCAACTATATACAAGAAGTTAATATAGAGTATGTTATGTTTCAGACAAAATATGAGCAGTTCTTTTGAAACATCAACACTCTTGGAACGCTGTTAGTCAGATGGTATCATCCGTCTTCCTTTTATCCATGGATCCCTGTACTCTATACACACTCACTGGCCACTTTATTAGGTACACTTTGCTACTAGCAGGTTGGACCCTCTTTTGCCTTCAGAACTGCCTTAATTCTTCATGTCATATTCAACAAGCTGCTGCAAACATTTCTCAGAGATTTGGGTCCATATTGTCATGATAGCATCACGCAGTCGGCTTCCAATCCATGATGTGAATCTCCCATTCCAGCACATCCCAAAACTGCTCTACTGGACTGTGATCTGGTGACTGTGGAGACCATTTGAGTATAGATCAAGATTCTTTATTGTCACTATACAGGTACAGCGAAATTAGAGCAATCCTTCCAGTACAGTCACATATACTTACCTGCAGTAAGTATATGTGACTGCACTGGAAGGATTGCTCTAAAACATCTATATGCCATAAACAATACAACACAATACACACAAAACCAGTACAGCCAGGCGAATAGTCTAATATTGCACAGAAATATTGCACAGTAAGCAGTAAATACTGCATGATATTGCACACAATAAAAGAGAGGTAAGTGCAACATAATGTAAACAAAACAGAATAAAGTGGAGTGTAAACGTATGCTAAATAGACACCCTGAGATATACGAGAGGTTTTGTTAAACTGTGCGTTGACATATAAGATGCCCCATCAGATTAATGCATTTGTTTGTGCTGGCAGTGTTCAGCTCCCTTATGGCGCTGGTGTAAAAACTGTTCTTGAGTCTATTGGTCTGTGATTTAATGGACCTAAAACGTTTACCGGAAGGCAGCAATTCAAACAAATTATGTCCAGGATGGAACGGATCCTTTAAAATGTTTTCTGCTCTTCTAAGGCAGCGTACAGTGTAAAGTTCCTTTAGGGAAGGCAGAGGGCAGCCAATGATTTTTTGTGCTGAATTGATTACCCCCTGGAGAGCTTTCTGATCTGCCGCTGAGCTGATGGCATACCAGGCAGAGATACAGTAAGTTAGTACGTTCTCAATGGAACAGCGATAGAAGGACACTAGCAGGTACGTGTGCGTCGCTTACCTGGGGAACACATGGCACCAGGATGCACTATGGGAAGAAAGCAGTGTGATGCTTTGGGCAATGTTCTGCTGGGAAACCTTGGGTCCTGCCATCCATGTGGATGTTACTTTGACACGTACCACCTACCTAAGCATTGTTGCAGACCATGGAAACGGTATTCCCTGGTGGCTGTGGCCTCTTTCAGCAGGATAATGCTCCTGCCACAAAAGCAAAAATGGTTCAGGAATGGTTTGAGGAGCACAACAACGAGTTTGAGGTGTTGACTTGGCCTCCAAATTCCCCTGATCTCAATCCAATCGAGCATCTGTGGCTTAAAGGATCTGCTGCTAACATCTTGGTGCCAGATACCACAGCACACCTTCAGGGGTCTAGTGGAGTTCATGCCTCGACGGGTCAGGGCTGTTTTGGCAGCAAAAGGGGGACCAACAAAATATAAGGTCATAATGTTATGCCTGATTGGTGTATATGCTTTAGGAACTTCAGCAGATCATCTTGATCATGTCTATATGCCTAAATGCACTGAGTTGCTGCACTGAGTTAATTGGCTGATTAGATATTTGCGTTAACTAGCAGTTGAACAGGTGTACCTAATAAAGTGGCCGGTGAGTGTATATTGCAATTTTAAGGAAATGTGATCAGATTTTGGAACTGACTGACATAAGGCAGAATCAGCACTTGTTTATTAGCCAATCACTTATAGTTGTTGGCCAATATCGATAGTCTTGAAATGCACAAATATCAACCAATTAATAAGCCTGGCTGATATATAATTCTGTCAGTAGCATCAAGAATGATTTGGGAATAAAGAAAAATGTCCATTACACAATAATTTGCCACCAACAGTGGAAGAACTCAAAAGCAGCTGATGGACTTTGCGAAGAAATCTGAGAAGAAGAACTTACCTTTTAAAAGGTGGGAAGTGTCTAGAAACTCATGTTTCTGTAAAAGGTGAATGTGTCTAAAATAACAAGTTGTTCTGTGTCCTTCAGAAGGTACTGTAAAGACTACTATGATGCACGACAATGCAGATCCTCGCCTGACCTGCTGACCGACACTTCCAAGCAGGTACATGAAGTATATTTTCAAGCTGGAAGGTGTTACTCATTTTCTGACATAAGGCAAAGTCTCCTCTACTAACTGGAGATTGGGAGCAGCATGTTCATACAATCCTGTTTACCAGGGTATTTAAATGCCCCAAGCATCCGTTCTCCACATCAACTCACATCTATAATGTATGAACATAACTGTCATTTACAGACATTTTTGACAGTTTGTCAAGATTTTGACATGAATTGAAAGTTCATGTGCTCTTCTGTCGGTGTTGTGTTTTCTGTGGAATTAAATTGCATATGATGGTGTTTGTTGGTCATGTGCTCTTGTTATAGATTGCATTGGTGACACTTTCAGCAGCATTGGTTATGGAAATATTTATTCCATTCATTTTTTCCCCAATAAAGAGTTGCAGTGCATCCGAAAAGTATTCACAGCGCTTCACTGTGTTACAGCCTTATTCCAAAATTGATTAAATTAATTATTTTCCTCAAAGTTCTACAAACAATAACCCATAATGACAACGTGAAAGAAGTTTGTTTGTAATTTTAGCAAATGTATTAAAAATTAAAAAAAATTAAAAATCACATGTGCACAGCCTTTATTGACAAGTATTGACAGCCTTTGCTCGATACTTTGTTGAAGCACCTTTGGCACCAATTACAGCCTCAAGTCTTTTTGAGTATGATGCGACAAGCTTGGCACACCTGTTTTTGGGTAGTTTCTCCCATTCCTCTTTGCAGGACCTCTCAAGCTCAGAGTTGTATGGGGAGCGTCAGTGCACAGCCATTTTCAGATCTCTCCAAAGATGTTCAATCGGGTTCAAGTCCGGGCTCTGGCTGGGCCACTCAGGGACATTCACAGAGTTGTCCCGTAGCCACTCCTTTGTTATCTTGGCTGTGTGTTTAGGGTTGTTTTCCTGTTGGAAAATGAACCTTCGCCCCAGTCTGAGGTCCAGAGTGCTCTGGAGCAGGTTTTCATCAAGGATGTCTCTGTACATTGCTGCATTCATCTTTCCCTCGATCCTGACTAGTCTCCCAGTTCCTGCCGCTGAAAACATCCCCACAGCATGATGCTGCCACCACCATGCTTCACTGTAGGGATGGTATTGGCCAGGTGATGAGCGGTGCCTGGTTTCCTCCAGACATGAAGTTCAATCTTTGTTTCATCAGACCAGAGAATTTAGTTTCTCATGGTCTGAGAGTCCTTCAGGTGCCTTTTGGCAAACTCCAGACGGTCAGACTGTCATGTGCCTTTTACTGAGGAGTGGCTTCCGTCTAGTCACTCTACCATACAGGCCTGATTGGTGGAGAGCTGCAGAGATGGTTGTTCTTCTGGAAGGTTCTCCTCTCTCCACAGAGAAACGCTGGAGCTCTGTCAGAGCGACCATCTTGTTCTTGGTCACCTCCCTGACGAAGGCCCTTCTTCCCCGATCGCTCAGTTTGGCCGGGCGGCCAGCTCTAGGAAGTCCTGGTGGTTCAAACGTCTTCCATTTATGAATGATGGAGGCCAATGTGCTCATTGGGACCTTCAATGCTGCAGAAATTATTCTGTATTCTTCCCCAGATCTGTGCCTCAATACAATCCTGTCTCGGAGGTCTACAGACAATTCCTTGGACTTCATGGCTTGGTTTGTGCTCTGACATGCACTGTTAACTGTGGGACCTTATATAGACAGGTGTGTGCCTTTCCAAATCATGTCCAATCAACTGAATTTACCACAGGTGGACTCCAATCAAGCTGTAGAAACATCTCAAGGATGATCAGTGGAAACAGGAGCACCTGAGCTCAATTTTGATTGTCGTGACTGTGAATGCTTATGTACATTTCTGATAAATTTGCAAAGATTTCAGACAAACTTCTTTCACGTTGTCATTATGGGGTATTGTTTGTAGAATTGAAGAAAAAAAATGAATTTAATCCATTATGGAATAAGGCTGTAACATAACAAAATGTGGAAAAAGTGAAGCGCTGTAAATACTTTCCGGATGCACTGTATAAGCCATGAAACAAACCATCTCTGAAGTGAATCAACATTATAAACTTTAAATTAAATTTGTTAAATTTTAAATTTAGTTTAATATTATATTTGATCGATCAGACTTTTATGGCTCATATAATATTAGATAGAGAGCAGTGTTGGGGGTAACGCATTAAAGTAACTTAAGTTATGTAATCAGATTACTTTTTCAAGTATCTAGTAAAGTAACACATTATTTTTACAATTTACATCAAAATATCAGTTACTTTTTCAAATAAGTAATGCAAGTTACTTTGTTTTCCCATTTATTGACGGACGCGTCTCCTGTCCTCATGTTGAGAGAATCGTAAGGGCGGAGGCGTCGAGTGTGAACATGATGGATACTCTAGTTCTAGACTGAATGTGAGCATGCATTTACTCATCTCACTTGCACAAAAAAAGATTCAGTATTCCTCAAAATGAATAAAATCAGTCAAATGCAAACTCAGAATATTACGCAAACCACCAATAAATAAATATGTTATATAAAACAAATATTTCTATGCATTTAATCTCACTTTATTGACTTTATGTACTTGCTGCTGACCTTCAGTTAAACCATACGCAAAAATTACTTAATGCATTACTTTTCAAAGTAACTTTTCCCAACACTGATAGTGAAGATATGGAGCTTGAGGAGGAAAAAACACCTCAGTTTTATTCAGAGGCCCAAACTGAGCAAAAATATGCAATTTGGTGCATTTGTTGAAATTTATATGGCCAAAAAGTAAGATGTAATGTAAATCAGTAAGAAGTCTGTTATACAAATAAATATCAGTCGTGATTCTATATCTGCCAATAATATTTCTTAAGATATTTAAATGCTTAGTTTTATGATCAAAGCTCTGTAGTTTTAAAACATAATGCAGTGCAATATAATGATGATTGAGAGACTCACGTTTGAACATGATTTTTCTTAAAGTTGCTTCAGTAAGTGTTCATTTTGAAATATTACTAACAATATCAGAGGTATTATTAATTGACAAAAATCAGTGCAGATTTGACAGCAGAAAGACACGTGAAGCATGAGCTGAAGGAGGATGTTTGTACAATTATATTAAAACTCCTTTTAATTGCTAAAAAAAGTCTAAACTATCAATCAGGCGACAGAAGGACTAGAGGAGATTGTGTGCAACAGGTTTATCAGATCATGTTGATCCTTTAGAAATTTGCTTATCAAATATACACCGATCAGGCATAACATTATGACCCCCTTTTGCTGCCAAAACAGCCCTGACCCGTCGAGGCATGGACTCCACTAGACCCCTGAAGGTGTGCTGTGGTATCTGGCACCAAGATGTTAGCAGCAGATCCTTTAAGTCCTGTAAGTTGTGAGGTGGGGCCTCCATGGATCGGACTTGTTTGTTCAGCACATCCCACAGATGATCGATTGGATTAAGATCTGGGGAATTTGGAGGCCAAGTCAACACCTCAAACTCGTTGTTGTGCTCCTCAAACCATTCCTGAACCATTTTTGCTTTTGTGGCAGGAGCATTATCCTGCTGAAAGAGCCACAGCCACCAGGGAATACCGTTTCCATGAAAGGGTGTACATGGTCTGCAACAATGCTTAGGTAGGTGGTACGTGTCAAAGTAACATCCACATGGATGGCAGGACCCAAGGTTTCCCAGCAGAACATTGCCCAAAGCATTACACTGCCTCCGCCAGCTTGCCTTCTTCCCATAGTGCATCCTGGTGCCATGTGTTCCCCGGGTAAGCGACACACACGCACCCGGCCATCCACGTGATGTAAAAGAAAACGTGATTCCTCAGACCAGGCCACCTTCTTCCATTGCTCCGTGGTCCAGTTCTGATGCTCACGTGCCACTGTTGGCGCTTTCGGCGGTGGACAGGGGTCAGCATGGGCACCCTGACTGGTCTGCGGCTATGCAGCCCCATACGCAACAAACTGAGATGCACTGTGTATTCTGACACCTTTCTATCAGAACCAGCATTAACTTCTTGAGCAATTTGAGCTCCAGTAGCTCGTCTGTTTGATCGGACCACACGGGCCAGCCTTCGCTCCCCACGTGCATCAATGAGCCTTGGCCGCCCATGACCCTGTCTCCGGTTCTCCACTGTTCCTTCCTTGGACCACTTTTGATAGATCCTGACCACTGCAGACCGGGAACACCCCACAAGAGCTGCAGTTTTGGAGATGCTCTGACCCAGTCGTCTAGCCATCACAATTTGGCACTTGTCAAACTCGCTCAAATCCTTACGCTTGCCCATTATTCCTGCTTCTAACAAATCAACTTTGAGGACAAAATGTTTACTTGCTGCCTAATATATCCCACCCACTAACAGGTGCCGTGATGAAAAGATCATCAGTGTTATTCACTTCACCTGTCAGTGGTCATAATGTTATGACTGATCGGTGTATAGAGTAATGGCTGTTTTGTCTGACCGGTTGAGAACCGCTGGTCTACTGCCTAAATTGGATTTGAATTAAGCATACGGTGCATTGAAAATAGGTCATTTTTGTCAACAATGTGTTTCAATATAATATCTTCACAGTTAATATTAATATCCTCACGTCTTGCTCATCATTGATAAAACAGGTTGTTTGCGGACTGTGTTGCAGGCATATGAGCAGTCGTGTGGTTTTCCTCATGCGGGCTGTGGGAAGCGGAGTCAGTCGGCCGTGGAGGTTCTCGTTTCGTCTTCTCAGGACTCTTCCCTTCAGCCCTTCCACTCTGTGGCAGATGCAGGGCCCGATGCGCAGCGGGTGCACAGGAGCGACCGGAGAGCCGGGTGCAGATGCTGTGCTTCACAGCGTGGTCGTCTGAACACACAGCAGCTGGTGCTGCTGTACCCAAACCCCCCTCACACCTGCCTGCACCTTCGTCCGCTATTGCCTGTGTGTCCGCTGAGCGCCTCGTTTGCTCTGGATCATTCTTGCGCTCCAGTCCTGCTGCCGTGCTCCGCTCATCCGCCATCGCCCGTGTGCTTTCTGGATGACGGCATGCGCTCCTCGAGCTTCTCTGGATGCTCGTATGGCTCCCCGACCGTCATAAACTGGCAGCGGTGTTCTGGCGTAGGTTGGCCTGCGGTGCTCGGAGCGGCGCCGGGCTTTTATTTAGCGAGTAGCTTTGGAGACGGACTTCACAGAGACTTTGAGGGGGAAGAGTTAGGCCACTTCAGTGACGACTGCAGCTATCAAACAGGACTTCCTCGCCGTTCGTACAGCCAGTCTGACGTGAAGCTGTTATGTAAGCCTGCAGAGTTTCGACCGCTGGGTCACTATCCTCACCTGTCTCGACGGCAAGGTCTCGCACGGCCTACGCACCTTCCACTGCGCTCGTCTCTTTTGCCAGAGCGGCCGACGGAAGGAAGCAGGTCAGAACTGAGTCACAGCGACTCGGACTCGGATGCCGTGTGTTCGTTCTACAGTCCCGGGCTCGGCAGACTGGTGCGATCCGGGCCTCTGGCACGAATGCGCATTTCCTCCGGGAGCTTACAGCTGGACGAAGAGGAACAGCATTCGTTTAGTAATGAAGAAGGTACAGCCTCAGCATCAGCTGTCAAAGCTAAACACAAGTCCTGAGATACACAGGGAACATGGATGACTGTGTACTACAAAATAAACCCCGGTTTCACAGACAAGACTTAAGCTAGTCCCAGTCTAAAGTGCATGTTTGAGCTGTTTTAACTGAAAGCGTATCTTAAAATATGTTAGTGCCATTGTTTTGTCTCAAGATGCACACCAGTAATGTGTTTTTTCCAAGGCATATTTATAAAAGCCACTGTTTTTTATTTAGTTTTTGTCTCGTTTTCATGACAGAAAAAAAATGCTGTCTGTGAAACCAGGTCATAGTCATTCAATAGCACCCAAGTCCTGAAAAGTGAAGCCAAATCACTTTGATCGCCCCCTGGTGGCTGGATGCCGTATAGCTCATAAACCCAGTCCTCTCCATGTAATCGAATGGGATGTGAGTCAAACTAAAAAAATCCAATTACACTTCAAATAATGTTTCCAAAGATTTGTTTCTGTCATTTGAGGTGGATCTCATCATGCAGAGGTATGTTCAAGTGTTCGTTTCCCCAATAAGTTTGGTTTTAGTTATTAAATGCTATAAGAATGTGGTGTGACGTCTTGATTGACAGCTGTGCTTGCGAATGAGTGTGTAGGAGCGGGAGTGTGGGCAGGACTTGATGCTCCACCTCAGGATCACCACTGCGCAGACTCCGCCTCCAAACGACATAATCGGCAACGACCGTTACTGGGATATTTTGGCTTTATTTTTCTACAGTGGAAGGAATCAGAGGCGTCCATCTTTTTTACAGTCTATGGTAGCATCTGTAGCCAAGGCATTAGCCACATAACCCTGACATATGAAATAATAGTCAGGAAAAAAAATGTTTGAACAGTAGTGGCCAAAAATGATGTCCAGCCTAGGAAAATTGACATCTTTACCCTTTATTCAAATATTATTCATATATGTGATTTTGTAGTCATATTGCGTAGTTGTGCTTGGAGTCAATGTTTTGATTTGTGATAACGCAATTAAATATGCCTCATTTTTGGTCAGGCTGTCAACACATGCAAAAATAACAGAGAACCAATGAATTTTTAATAACTGATTAAGTTGTCAGCTTTTTGTTTTTCTATGCATTTTGTTTTTTTGCACTGTAAAATAAAACCTGTAGCTGTAGATTGTCTTTTTTTGCCAAATAATTGTGTTCAACCAAATGTAGTGTTTTGTCCTTCTCTCATATTAAAAATATTTTCCTCATATTTTGATGGTTTGATTGGACTTGTAGGCTCATTAAAAACAAATATCCCCTCCGGACATCACTTTTGTCCTCTAATGTAGTGAGAATATGAAACTCAAGGAGGAAAAACAACTAAAAATATACATTATGGTGCATTTTGCTGACATTTATTTGGACAAACGGCTTGTAATGTAAATGTATACATCGCTCTATATCTCCCTATAATATGTTTTAGTAAGATATTGAAATGCTCTGTAGTTTTTATTGTGGGGGGCAAAAGACAATGCAATTCAATGATGATTGAGAGACGAACAAATAAACTTTCCTCAAAAGCCTGATGATCATATTTGATATTATGTATGGATAATCAAGTAAACCCAAGTGTTCGTCTAGAAATATTAAAGTTATTCTTATGTTTACTTTATAAAAATAAGTGCAGATTTCACAGCAGAAAGACACGTGAAATACGAGCTGAAAGTGGACGTTTGTATAATTATTCTAAAAAGTCAACTATCAACCATGACTGTGGGAGTTAAGTTTGCTAATAAAATGAAACCATGAAGTTTAAAAGGCTAAGTCAAGCTCTTGCTAATCACCGCCGGATTTGTTCAACTGAAAGAAAAAATTAATCTTTCCACACTTTTTTACATTTTCAAGGGCAAAACAGTGAATCAGTAAATGGTGTAACAATCTTCTGGATCTGCTAAGACTTCCCAACCTTTAGAAACGGTTCTTCCACAAACTATAACCACCTCTTTTTCTCTAAAGTAAACAATGCCAACAAAAAACTATCTCAACTCAAATTTCTGGCTTACTTTTGGGATATATTTGGTTCTTGAATGATAAAATGCTTCTGATGCCGCTCATTTGTAAGTCGTATTTCTGTACTTTTTCCACTTTAGTCAAAAATCTTGAAGGAAATTATAGTCATCTGGAACCAACCCAAAAAAAACACAAATCGACAAATATAAAATCAGTAAGAATCTGCCTGAGTTAGGTTCAGACTAGGGCTGTGCGATTAATCGAAATCATAATAAAATAGCTAAAATTGACCCTTTTCACATTTCCGGGTTTCTCAGGAGCAGAAGTTGTCATAGTTGGGTAAACTTCTATCCGCTTTTTAAGTTGTGACGTTAGGAACGCCGTTTCTGGGTCCAAGCCTCAACTCGTTTCACTTGAGAACGTTTATGAGCGCTATTTATTCATGTTAAACATCAAACAAATACTTACAGTCTACACAACAGTCTCTGTGCTCACAGCGTCACAGACATTAATATTTTAGCGATTTATAAAAGATTAATCACTGTCTGGCCATCTGGAATTTTGGTATGGAGATAAGGTTATGATTATAATTTTTTTTGTAGTATTACACTACATTGTGTGTGTATATTAGCACCGTTTGTTGTTTTTCTTGTGGTATGAGATAGAGCGTTTGGACCCGGAAGCTCTGCCGTGGTTAGACTTAACAACCGAATAGCGGTGAACGAGAGACTACATTAAATATATATTTTTTGTGTTCCCATTTGCTCAAATAGCAAAAGAAAAACTCCACAATAGTGTTTTCACAACTTTATAATAGAGAGAGATTGATAACGGCAGTCGGAAGAGCGAAAGATGTCAATTTTACTGTCACTCCCACAGCCGAAGTATTACAATCTTATTCTAATTTGTGTTATAAATGTTTAAAACATAAAAAACTTAGCAGGATTTGCGATGCTGAAGACCGTTAAAACGCGTCATCACAGTCTGTGGAAATGGTCCGTTTTTAAACGAAGAAATCACGATTTTCCCGCCATTCCTGAATGCAGCGCGAGAACAGAACACTGTTACGTTACGACACGACACGGAACGGAAGAAAGCGCAGAAACAGGGATTGTGAATCCAGGGCAGGATAAGGACTCGGTGCCAAAAAACAATTAACATCCATGGTTTGAAAATATTTTGGACGCATGGAGATGATGCATCATAGAGCCAGGTAATGTACAAGACTTAACTATCATGGCGGCAAAATAGAGTTGGGGTCATTCACACAGAACGCGTTTTGCAGTTAAAAACATGAGATGCATGGACTTCCGATTTAAAAAAGCGCCGCGTGTCAGATGCCGCAAAAGATACGATAGACGCGAGCGCAACGGTTAAAGACTAGCGTGTGTTTACATAAAAAACAATGACACATTCCAAACCAGGTTAACAAAAATGGATAATACAGACATTTGCGAACTGCACAACATACGAAAACAGTTCAGAAAGGCATAAAGATATAACTGCCACTTATCATTTATGTAAATATGTGCCCGCAAATATCGTTAAAGGCCCACTGAAGTGCCTTGAAACCTGCAGCATTATTCAATGTGTTGACGTAATTTCCCCTGAAACGGCTCCAGCTGTAAGCAGCTCCTCCCCTTTTATGAAACAGCCAATAGCGTTGCGTTAACATCACAGTTTGACTAGAGCCTCTCTGTTTGGTAAAGCCACAGATTCCTCCTAATCTCTAACCGTTTCTCATCATAATCTCCTTTGAAATACAGCATTCTGTGCAGAATTTAAATGGGTCCGATAAGTTTTGTTGTCTGCGCCGACTCGCGCATATGATCCGCGCTGCGCTCTCGTGTCTCTAGTCTAACTTTAGACCAGAGCCGTTGGTGTGTGTGTGTGCGTGCTGCGGCGGTGCGCGTGAAACTAACGTGAAACCAGACTTCCTTCGCCTCAACTGAAAGCATTACATGTCTGAATCGTTTCCTATCGCATGTATAGTGCACTATGTGCTATTCATGTAGAAATGAGTAAACCTGTGAACAGCTGACCGCTTTCAGCATCTATTTATAGTGTCGGGGGCGGGACGCTTCAGATTCTAGAGAGCATTTGATTGGACAGAAGATGTGATGAGAAGGTGATGTCATAAAAATCTGCGATTCATTTTAACGCAAGTGAGAGACTGTTAGTTTTGAATGCTTATATCTCCTAAATGCAAAATTTGTCATTGTTTTGGAACACACCAGCTTATTCATAACCTTAAGGCTAACATAGTCATACTAGAAGCTAAAAAACTTCAATTTTGATTTCAGGGGGCCTTTAACCCTCTGGTCCTCTTCGGTCAAAAATGACCGAAACATTTTCCGTTTATAAATGTTTTTGGTTCATCGGAATGGGATGACACTTGGTGACTTATCGTATTAGCTGTGAACACACAAAAAAATCATGGAGATGATTCGGTTATGTTATACAAAAATACAAAATTAATACAAAAACTTTTTTGGTGATACAAACCACAAATCAGCCATGATGTAGAAAAAAAGTGCACAGCAATGTAGGGGTGACACTCTAAAATATCAAGAGTGCAAAATAGACACAAATTTTGATCATTTTTACAAAACTTTCATGGCCCCCCCAGAATATTTTGTTGTATGAATATCTGAACATGCAATATATCAAATGAAAGAGCAGACCCTCTGCTTTTAAACATTTTTTATTCTAGCTTTATGCATTTTTTATCGACACTTGAATGTGGGCATTTCATAAAATAAGCAACATTTTGAGCAAAAAGCAGAGAAAATCGTGTTTTTGTCAAAGACTACATCCAGATATTTTTTTATGATGATCAAAACCAAAGTCCCTTTCAAGGAAAGCCTGTTCACTCGGCGGCCATATTTGCAAGACCAAGTCCTATCTATTTGAATGGGGGAATCCTGGAATCTCAAAAACTGCTTGCCGAACTCACAATTAAATAACATATTTCAAATCGGCAACAAAATCTAACATGAACTGTCCTATAAATGTTGTTTCCTATCACCAAATAGCGTTAAAAAAGCGTATTTTTCAGGCTAGACGAGCCAATGCGCATGTGCAGTCCTAAGCGCGAGTCTCAGGTTTCTATGGGAACCGGAGCATCTAACAGCAGCTGCAGTGACGCAATGACTTTACCGATTGGCTCTTTTACTTTAGAAGGCGGGACTATTCCTCCATATTGTTCGTTGCAGTTTCACCCATTCATAATAGGAGTGAACCGCCTTTCTGTATCTATAGTCTTTGATTATATGCGGTTTAAAGTTGATGATCGCGTTATTTTACATATGAGATCGCTTGTTTCTGCTTCTTCCTCACGTGTTTTAGATCAGGAGATTCTGTGCTCTTTCAGAAGATGTGTAATAGTGCCCCCTAGTGTATAACAGAGAAAACGCGTTAATTTTCATAAATGGCGGGGAAAGAGTTGAGATGATCTTAGAAATTCAATTAACATTCACTTTCTTTGACACTTTAGAATATATTTCCACAGATTTATCAGAACTAGATTACACCTACTTAAGTATTTTGTGTTCCATTTTTAATTCATACAGAATTATAGATGCATTTTAAATAAATATGATCTATTGGAGATACTGTGTGATTTCATCATTGTTATCAGTGTTAATCAAGAAGGGAAAAAAAAACAAAACACTGGAATGTCATAACTTAAATCTTTATTTGCCACACCAAACAAAAACTAATTTGTAACAGTTGATGTCAAAAAAAAAAAGAAAGAAAAAAGAGAAGAACAGCATCTGTATGATACAGCCTAGAAAGATTTCTGTCTGGCGTCTTAAATTTACAAAAGCTCTGGTGAAGAAATGTACAAAACCTAGCTTCTGCATCTACATTTTTCTATAAAGAAATATACAAATCTCCTACTAAACACCTTTATTGCTCTAAAATCTTCCAGCAGTCTGGCACCGTGTGAAAACGTCGTCTTAAAGCTGTTTGAGAAGACAACGACATAATATACATAAAAAACGTCAACTTTAGGCACTATGGGATGCAGCGTTGGCACAGTCTCTCCAGGCCAACAGGAGTGAACGACGACATTGCCACCGCACCAGCAATGGCACCCGTGTGTTTCTTTACAAGCTTGGCCAAAAAAAAGAAAGAAGAAAAGTCCCTCATCGCAGGAGATTACATAAAACAAAGAGCTTGAGTTCTATACCGCAGCCTAGCATGGAGTCGAATCGCTCTGGGTAGCGTGTAGAAACGTCCCCGTTGGTTAAAGAAGCCGGATCCCTTGAGATCTACTCAAAGTAAGAGGAAAGAGCACTCTGAAACCAAACAACACCCATACAAAGTGTGCGCAAGTGCATGTTTCCTTCAAAAATACAGTATAGCTCTACTCTTGTATAAAAATATTAGCTCAAAAAACGAGACACTGTAAAAGAGGGCATTACTGAGGCCTGTACGCACAAGTTTAAGACCAATTTCCTTGCCGATTAAAAGTGAAAGTCCCTCGAGTTGCGGGCCAGAAGTGGAGGCAGCTTTCGCACAGCAAAACTCCTCTCGTTTCTCTTGATCTTCGTTAAACAGGAGCCGTTTTTCCTACTCTTAATGATTGCTTAGATGAGGTATTTCTATTCATCTTGACTGATATGATATGCATGTAATCCCATACAGCAGTTCTGCTACAGTTAACAGTGTGTCGAGAGAGAAATCCCAAACCAAGACGAACAGAAAGGCACTGTTGATCTCCCAAACATATATATTATTGATCATAGTTTAAAACTTAATAATAAAGTAATGGATCGGGATACATCAGATACATATAAATAAATGCGAACCAAAAGATTTAGCTAACGCAGCTCTACTTAACCAGTAAGGATATTTTGTGTCTTTCAAAAGTAAAATGCTGAATAAAACAACAGTAACACACACGTCCTTGGGCACCAGCAGGAGACTAATATAAAAGCATGTGGCAAAATTGTATAAATACAGTTGAACACACACTATATTTATATATAATATATATTTCCATTCTTTGGGACAAGAAGAGCAGGATTCCTTTTGGTTATGATGCGATAGTGTGTTCTCTGTACAGGTGTGAGTGTGTTAAGGTGCAGTCATCGGGGGCTGACAGCAGAAGCGTGGCGTCTTCCCACTAACTCACAGAGAACCTACAGACACAAAACAGCACGGATCACGCGTCAAAAACCGGCCACGCCAATATCTGATGCATCGGGTCATTTCTGTGATCAATAGTTGCTGTTTGAGCATGAAAAAACTCAATTCAAAATACATTCAATGAAATCTATGACAAAAAACGTTTCTTGACAACCTTTTTTTCCCATGATTAACAAGACACCAACGTCATTAAACGATAACTGTGACACTCATGCAATATCGCTGACGAAAACACTAAAATGTAGTTTAAACTTTACCAAAATCACTTTGTTTTTGTTGAATAAAAGGAGACGACAAAACATTACAGACTGTTTTTAACAAGCCGCTACGAGCTTTCATGTTTGCGGTTGCCAAAAATGTAATGACTTTGGTCATTTTTGACTGAAAATTTTTACATGCTTTTTATTATCAATATTTAATTAAGGCAGTGTAAATACAACCCTCTACGCACACCTTGGCAATAGAATCGCCATTGGCTAGTCTCGCCAGACTGATACACTGTATTATTTATATTTGTGCTGTTAAATCGATTAATCACAATTAACCGCATCCAAAATAAAAGTTTGTTTACATAATATGTGTGTGTACTGTGTATAATTATTATGTGTATATAAATACACACACATGTATACATTTAAAAAATGTTTTTTATATTTATATATATAATATAAATTATATAAATAAATATATATATACACATGCAAATATTTTTATATATATATATATATATATATATATATATATATATATATATATATATATATATATATATATATATATATATACACACACATACATACATATATATACACACACACACACATATATACACACACACACACGTGTGTGTGTGTGTGTGTGTGTGTGTGTGTGTGTGTGTGTGTGTGTGTGTATATATATATATATATATATATATATATATATATATATGTATATATGTGTATGTATGTATGCATGTATGCATGTATATATATGTATGTGTATATATATATATATATATATATATATGAATGCATATTTGATATTTTAATTGATCTTAGGACTGGTGGTGGTGCTTAAGATATTGTTGGTCATTCAGTGTTTCTGTAAAAAATGATAATAGTAATACATAATTATTAATAAGATAATAATACTACTACTAATAACAATATACAATGCACTAAGGGTTGATGAGCTGCTGGGTTCATGAATATTAATCCCGTTGTCAGCGTTGCTCAAACTGATTTGCTGAAATCAACAGTGAAGGTAATGGATGAGCACCAGCCAATGAGATTGCCGTTTGCGTATTAGCTCCGCCCACTACCAGAGAAACCGCATATCTTCTGCTTGATCTTAAAAGCGGAATAATTCCAAATGAACTCGTTGTTTTGACAGGAAAATACAACAAAGAATATGGTTTACATGCCGCGCGTCAATTCTGCGTGGTATTTAAGACTCTCTCTTTGTGTGTGTGCGTGCGTGCGTGTGTGTGTGAGAGAGAGAGAGAAACACAGCGACAGCGAGTTGTGCGCCTTCACACTAGAGTTTATGGTACGTCAGATACAGGTGCGCACACATCCGTTGAGCTGGACTGAAACAGACAGATCGCTTGACGGAGAGTGAAACTGTTTCTCTGAGTGTTATATCTATGCTAAACACATACTTAGCCTCTAACACACACACTGGCGAGTAAAATCTAAGCATTTATTAGCCAATAGCTAATGATAGATATTATTTAGTCTCCCAGAGTGAAGATTTACTCGCATTGTGGAGGGTTGAAATAGCATATTTTCTTAGCGATAGATGATATTTAAGTGCAAATAGCTGTAGATGCTATTTACTAAGTGAAATAGTGATATATTCTATTTACACCATGTAAAATAGCAGTTCTTTGCATTGTGTAAATAGTAATTAGAAGCTATTTATACTTCATTTTGACATTTGCACATCAGTATTGTTGTACATTAACAGGATGCAATAATAACAGAGTGTAAATTATTATATAATTGATATGTGATGGGAAAAGGGAGAAGAGCGAGCTCGGCAAAAGGCGGATTTGAACCCGGGTCGATCGCGTCAAAACCAAGATCCTTGAGCCTGACGCTCTACTGACTACACCACTGAAGACACTGAAATACATGCATCTTTTTTAAATCTTGTGTGGCCCAACCAGGCATTGCTAGGCGGAGCTAGTGCAAATAGCACTTAACAACAAGACACGCTATTTGCATTTGGTGTAAAAAGACAGTCCGTTTAATTAAACCATTAAAATCCGAATCCAGAAATCTGTAAAAAAGAAAACAGAATTTGGTAAAAAATAAAATGGAATTTGAAATCGAATTTTCATAGGGCCTTAAACATGTAATTTTTGTTAAACTTTTAATAAATTGTTGTTAAATTGTATGTTTCATGATTTAAATTAATTAGACGTGCTTTACTAAAATTTTAAAATAAAAAAATGCATGGCATGACCCTTTCAATGATAATTACACAAATTCAGAAACACATGATCATGTAGTGTGCGTCTGACCTCTGCACTCTCTCCAGGATGTGGCTGATCATCCGGTCCGTGACACCAGGACAGAGGTCCTCCGCCACGTGCAGGCTCTTCTCCAGCTCCTCCAGAACGCCTCTCGTCAGGTCATCGCCTCGCTGCTGGGACTTCAGCTGCAAAACGGACACACACACACACTCACAGGCTGCTCAACACTCGTGACTGGAAGGATTCTCATGTCAAATGCAGATTCAGAATGGCATTTTTACTAATGTTGACCTCTAGAACATGAGACTCCCCTACCTCAGAAAAAACAGGAGCCATGACGGTGGTTAAGCTGACAGACTTCTGCTGCAGTTCTTCGCCCTGAAGGGAGGCCATCAAAAGACACAAACATGCTCTCAATTAATCGGTTTCAGAATTTCAACACTGAATATCCCAATCATCATCCAGAACGAACCATTCCGTTGGGCTGCTTCTTCTCTGGCTTCTTCTTTCGAACGGTAGTGAAGGACCATTCAGGAGACGACTCGTTGTCCTTACTGCTGCTCTCTCTGTTGGGCACACACACACCATCAGATCAACAACACATCGAGATGCTCGGCTCAGAGTAGTTTCATCAATTTAGAACATCAGTTCACACTTGTAGTTTGGTTTGCTTGTTTCGTTTGGTCCGAACCAAAAAACAAAACAAAAACAAAACATTTAGTCCTGGTCCGCTTAGCGTTCAAAACCGGCATTTTAACACCGAGCCTAAAGGCATTTCACTCACATTTACGACTTAAAATAGATGTGTGTGAACTAGGGCTGCAGCTGTCAATTATTTTAGTAATCGAGTATTCTACCGTTTATTCCATTGATTAATCAAGTTTTTCTTTATTAAAGGGCAATACTAAATATACAAGAGGAAATAAGACAGGTCTCTTAAAATGAACAACTAATTTGTTTCCTTTTTAGAAAAATTTAAGTTTTATTTTATCTGTGAAAACTAAACCAATTTAGTGCATTCAATTGCCATATTATATTCAAAATGCAAATACAAATATATAAATAAAAATACATTTCAAATTTCTAAATTATTTTTAAAAGGGTAAACATAGTACAACCTAAAACTAAACCTACAACCTATAAATCAAAATAATAGTAATACAAATAATAATAATGCCTAATAATAATAATAATTGCATTTATGTTGTGCAACTTTCAAGTTTCAGCTTCAGCTCTGGCATGACACAAACCTTTACTGTCTTCTGAAGGCTTTATGGCTTTTGTAAGAAGCAAAACATATTGGACAGGAAGGAAACTTGGAATAAGAACAAGAGTAGAGATGGGCATAATAGAGATGCACGGATCAGCTCTAACGTCACCGGATCCACCCACACATGATCTTCTCTGATTTAGATCCGCAACCGATCGTCACATTACAATGATTTAAATCATCAGTGTTAAGCGCGATGCTATCGTAACATATTAGCTACACTGAAGTAGGTTACTTTAAAAAATCTTTTTTTGGCGAAATTACATTTCTTAAAATACCTAAACCAGAGTCGACACCCCATACAGCACACGGAGGAGTAACCGCTGGAACGTGAGCAAAAGGAGAGATGTGTTTGTTTAATTCAGATAAAGTAGCCTACATCGCACATACAGATCTACATTTTGAGCTAATCATTCATCATAGTAACACTGCTTGTTTTATTAAGTTATGAGCTATAAATATGATTAAAGTGTGAGATTTAAATTACGCAAATCAATGAAAGCACGCGCGCACAGCTCGAAAGTACAGCTCGTTCTGCTATTTGTTGCGCTTAGCTTTGAGAACATTTTAATGGTGTATTTCGGAGATATCAAGTATATATAAAGTCCCATTAAACATTTCACATACACATCACAATGACGGTGATGCATGTGCAAACTCCATTCATGCTGTTCATGTGTTTCGAGTGCTCGTATCTCTTCAGACGTGCGACCTGCAGCAAATGAAACTTAAATGTTCAGCGTTGCATCCTGAAGCTCAACACACAGCTGTCTTCATTTAAAAATAGCGAGACTAAATGATATTAGCAGTGCTGATGCCGCTCTCTCTCGGACTGCGGTCTTTGATCTTGAAATGAGCTGAAAACCAAAGTTAAAGAGGGACACACATTCATTGCGTTTTACCGTGAAATGAGAGTTCCGCGTCTTTATTAAAATCAACACATTAATGATTTATCTCTCATCCACCCACAATTTTTGGAACGTTACTTTTTATTACTTTACCCACCTGACTCACGGAGTCCTTACACAAAAATAGTCTTTCTGCAACATGACCGTGTGTACTTAAAAGGACTAAACGAAGCTTCGAGGCAAATTATTTTTTGAATTCGAGTAACTCGAGGAATCGTTTCAGCCCTAGTGTGAACTGTACAATGTATTTTGGAGCACGTGTGTGAATAAATCTCTGCGGTTTTCTTAAATGTATGATCATAAAAACTCTTCAATACTTTAAAATGGTATAACAAGCGTCTTAATGATCATTTTAAGGCGTCTTATATTTTGGGAATGGAAAAACAAATCGCGATACTGCCTAATGCGATTATTAAACTTCAAAAGGCTATGATTTAATTAAATAAATGCACAAGCCTGTAGATCGGACAAGAGCGCCACGTTCAGGATTTGAAACATGAAGCGCTGTTGTGTGTAGGGCTGCAACAACTACTCAATAAAATCGATAACGATTCTCATTATCGATTAGTCGGGTCTGCCCTCTGTGCACGATAAGCTTCCACCAGTCGCGCCAAATTACAGCACTGAATAATGCATTTTTATGGACAAAATGTGCATCTAGAAATAGTGGAGTGGAAACAGAGTGAGCTGATGCAGGAAAGGTACATGATCCAAGTGCCCAAAACATGAGAACTGTTTATTTTAAGCTTCAAGCGAATGCATTAGCGTTTAACACACCCTGTCATGCACTTGACAGATGTGCGTGTGTGTGTGTGCGTCCTCAGCACAAAACGTTCATTTTACAGGTTATATCCACTGATCTATATAAAGAACAGTAGTTATATCCTCATCTGTAAATGCTACTAATTCACGCGAGTATTTCCATTTTGCATGAAAGCGCGTCCTGGCAGTCTGTGTTAAAGTTTACTGAACGAGCGCGCACATGCACGTCAAACAGACGAGAGGGAGACGGTTAATATTCAGCGCTAAAAACATTCATTTAGCTGAAATATCTGCTGTTGGACGCTCAATTTAGGTTTAAAAGTCAACATGTAATTCAAGAGTATGTTATGAGAGTAGTGACTGTAAAGGGATAACAGCGTGTAACTGAATACAGATGTAAGACGTTTCTACAGGATTAAGAAATACAGTACGTGTGTGTGTGTGTTCCTGCAGAACATTCCTCTAATCTGCCAACAATGGTTTGTGTTTGTGTTTTTGCTTTTCTTTAATATTTTAATGTAGGGATTTAAACTCCTTTTGCTTAGTAACTTTTTTTTGCACAAATGTATAGCACAAACATACCCTCACGAAAATTAACCATGGTTTTATTAGATAGTAAAATCATGTTTTGCCGTAATCGAATACCATTTGTACAACCACACAAATACCATTTAGTTAAACTATGGATTTGGTTAATTTGAGGTTACCATTGAATAACTACAATAAACCTGTTAATAATTATTATTTTTGTTTGTAAAACCATGGTTAATTTATGTAATGGTAGATATATTCACTGTGTGTGTGTTCATAGCACTCAGCTGACACGTTTGTTTGAAGGACAGCATTGGGCAAGATGTGGAAGAGTGTGTTGTGTCAATAAAATAAAAAAGCTTTTTATCCAATTAATTGAAAAAATAATCGGCCAACAAATCGTTTATCAAAATAATCGCCCTAGTTGTGTGTTCTTCAGACGGCTTGAGATCAGTTCACAATCAATGAATAGCGCACATTTATGCCAAGCGATTGCTTATGAACGAATGCTGATCAATTATGACAATGTTTACTTTACAGTGTTTATATTGTAATATGTTGTACGGTTGTAAGAACGCATATTTTATCTCCCTCGTCTGAATTTGAATGAGCAGCTGCAATAATAAAGCATAGACAGTCCCAGTGTATTTCAGGCTTGTTTATTATAAAGTCACACCATGTGTCCAATTTCCACCCCGCTTATTATTTGGTTACACAAACTGTGTGCAATTTAATTGAATTTATTTTAAAGGTGCAGTGTGTAGCATTTATGAGGATCTATTGACAGAAATGCAATATAATATACATAACTGTTTTCAGTGGTGTATAAAGACTGTGATGTTTACCTTAGAATGAGCCGTTTCTATCTACACACACTAGGTCCCCTTACAGTGAAGCCGGCATTTTGCACCGTCATGTTTCTACAGTGGCCCTAAAGGGACAAACTTCTCTACAGAGCGCTAGTCACTCTCTGCTCTCTCAGACGACATCTTTGTCCTGTGTCGGCCACCGTAGCTTCTCTGTGTGCTTCGAAAGAGAGGGGTGAGCTTTGGATGATGCAATTCACAACCTCACCACTAGATGCCGCTAAAATTCACACACTGCACCTTTAAAGTAAACTATTGTAGCTTCTATTGTAGCTAACTGATAGAAATGACAAAAACAACATTACGTTCAACTACAATTAAAATGAAAGCACTATATATATTAAATAATAAAAATAAATAAATATTAATAAAAACTATAATAGTATCTCAGTAATGCCAAAATAACACTAGTAGCACATAACACAAAAAAAGGCATAAATAGTTAGTTGAGCCTCTTAAGTTTCTAAATGGTGTCAAAACAGCAGCAGGAATCCCTCCGTCACACACACAAACGCAGATCTGCTGCGAGGAGACGCGGTTCTGACGCCTGTGGTTCACCGAACTGTGATGGGTGACAATGCTTGAGCATTCTGTCATTTTAGTCGCATCTTGTGACATGTCCTGTTTTTGGTTGGTTTACATGTCTTTGGTCAGTTGATATTTCATTTGAACCAGAGCTGGTTTGGAAGCAGACCGAGACTCATATTTTCAGCGTCTCGGTCCTCTTGTTTGGTGGGTCCAGAGTTCAGATGGCAGCGTTCACACTTATTCAAATGAACCACACTAACAGAGCAATCGCACCAGGGATCGTTTTAATCTGACCAAACATGCCGAGTGTGAACACACCCTTAAAATGTATGTAAGAAAGCTTTACAGAGGAAGACTTCAGTTTTAAACCCTTGCAAATAGCTGGACGGTACAAGTACTGTGTGTCCCTCAAATTGTTTGGATTGAGATTAAAATGCAGTGGTTGCCTCTAATATCAAATGGCTACACATTTTGTGTAAAAGGCTAATTTGGTCAGTTATAGAACAAATAAACAACAAAAGAATTTGCTTAAAAGAAAAAAGAAAAAAAATATCGGCAACCAGCATCAGAATCGGCCAATTTGCATAAAAATCTAAATCAAAATATCGAATAAAGCATTATTTTAAAAATCTATTTAAGTAAAAACAAATGCAGTTTTTAAAGAGCAGTGCGTTTTCTTCTAGTTTCCTTGCAAACTATGGTTCGTTAGTAAAAAATAAATAAATAATAATAAAAAAAAAAGGTAATTCGGCCCACACATGGTGACATTTTGTTTTGTTTGACAACCCTGATCTAGCGCAACTTTTTAGGGTGTCGTACGCCCTGAGGCATTTAACACCCTTCTGCGTACCCCCTCTCCTCCACCTTTTCCTTTATGGGACAATATCTGCTTATATTTTTTAATTCTTGATCTGTTCTGAATACCGTTAAATGTAAAGGATTTGTTGTGGAGTGAGGAGAACTAAAATAACCTATAGCTGTGTTTGTAGTGTTTATAATGTTTGTAGTACATTATAACATTTCGCTTTATTTACGCTTTAATGCAATCAAATGCAACTTACCTGTTTTTTTCCTCTCTCAAAAACATAAAAAAAATATATAAATATTTGTAGTGTGTTTTTAAGCATGCAGTAAACGATTAATTGGTAGAAATTCTTGCTGGTTAACAGTTAACCAGTTACAAATCGTTCAAAGCCGCAGGGCTGGACGATTAATCGAAACCAAAATTCAGAACCTCTAACCGACATACTTTTCCCATGACGGTTAGTTCGGTTTTAGTCACGTGACTCCGCCCCTTCAGTCACAAGTGCAGTTTGGAGGCACACGGAAAGATTCAGGAGCAGTTATCTTTGTTTATACAATCTGGATGCTCAGAATTACTATGGTAATTGCTGTTTTACACAGTTTATACAGGTGAGCTAATCGCCGTTCTTATATACGCTGCTACACACACACACAGACGGCGTGCGCAAGCCCCGAAGCCAGATCACTTTCACTTGCGTCCTCATGAAGTTAATTAAATGTGTTTAAAGGCTTGCCATTTTACACTATTCAAGAACAACAACATGGCAAACATCTCCGTTCAGTGCTCGTGAGCTTTTTTCTGTGACACAGAGAGCCGAGTTGTGTCGTGTCTCTAAACACTGAAGCGATTTTAGACCATCGGATGTGTATTATGTTGAACTAATGCCTGATATATTGTGACACACGAACACTCGTACAGACAATAGCTCGCACATCACGTTAAGATCGCGCGCACAGAGAGGAGCGCAGAAACTCATTGTCAACGCTGTCCTGTGATTGATCACTAAAGTAGCTTAACAACTCAACCGTTATAGTATAGATTAGTCTACCTTTAAAGTAACTACAAACCACAGCTTCATAATTAATAGAGACAGTATGACTAATTCACACACTCATTAATGCATTCAAATAAATGTAATGTAGGCCTACAACAAACAGAAATATGTAATAAATGTTATGACCCATAGACAATAACTGCTGAAAGTGAGCCGTTTTAAAATAAGTATTTTAAAATCACAAAGAAATGCACTTTTTCCATTAGAAAAAAATATCCCACCTTCAAGAACATATTAACAGTACAAACCTTATGAGTGAACTATGAGGGCAAAAAAAAAAAAGAGCAAAATAGTCGATTAATTAATAGTGATCGAGATAAAATGTTCAATTAATCGAGATTTTGATTTTAGGTCAAATCGTTCCAGCCCTATACACCACTGTGTTTTGCTAGGAGACACAACAGTTCTGCTGTGGCTTTCGTCTGGAACTATTATTTCATTGCAAAATACTGACAATACGGTTTAAAATGCACGTCATTTTTGTGTTTGCGTTCAGTTTGTTGAGATGTTGTATAAAATCAATGCACATTTGTAATCGCATGGATATTTGGGAAAAATTGCACTATTGCTCATATAATATATTATACTGTATTGAAGAGAGTTTGAGTCTTAAATCGATCTCTATGCACAGTCTGTGTCTATATGTGTTCTTACAAAGGTACGTTGTCGAGAACGGCAGTAATGTAGCGTAGGGCTGGGCGGTATGATCAAAATTATGTTTCACAGTATGAGTAATTTTATTTCACGGTAACGATATATATTATGATATAGTAATTTATATATGAATTTAAAAAAAGGCTTTATATAATAAATAATCTCAAACACTTTAGAAATTAAAACACATTACCTTGTTTGATTTTGTTTTTCTTTTATTTAGTGAATTATTTATTTGGTAAAATATATTGATAAATATAGTAAACGAAACACACTTTTAGATGAACTGCCCCAACTGATTGATATTAATGCAACTCGTAAGGGCAATTAAACTTTAAATGAAATGTTGATATATTTTTAAATCTTATGTTATTGTTTTACTTCATCAATCAGTTTATAATATCTAAATATGTTATATTGAACTATTCTATGACGCAATAATGACGCAGTTACAAGGTGTGTATAATTTAAACTACTTCACCTGGAGCTTTAATGAAGAAGGAAGAGTTCAGACGTGACTAGAAGGAGAGCAGCAGTATCAAACTGAACAGCAGCTACTGTTAGTGTTGACTTTGTAGATGAAATTATACACATCTTGTGACTGCGTCATTATTTTACTGTAACCCGGTGAAGACTGGCACACCCACCGCTCAACCTTTCATATTCGCCTCTCACCGCGTGTGCACGCGCACGTCTTTTGCATCATTAATGCGATCGTTTATCGAATCGAAGGAAGATTTTATCAGCTGGTTTCAATATGGCCGATCGTTTGGAGTTAGCAAAATATAATGCGTGCCGCTGCATTCTCAATACTTTGTAATTTTGCCTCAGATACAGGATTATGCACATTCGCTTTAACAAGCAGGTTGTTCATTACCACAAATGCGATTTTCGTGTGTAAAAAGTAACTGTTCACATAAGAGACAGAAAGATGCTGATAACTATACATTATTTAAGGCTATTTCTATTCGTGAAGATATTGATATGAACTGTTAAGTAAGCTTCATTCACAATGCTTTCCCTGTTGTGAGCATGTGCGCTCCTCTAAACCGTCCGGCTGCTGCACTGCTCTTGTAGTCAACTGCTGTCGCCTTACAATATCACGTTATTAACAACCCTTTAGAAAACTTAACTCCTTTGTGGATCCTCCTGATCTGCTCGTTCGTCTTACTCCATGTTTCTTTGACAAATCGCAGTGTCTCAGTCTCTCTCACGCACGCTGCACGCGAGTTAACCACGCCCACTTATTTACATGTCGCGGTATACACGGAATAACAAAATCTGTTACAATTGATCCGCGGTAACGATATATACCATCATACCGCCCAGCCCTAATGTAGCGCGATTTGCTACAGCAGCACACGCTGCTTGTGTGGATGCAGACAGTTTTGACACAGAAGATGAGGTAATTTGATTGGACGTCATGTATTTGACCTTGAGAGAATCCAGTTGATGTTACTGCTTGAAGTCTGGCCATTCTATTGTGATCCTTCATTTTACAACAGAATTAGCCAGTAACTGCTACTTAGTAGCATCAGGCATTTTAGTGATGGATGGCAGGACGTGCAAAATGGGATTCCTTATTCTGGACAGTAAATGATTGTGTTGTGAATGTATTTGCGTGCTTACGAGTCGGAGTCAGAACTCGATTCTCCATCACTGTGGCCCTCAGCTTTCCAGCGCTTCAGTCGGTCAATGAGCTCGGAGAGGTAGGACGTCTTCTTGGCATATTTAACAATGAACTTGTGCTTCAGAAGCTCCTTTGCTGTGGGCCTCTGGGAAAGGAAGATAATGACGTTATTACCTTTATCACTTCACATCAGTTATATACTGGCACCAGCGGCTCAAAATACTGGCAGTGTCACAGTATATACAAAACTGCAAAGCACTAAATATTCTTACATGCGGGTGCCGTTCACACAAATTATACACACTAGCATTTAATGCACATCATAAGCGAACCGCATGACGACCTTGTGTGATGATTGAGTTCGGTGGATATTTGAGAGGTCTGGGTTTGTTTGTAACACTCAGATTTGTTATAGCAAACATAACGGTTTTAACAAAACTGCCTCTGCAATAATGACGCTTCCAGACAACGTGAGTGGTACTGCGACACTAACAGGGTTATTATAGTTCACAAAAACCATGAAGAAATACTTGAAACAAAATAAATGTTAACTGGAAAAAAATGGCCAAAAGTGATGTCCAGCCTAGGAAAAAATTGACACATTGACACATTTACCCTTTATTTAAAAGGGATTTTGCAATCATATTGCCTAGCTGTGTTTTGAGTCAAGTGTTTTATAACACAGTTACGCATCATTTTTGGCCAGGCTGTCATACAAAGAAATTATGAACATATGCAAAAACAAGAGAGAACTCCTGTCCTGTTTTTTTGCATCGTAATATAAAACCTGTAGCTGTAGTTTTTGCCAAATAATTGTGTCAGATAAATACGTTAACCAAGTTTAGTGTTTTGTTTTTCCTTCATCAAAATATGAGGAAAATAATACTTTTTAAATATGGTTTAATAAAACTTGTAGGGACATAAAAAACAAATCATATTTGGCCACTTTCATATTTACATTTAGTACTTGATAGTAAAATAATTAAAAATAAAACAATAAAAACTATATAGACATAAAACATGAACTAATAAAATTAAGCTAAAACCCAACTAAAACTAATTAAAACTAAGGTCCTGTTCACAGCTGGTATAAGATGCGTTTTGGTCAATCGGATCACAGGCACATTCCCGTTCACACCTGGTGTTTAAATCCGTCTCTTTTGTCCACTTTCAGCCACTTCTGTCCTGATTTCTTCGAGGGGAGGGTCTATGGGCGGGTGTTTTTCAGATCTTTAGATCTAATGGATGAAATAAGCTCACGCAATTTACATATGAACACGACCGGAGACGACGGAGAAACACACGGAGAGCATCAGCTTTAGTTTCTGCTCTGACAGACACAAGACCAGCCGAACGCTGTGAGTGTGTGTGTGTTAGACATCAGGAATGGAGAGAGAACATTGTGCTTGGGACGTTTCTCATCTTCAAACCAAACTTGTGTCTCCAGCCGAGAGTTTAAATCCCGTCTGGCTAGCGCGCGTCCCATAATGTTTAGCATTAGGTCAGTAGGGCGTCTTTTAGAGGCTGTTCCAGTGCATTTGACCACATGAGCGTCTACACCACGAAAGCAATCCGGTCCAATGTGTTTTCCACTTCCTCTGAAAGTGGACGAAAGTGCACAAGCTCAAAGCGTTTTAGAACCTGTTTACACTAGTGTTAATTTCGTTAACAAAAATGATGACAAAATATTTTTTTTCCATGACAGACAAGATGAAGACGAGATGACACACATCCTTAAACGATAACTGTGACTATATCAACATGCAATATCGTTGACAGAAAAAGACGAGACTAAAATGTAAAAAATAAAAACTTGAGTTTTGTCGGGGGAAAAGAGGAGCGTTCGTGCGTGCATGCTTGCAGTTGCCAGATTTCAATCATTTAATCCACCAATCAGGTTTTCTGTTAAAAGAACACGTATTATATCCAGTGTTTTACTTAAACTTTGCAATCTGGCAACCATGTGCACACAAACTCTCTCTCTCTCTCTCGCAGATGATCTGAAAACACCTTAAACAAGCAAGCTGCATTTCAGCAATCTCCATTTGAGATCTTCTGCTTAAATGAAAGTGTCGTTCAGTCGGTCTGTGTTCTGTCACGACTCATGAGGCACTTGTGCGAGTAAATCTGCCATCAAACCTTCTCAGTGATGAACTGTAATAAATACAAGCTTGGATCTCTCGACTATTTGCGATTGTGTTTGCTGAATAACTGCACTTACTCTGTGTGACAATACAAAGTCTTTTTGCGATACTAATGTCCCGATACAATACGCATCACGAAACTAAAGTCACGATACGATACGCATCACGATACTAAAGTCACGATACAATAGGCATCACGATACTAAAGTCACGATACAATACGAATTACGATACTAATGTCACGATACAATACACATCACGATACTAAAGTCACGATACGATACGCATCACGATACTGAAGTCACAATACGATACGCATCACGATACTAAAGTCACGATATGATACGCATCACGATACTAAAGTCACGATAAAATACGTATCACGATACTAAAGTCACGATAAGATACGCATCACGATACTAAAGTCACGATAAGATATGTATCACGATACTAAATGTCACGATACGATACGTATCAAGATACTAATGTCACGATACAATACGCATCACGATACTAAAGTCACGATACGATACGCATCACGATACTAAAGTCACGATACAATAGGCATCACGATACTAAAGTCACGATACAATACGCATTACGATACTAAAGTCACGATACAATACGCATCACGATACTAAAGTCACGATACGATAGGCATCACGATACTAAAGTCACGATACGATACGCATCACGATACTAAAGTCACGATACAATACGCAGCACGATACTAAAGTCACGATACGATACGCATCACGATACTAAAGTCACGATACAATACGCATCACGATACTAAAGTCACGATGCGATACGCATCAGGATACTAAAGTCACGATAAAATACGCATCACGATACTAAAGTCACGATAAGATACGTATCACGATACTAAAGTCACGATAAGATATGCATCACGATACTAAATGTCACGATACGATACGTATCAAGATACTAATGTCACGATACAATACGCATCACGATACTAAAGTCACGATAAGATACGCATCACGATACTAATGTCACAATACGATACGTATCAAGATACTAATGTCACGATACAATACGCATCACGATACTAAAGTCACGATACGATATGCATCACGATACTAATGTCACGTATGTTTTTCTGAGGTAAATGTGACGTTACATGACATGGTTCACAAGCTGTTTTACTCGCGTCTTTCCGCGGTGGAAACACTGACTGAGTGATTCCATGTGACGTGATACGGGTTTTGGTAAGTTGTACTCTATCTTTTAACACACTTTCAGATGCTCATTCATGTTTATTTCGCGCTGTATTTGGTATTAAGGCGGAAGAGAAGATCAGTTCATGTGCCGCTTCTCTTGAGCTGAGCTGCGCCAGAGCGATCTCACGCCACAGCCACAAAACAGTATTGTTTTTGGATTTCGTAATAAAATGAAATCTGAGACTTTGTTTCATATCAATAGTAACAAAGCAAAAAGATTATTGCGATTTATTGGATGGGAGACGCGCAATGTCCCGTTCATTCATCAACGGAAAACAGGATGACTAATTGATGCGACTTTAGTATCGTGATGCCTATTGTAGAATGAGAATAGATTAAAATCGAGAAATCAATATTTTTTTACCCAGCCCTAAATTATAGTGTCAATTATAGTGACACTGAAGTGTCAACAATGCTCAATGACTAAAAACTTAAAACATATTCCAAAAAATTAACAACTTAAAATCCTCTTATCCATTTTGAATGTCTTGCACTGTTGCTCGCGTTGCTAAAATTGGCACCACTTGACGTCACGTGATAATTGGTTAACAGCTGCTGTATCGATACGCGCAAAAGTTCATGACGATGTATCGTTATATATATATATATATACACACATACATACATACATACACACATACACACATACACACATACACACATACATACATACATACACTGAGCACAGCCTTAATAAATAGCCTATAATAAATCATTAAACTCGATGAGGTAAAAATAAACCATGTGTATGGGTCGACATTCTCTTGATTTGTGCTTATAGGTGAAAGTGCAACAATTCTGATTAAATGTAAAAATACATTTGTCAAATGACAACAATCGTGATTATAATTTTGGGCAAAATAATCGGGATTATCAATGCAGCATGACGAAAACTAGACTAAAATGCTCAGACATTTAGTCGACTAAAACTTGACTAAACAAAAACAGGACAAGGTTGACTAAATATGATAAAAACTAAAAAGCTCATTTGACACAGGACTAAGACTGTGACTAAATTAAAAAATAGCTGACAAAATCAATACTAGTTTACACTGGTATTTAGCGTCGTCCACTTGTGATCGACCAAAATGCATCCATGTGTAAACGAGGCCTAACAAACTAATTTAAAATATTTATAAACTACAATAGTATCTCAAAAGAAACTAAAATAACACTTAACAAAATGAAGGTACTGTGTTTAAGTACAACATTCCTATATTAGAAAACAATGCTTTAGCTGTGCTTACAAAAGTAGGGTCTTTGTTGAGACAGGAGTCCACAAACTCTTTGAAGATCTTGGAGAAGTCTCCGTTTAGGGTGGGTGGCGTGTTCTTGGGGATGTGGAAGAGGACTCTCATGGGGTGCATGTCTGAGTTGGGCGGCTCGCCTTTGGCCAGTTCAATGGCAGTGATCCCAAGAGACCAAATATCAGCCTGAGAGCAAAAACAAACAACTTCAGGAGGTCGAACACAAATCGAGCGTGCCATAATAAAATTACTTTTAGAATAATGCAAGACAGCGCTGACAAACAGGAGAAACACTGTGTGTGCAACAATACAGTCAAAAGGCTTTTCAAATCTACGAAATTATATCCCGATAATTATCGTTACGTTTTTTCCGCCCAGCCCTAAATTATATGTACGTTTATATATGGATACTTGTTTACATCTAACGGTTTAGGCTTTAATAACTGCACTGAGCTTCATGCTGTTTCTTTATAATTAGTGGTTTGCATTAACACCGAGTTGAGCTTTCAAACTCACTATAGCCCTGCTCTACAAAGAACGGCGTGGTTATGTCCATTCAGGGAGATGAGATGATAAACTGCTGAAGGTGTAGTAAGTGCTTAAAGGGGTCATGAATTGAGAAATCAACTTTCCCTTGAGCTTTTGATATATAAAAGGTCATCTTAATATAAGAATATCCTTTAAGTTTGCGAATGTGTCTCTCGGTGATGTCCGAGTGCAGTGAAACGGCGCCTTAACCGAAGAAGACGAACGCCTGATTCTGTAGCCCCGCCTCGTGCCTGGCATGTTAGATAAATAACACAGGCCTACGTGGAGCTAAACCGGATCAAGCTTCCAAGCAATAAACATGGATGATAAGCTTCATCATTCGGATTCCAAAATGCATGGTTGAACTTTATTTTAATGAGGATCCAGCTCACATGGGGAAGACATTGCATTTGTTCACTTCATTTCACTGTGGATTCGTTTGTACACAAGAGACTGGATTTGCAGACAGAATGAGATTAAAAAACGTGGCTTATGGATCTGACAGGAATGATGCAACACACTGGGGAGCCGAAGCTCATTATAATATGCAAAACTGTTATCCAATCATAGCAATGGGCGTTTACTTCTAAGTCTTCAATGCAGCACAATAAAAACCGAGCGTTCCAGGAGCTAGGCTCAAAACCAGGGTAGAAAATAGCTTACTTATTCATTATGATGTTTTTGAATGTAAAAACCACACAAACGTCATAAGTTGACCTCAGACAACAGTATAATTTTTTTTTTAAAAGCCAGTTCATGACCCCTTTAAGGTGTGCTGGTTAAAGCAGATTCAGAGGGACTGACCTTTGAGTCATAGGCAGACTGCTGGATGACCTCCGGCGCCATCCAGAATGGTGTACCCACAAACGTCTCCCTTTTGATCTGCGTGTCTGTCAGCTGTCCTGCCACGCCGAAGTCTGCCAGCTTCACCTCTCCGGACTCAGACAGCAGCACGTTGGCGGCTGGAACCATGCAAAAATAAGAGACGATGAAGAAAAACAGACACAGCAGCTTTTACTACTACTTGAAATGATCAAAAACCATATATTAAATTTCATCATAATAGGAACAGGAAAAACATCATAGAGGTCATATGTCATGTACTTGCAATCGTCCAAGGTGAAAAGCACAGATTTGCCATTTTAAATCTGCTGCTCATAAGTAATAAGTGATTTCCCGACTTATGTCTCATGGTATGATGCCATGATACAAATGATGTGAATATCGATTAAAAAAAAACTTAATCGCAATTAAATCTCACCTAACATTAAAGTTTTTAATACGTTTTTAAAGTGTAATACTTTCACACTGAATCTCCAAATTAATGTAGAAACAACATAAAGAGGATATATTTTAAATACGTGTTTAATGGTATCTTTTTACTCAACACTGTGAGTGAAGGCCTGTATCACTGATACTGATGCCTTTATTAAATGGATATTTTTCAAAATTTTAGCCATTAATTACAGCCATTCAACATTAGTTTAATTGAAAGCTTTGATAGGCTTTAAAAAAACACTTGGTGTGCAGGATTCATATTCAAATAGCCTTCTTGCAGTTTAATATTCACAGACACTAGTCCATATCGCGATGTGATTTAAGTGTGCTGACCTACTTTTGATTTATTCATCCAAAATTTGACAAATTCTGTGACGTTCCGCGTTATACAGTAAATTCTGTTTGATGACTGGATTTCGTCTGCGTTTTCCACATCGTGGAAATCATAGGGCCCTACTAATGTATTAAACTTTTATTAATGTATCTGTGGTATGAAGCAGGGCGGGCCGAAAGCCGCAGGACATTTTTATTGTGCTTATTTTCTGCAGTCGGCCACTGCTGCTCCTTTTGCTTTGTTGTTTATGTGTATTTTACAATTAAAGTTGTGTTAACGTTTGCCTCCTCCTTCCCTGAACGTGAACTGTTTTACAGTTGTGTTTCATCACTTAAACTTAACTTAAAATTTTATTTCATTCTAATGAAATAGATGCAAGTGCTGAATTACTGCTCATACAGGTCACTTTATTTGAGGAATTAAAATTGTGGGGTAAAGCAGCCCTGTTTTACTTGGTCAAAACAATCGTACTAAAATACATTTGAGTGTATTGAAAGTTATGTTATAACCAGGGGTGTACATAACTGGTGCGCATGCATGGTAAAAATAAATGAGAAATGAGAAAAGGTGGATGGCAGCGCTTTTGAAAGTTTTCAAAAAAAAAAAAAAAGGAACCCAGAAAAATGAAAATGGAATTAAAAAATAGAGATGCCAGGGATCGGAATTGGGCGATTTTCCACATGATTGGCCCGGACCGGTGACCGGCAGGTCAGTCTCACGTCTTACTGATTCCAAGCCGGTCTGTTTTGTGTTCAGCGGCAATAACGTCAGCTGCGCGTGCTTGCTCTCTTCTCTCTGACAGTAAAGTGACACACACGCCTCCTCTTTCTCACTCACTCGTCTCATTCGCTCCGGTTAAATAGTGATCTATATCTGATCTATATATGAGGAAACCACGGACGCAATCCAGTCATAAAAACAGAATTTACTGTATAACGCGGAACGTCACAGAATTTTTCAAATTTTATATGAATAAATCAAAAGTAGGTCAGCACACTTAAATCACATCGCGAGATGGACGAGTGTCTGTGAATATTAAACCGCAAGAAGACTATTTGAATATGAATCCTACATGTTCTGTGTGTTTCTGTGTGAATGAATGGCGTAGATGTGCGGTTTAATTTCTCACACACACACTCGCGGTGTCACTATATGACGACATGAACTTCATCTCCAGAGCCGCTCTGAGAATAACTTCATGAGCATTTACCTTTAATTTGAGAAAAGCTATTGACATATCATAAAAACACTCAAGATCTTCACGGCAACCCGTCAAAATAAAAGTGAGAGAAATATATTGTGTAGTTGAATACGGATTTTACTTTATAAAGTGTTAAATATGGACATTTCCTAAAAGCGTCGCTTCGCTTCAGAAGGCCTTAATTAACCCCCAAAGCCCTTTTATGATGGATAGATGTGCTTTTTTGGGCTTCAAATTTTGTGCTGCCAGTCACTGCCATTATAAAGCTTGGAAGAGCCAGGACATTATTTAATATAACTCTGATTGTATTCGTCTGAAAGAAGAATGTCATCTGCACCTAGGATGGCTTGAGGGTGAGCAAATCATGGGCTAATTTTTATTTTTGGGGGAACTATCCCTTTAAGAACCAAACCAAAAACCTTAAGTGCACCCCTGGTTATAACGGTGGCTGCTATGAGAACTTGTTGCACATTACAGTAAGCTAGATCGATATTAGGATATCATATTAATAAAAGCTGGATGACTTGTGTTGCTAAATGGCATGCGACTCATTTTAAAACATTGTATGGTGGAGAAAATGCTGTATTACTGTTACTACAAATAAAGCTCTTTCTGATTATGCTATGTTAGTTGTCTCTGAGGTACAAACATGGTACTCACGAGAGATTTAAACAATAAGACTAACTGTGTTGAGCTGGAGAACAATGATTAGTTTCGGTCCATGAATGATCCAAACAGTTGCTCACCTGTCTAATAAAACACATCATATATTAAAGAGTCTGTGTTTTCATGGTTTTTACAAAATAAAACCAGAAATCGAGGGTAACGCGGGTATGATGTCATTGATAGGCGACACACGCACACGGTCTTTGTCCTGTTTAAAATGGATGATTTCTCTGGATTTAAACAGTCTTAGAAACATTTATGATAATACACAAGTCAACAACTTAACTTTGCTCTAGTGGTTTTATTACATTCTTACATATTGTGCCTTTAAGACTAAAACAATATTACGAACACAAAACTACTGAATGAAAACCTGAAGACACAACACCAATCAGTGCCGCAAATTGCAGACGAAGCAGCCGGAATCTACCTCACCCTGCAGAGTTCAAACAAGTGGAAAAACAAACCTCAGTGGAAAAACAAAGAAGTCACACCCACTCGTCCAAGCAGACACAAATATTCTGCACAGGAGACAAATGCTCTGCGTACACACCTTTTATGTCCCTGTGGATTTTCTTCTCAGAGTGCAGGTAGTCCAAACCCTTTAAAATCTCCTTCAGCATGGTGGCTATCTGGTACTCATCAAAGGGTCCGGCTCGCAGCTGCACACAAACACAAAACAGGATGAGTGTGTAGGGCACATGACAGGCAGGATCAGTTGCATTCTGTAGCTGTGAAGGGCTTACCAGGTCCAGAGCCGAACCCCCTCCCAGATATTCCATTATGATCCATAGTTTACTACCCTAAAAGAAAAACAACACACAATTAGCTGTGAACTCAGGGGTAGGAAACCTCTTCCGTTCATACATCACAGTACTTGGTGCACTCTGAATCTGACACTAACGAAAATGTCAGTTGTGACCTCAGTCAAGGCTCTGATTCACCGGCCGAGTCACAAGTGAGTTTGAGGCGGTTTCATGAATGTTTTTGACTGGCGTTCAGTTGTGGATACAGGGAACACTGGCCAGCATCTAAATGACATGATATCTGAAGAACATCTTTTTTTATGAGAAAAGTATGGACGAGTGTCTGTGAATATTAAACCGCAAGAAGACTGTTTGAATATGAATCCTACATGTTCTGTGTGTTTGTGTGAATGAATGAATGAATGAATGGTTTCATTCCCCCCCACACACACACATACACGCGATGCTCGCAGTGTTACTATATGACGACATGAACACATGAATTTCCTCTCCAGAGCCGCTCTGAGAGTCACTTCATGAGCATTTACCTTTAATTTGAGAAAAACTGTCATATCATAAACACAGAAACTTCAAGATCTTCACAGCAACCCGTCAAAATAAAAGTTTGGTTTAACTTGTGACAGAAATATATTACTATTGTTTAGTATTGCATACTATTGTATTACTATTGTACAGTATAATGCACGTCCTAATGTAATACTATTACTACTAATAACGACAACATTATAAATAATTAATAAAACTTCATTTTTAAAAGGAATAAATCACATTTTTTCTTCCACGTTTGAATTTTAACAGTAAACCTCAGTTGTGCGGCACTTTGTTTGCCAAAAAATTAAGTGTTTATTTAAATTTAATTTGATTAAAAATAAATTAATGTTTTATGCCTTCATTTGATTGCCGGAAAAACTAAAAGGCACAACACAGAATTCAGAATTTCTGGAGAAAAATAATTCATAAGGCCCTATTATTGTAAATAAATTAATAAATTTATTTTTATTAATTCATTCAAATAATTAGACGCGTTTCTGATTAAATCATTAAAATGGAATCCAGAAAAATTAAGAAATAGAAAAAAGGGAATTTGGGAAAAAAAAAAATCTAATGGATTTCATAGGACCCTAAATTCTCAAACAGCTTGTGAGTCGCAAGCACCAGAATGAGTGTGTTACTGCTTAAATGCTCAAATACACACAACATGATGTCAAAATGCCCGTCTTGGCGAGTATTGAGTTAAAGAAAATCTCTCTCTGCTCTCGACTGAATCACTTTTGTAACTAATTGGGAGCATTCATCTGCATTTAATTTTTACAATGAAGACTTTACGGCTGTTGTTTGAAATTTGTTTATTTGTTTTATTACTGTCTTTTTACTTGTTTATGGTAAATAAAATTTTGCATTTCAGAAAAGTAGATTTTTGTTTGTAGGCTATATGATGTCAATTATAGTCCTTTGAAAGAAAATCGGAATCAGCAGGTCACACTTACAAAAAAATCAGCAATCGGCAGAGAAAATTGCAATCAGTGCATCTCCATTTTTAATGGCATGTTAGCATCATTTACAGTCCCTCCAGAAAAACACGATTATGCGATCGCATAATTCAATGCATAATCAGCCAAAGTCTGCATATTTATGCGGGGGCCGCATTTTTTCAAATACGGCGCACTTTCGCAGCATAAATTGCTGATTTCCGTGCACAAAATATGCGGGGCTTGCATGATTTCATAATCCCCGCATTTTCAATGCAAAAGTCACATATATCTTAGCAGAAAGTTGAAATGTTGTGTTTACGTCACACAAGAGCAGCCATTTCCCCCTATTGCCATGATGCACTTTTTTGTTACCAGTGGGTTAAATCATACTAGTTTCAAAAGTAAATGTAGTAGTATGTAAATTTACGTTACAGATTGCACTTTGTGCATTAGAAGCACTTATTTTAACAGAAGATGTCTGTTTTGTATAGCTACCTCTGTAAAACAGGAAGCACACATTTTATTTTTTTATATTTTATTTATTTATTTTTACAGAAGTTGTAGCATATTACTTTTGTAAAGCTACAGAACTTGTTTGACTCAATGTTTTGTAAGTTTGAGCCATGTGTTTATTAAGGTCTGAAATAAAACAAGATGAGAACTTAAATATTCCCAGCACTTTCTGTAATGTAGTATGCTTGCTTATCATAGGAAGTAATAAGAAATGACTCTTTACATTACATTACTTTTTTTTCCCTTTTTCATCAAACCGCAGCTTTTGCAAGTTCCCGCAATTTCATCACATAAAATTGCATAAATATCCCTCATATTCCATCGCATTTTTTAAGAAAACGTGCCGTAAAACCAAGGATTTTTGCCCGCAACAATCACAAAAAAAATCTGCATTTTTCTGGAAGGACTGCGTTTACATGGCAAACACAAGATCAATATCACAATCCATAAAAATTGTAACTATTATATAAAACATTTCCACTTGACATAAGATAGAAAATCTAAAATACATGTAGGTGATTAATTCTGCAATATTCAATGTAAACATGTTTCTGAATAAAAGAGTTTAGTAGTATCATAAAAATGACAGTTTCCTGATAAATACTGTCATGTGCAAAATACAGTTAAGTGTAAGATGGCAGCACTAATCTGTCATATACATCACAAAATAAGAACAGGGCAAGGCCGGTGAAATCTTTGAATTGAACAAATCTGAACCACTGGCCCGGCTAGTCCAGTAGAAAATCCTTATTGATGAACCCTGTAAAATCAAAAACCCTACATTTTGTCTTGTTTAAGAGGCTGTTTGAATCGGATATACAAAAGGGAAGAAGAGACCATCACAAATCTGTTTCATGCCGACTGATGCAGACTTAGTATCATTTGTTGTAAACACTGACCATCAATGTGCACACACACACAAAGACACAAAGCGGCCACACAAAATCTATGAGCACACGTTCTGTCTGGCAGGCCTCCAGAAATACAGGTATTGTGACATAGCACAAAGGGTTTGGCCATGAGTCACCAGAGCCATCAAATCTTTACAAGCAAACAGAGCAAGCACTTCCAAACTCCCTATTAAAGCATATCCTCAGCCGTGTTTTGCATTCATTTCCATCTAAAAGAAACCATGTGTACTACGCGTGTTCTAGTGTTACACACACTGTATAGCACTACAACAATATATTTTCCAAATGGAAGCAGTGTGATTTACGGCAGTAAATATTTCAACGTGGCACTGGAGCTAAACGAGCATGTAACAGAATGAAACAGACTGCAGGAAGCATTGTATTATTTTTTTCAAAGGTAAACTCTTTTTAACTTTACAGTAGGGGTTGCACAGACTAGTCGACTTTAATGCTCTGCCATGCCGCTTTAAGCTCAACGTGGACTAGTCGCTGGCCTATAGAGGATATGCCATTTCTTGACACGCACGCTCCGTTTCCAACAATTAAAATGACAAATAAATGCATACTCCGAGATCTCTCCACAAGACATGTTTGATTATGCCATCTGGATGCTAAGTTAATCGTTGTTTAAACTAATAGGGTGCTGCATTGTAACTAGAAAATTTTATATCACGATTATAGTGACCCAAATAATCACGATTATCAATATTATCACGGTTTTCTTAAAATGAGATGAAAGTGTTTAAAAAGAACTGATGCACACACTCAGGGCTCTACACTGTGACCATTCCGGGCGCATTTGCGGCTGAAAATTACTGCGTGCGACTGAAAAAATATTTAGGCGCACTGGTGCGAGTGACCCGATCGATTCTCATGAATAGATGTATAATACAATCAGAATAAAAACTACAACTCCCAAAGTGCATCAACACTGAGCAACAGTTACGTTTCGTACTGCAATCAACTGCTTTTCATGCCTTCAGTCAGCAGAGCAAGTGCAAACAACGTGTGCGACGGACTACACTTCAAAGATTGTTTACAAGGTGAAACAGGTGTGACGCAGCCATGCGCACTTTCCAGACGCCTCGCGCTGATGTTTCTTTGCAGCCAAATGAACTGGAAATACCACATTTGGATGATCATAAACAAGGTTGGAAATTAACGGCGGCTTGGGGCAAAAATGCCACCTAAAATTAATTAATAAATAATAATAATAATAATAATTTACAAAAGCCCCTGTTTGTGTTCTTGATTGTAATCTTTATCCCACATGATAAAGGCCTATAGTTAAAGCTGCAGTCCGTAACTTTTCTTGTGTTTAAAGATGTCTAAATGTATATAATGAGCGAGTATATCATGAATCCATTTTCCAAACCGTGTTTTTGTCTTATCCTGAATCACTACAGTACACACATAATAAGTGTTTATATGTGGAGTATTTTATTCCGGTTCGGGTCGCACCGCTGCGGAGGAGCACAGTCCCTGCGTGACTCACCATAGACATAAACAGAGAGAAGTAGCTCCGGCTACAATGTTCTTCCGCAACACGCATGCAGTTCTGTTTATTAAGCGCTAGAGCGCCAAAAGTTACAGATTGCCATTGCTCCGAGTATCGGCAGGATCGCAAATGTAATACTGATCTTGTACAAAAGTCCAATAGACAAGTTGATATTAAGTAACGTTTTAGCCACAATACTGTCTATTTCGTGAAAATCAAAGCCACACCAGAACTGTTGCGCATCTCCAAATGATTCTCTTCCAAATGAATCTGCGTTTTGAACGACTGAATGAATGACTCGCACAAAGACTTGCCGCCACCAACTGGCGGTTTTATTTTCATATTTACACTTTGCATGGACTTTTTATTTAAAATATCAAACTTTTAAAGTTTAATTTGTACATATTTCTAAATTCAAAAACTTAATACAACATTATTTATCCATGAGCTGCATTAAACAGTCTGTGTAAATGTGTCTAATCCCACTTCAGATAGAGCTTCTGTGCCACTTCTGCAGTGCAAAGATGGATCTTTTGATGCTGATTTCATTTGATTGGTAACAGTCGAGTACTCGAGTACTCGGGGGCGGGGAGTCTCCGTCATGGAGATATGAAACTATTTTAAGACTGTTACGAAAATTAATGTTGACAAATAAAAACATGACATGTCTATGAAAACATGAACACATGACTAGAAAACATGAATGCTAGATTATGATGCATAAATGTTTTTTGAAAAAGAAACATCTAAAAACAAAACCCAGTCAATAATATCGGGCATTGTATTTGAGCTGAAGCTGTGAATAAACACCACCCTGCGGAGCTTTGCTAGCGGGTTAATAAACTCAACCAAACGCATCCTATATGAGATTAAGCAGATATCTTCGGTACATCAGCACAAAAGGACGCGAATGCGCACGTGGACTTGGCCGTGCTAGTTTTTACAGGCTATGGTTTAAAAAGGGAAACTCATTTTGAATGTGCTCTTCCCTTAACAACAACGCTGATACACGGACAACGAAAGCACAGAGAATTTACAACACTATTACAATCGTGTTCTCGTTATAATGCTGTATGACAGATTGGCTCTGCACATCTTGCACTTAATTTAATTTTTCATGATCAAAGTAATTACAGACATCACTGCGCGTTTTCAAATTCATAATGAGAAACAACTTTAAATAAAACATAGGTCTACTGTTAAAAAATATGAGAACAAAATACAACTGCTGCGTTATTAATATCATCAATGATTTTGAAAAACAACCCAGAGTCGATAATGTCGGGCATTGCATTTGAGCTGAAACTGAAGAGAATGAACACCAGTTGATATAACGGCGGCGCTTTGCTAGCTGGTTAATAAACTCAACCAAACGTGTCCTATATGACATTAATCAGATATAGACAACATACAAGTAATCTTACAACTTGCATCTGCACAAAAGGACGTGGATGCGCACATGAACTTCACCACGCTAGTCTGATGTAACTCTCGTTGTGGATTTCCTTTAACAGCTGATACACGGGGAACTAAAGCACAGAGAATTTACAGCATTCGATCACAATCTTGTTCTCATTATAATGCTGTGTATATGACAGATATACGCGCGCTTCAGTTTCACTTTATTTCGCCGGTCTGGAAGGCGTGCTGTCTAACTAACCAATCAGACCTCAGTTACCGCCCAAAATGCCAAAATAACCAATCAGAAAAATAGACAAATATATTTTTTAAAGTGAGGGCGATCATCGTTTTCATGATCGATCGTTGCTGTCACGTTCGAGTACTCGACCACTGTTGCCCATCCCTAATTTAAAGGGGCAAATATCATCCTGTAATGGTAAAGTTATAATTGGAATGTGTTATTGATCAGAAAGTGCTCCTAAATTTTTGACTGTGCTCCTAATTTTTTTTTATTAGGAGCAAAAGTGCTTCTCAAGAAAAATGTTAGCGTAGGGCCCTGACACTGAAAACATTTCAACACATTGAAAATCAACAAAACAAATTAATCAAGCAGCTCTATGCACTTTAAAAGCAAGAGTCTATTCTGTGGCATTTCCTTCCTTATAATGACCATCGTCAATAGCAACGCATTATAACAGCGCACATCCACGCATCACAACGGACCTCTCTCGTTTCATTCAAATGGAACTTGCGTCTCCGTTTTTGATTGTATTGAAAATGAAATCAGAGGACTTCACTATTATTACTACTATAATATTGTTGTGATCATCAATTGTTTGGCAGCTGTACAAAATGGATTTATAAACAGGTAAGATTTAAAACATCTCAATTCAATATGTCCCCATAATTATTCATGTGGTAAAGAAAATCTGTGTAATATGTGTACAATGAATATACATTATTATCCCTTAACTGCCCTTAATAGTCTTGTCTGAACTTGTTAGTTCGTCTTTGGCTCAAAGTCACTTGCTGTGAACTTTTCTTCACAGAAGCTTCATGTTCATTTCAAGTGGGTGAGATAAAATATTTAAACTCAAAACTTTGTGTCCAATTATTTCCCAGATGTAGTTTTGGTATTTAGGTCAAAGTTAGCTTGCCTTGCGTTCGCTATACAACAGTGTGTGATGGTCACGAAGATGACTCGGCAGATTGAAGTGTTTCCCCTATTGCAGCTACTTTATTTTTGCACGTTCTGCAGACAGGGTGACCATCTTTGATTGAGTTTCCCTCAGGACTTTTGTAAAAGCCAAAATATGACCACACCTCAGATTTGGTCCTTTTAGAAGGCTGAAAAATCTCCCGAGTGCTGTCACTGCCTTCTGCCATTACTTCTCATTGAAAAACCAACGCCTGCACCAGAATGATGCTGGCTGGATAGGATTTACCGCGAGTTTTCAAAATCACGATAATCAAACACGGTTTTAATGATAATTAAATTTTAAACGATATTACTAACCGTCAGTACATTTTATCGTGGTTTATCGTGAAACCGGTAATCGTTCCATCCCTAATTGTAACGCACACTCAGTGCGCACATCACATGGAGATCGCGCGCGCCGGACACAGAATCATTCATTAGCGCAGAAATGTATTGTCAACCCTGTGATTTATCAATAAAATAGCTTAGAAACTTAGAAGTTCTAGCATATATTTCATTAACTAAACCCACAGCTTCACTATTAGTAGAGACACTGGCAAGTAGAATTCTTTCACACTTAGTCGCTCTCTCACTAATGCATTCATATAAATGTAATCTTTATTGTGCTACTTTATCTGTATCTGATTCAGAACGATCAGAAATCTGTGCGAAATATAACGACCCAAAGACAAAATAATTGATTTGAATGGAGTCAAAAAATAAACCGAAACTCAGCAAGAACTTTCCTCAGACATGAGAAATACGATTATTAAAAACTTGAAATGTCTATTTTTAAATGGACCGATTCAATTGGAAAACAATATTCTAATATTACGCTATGAAGCGTGCATATAGGTTTGTGCACTACTCTGAGGAGATGAGGACGAGTCATCACTGCAGCCGAAAACACAGAAAACACTATATCAATAAATTATTAAAATGTTTAAATGGTCACCTTTCTGTTTTTCACGCCACATTCATGATCATTACTTTTGCAGATGCGCTGTGGCAAGCTATGCGTGCGCTTGAGCGCTGATAGGCTATGTATTATATATAGGCAATTAAAGGCTCATTATTATGATTGGGCTGCTTAATATACACGTGCGATTAGTCGACTAATCACTTAAAATAATGCCTACTAGTCGACTACAAAAATCTTTAGTTGAGGGCAGCCCTAGTATTTCATAAGGAAGCAAAGCACTTGCATCTGATATTTCGGTTTTTACAAAACGAACATGCATGAATGTGAAAATAAAGTGCAGGATGTGCTTGATGTGAATTAGTTGTTAGTTATTAAGCGCAATACACCACAAAAAAGATCTTAATGCGTTACTCGCACTGACAGACACACAGAAAGACCTCTGACCCGACACATGACGTATTGATGAATGCTGAAGCACAGAGGATAGAGCAAAAACAAAACACCAGTCACGAATTAGACACCGGTCACGTCTAAAACATGAATTTATACAGAGAAATGTGGGAGGAGCTTGAGTTTGTTGTTTGAACTGCGAGAGGTCGTCTACTCTCACCTGAGCTCACGCTACTCCTACATCCTACGTCATGCGTCGGGTCAGAGGTCGTCTACTCTCACCTGAGCTTACGCTACTCCTACATCCTACGTCATGCGTCGGGTCAGAGGTCGTCTACTCTCACCTGAGCTCACGCTACTCCTACATCCTACGTCATGCGTCGGGTCAGAGGTCGTCTACTCTCACCTGAGCTCACGCTACTCCTACATCCTACGTCATGCGTCGGGTCAGAGGTCGTCTACTCTCACCTGAGCTTACGCTACTCCTACATCCTACGTCATGCGTCGGGTCAGAGGTCGTCTACTCTCACCTGAGCTCACGCTACTCCTACATCCTACGTCATGCGTCGGGTCAGAGGTCGTCTACTCTCACCTGAGCTCACGCTACTCCTACGTCATGCGCCGGGTCAGAGGTCGTCTACTCTCACCTGAGCTCACGCTACTCCTACATCCTACGTCATGCGTCGGGTCAGAGGTCGTCTACTCTCACCTGAGCTGACGCTACTCCTACATCTTACGTCATGCGTCGGGTCAGAGGTTGTCTACTCTCACCTGAGCTGACGCTACTCCTACATCCTACGTCGGGTCAGAGGTCGTCTACTCTCACGCTACTCGTACATCTTACGTCATGCGTCGGGTCAGAGGTTGTCTACTCTCAACCTGAGCTCACGCTACTCCTACATCCTACGTCATGCCTTGGGTCAGAGGTCGTCTACTCTCACCTGAGCTTACGCTACTCCTACATCATGCGTCGGGTCAGAGGTCGTCTACTCTCACGCTACTCGTACAACCTACGTCATGCGTCGGGTCAGAGGTTGTCTACTCTCAACTGAGCTGACGCTACTCCTACGTCATGCGTCGGGTCAGAGGTCGTCTACTCTCACCTGAGCTCACGCTACTCCTACATCCTACGTCATGCGTCAGGTCAGAGGTCGTCTACTCTCACCTGAGCTTACGCTACTCCTACATCCTACGTCATGCGTCGGGTCAGAGGTTGTCTACTCTCACCTGAGCTCACGCTACTCCTACATCCTACGTCATGCGTCGGGTCAGAGGTCATCTACTCTCACCTGAGCTTACGCTACTCCTACATCCTACGTCATGCGTCGGGTCAGAGGTAGTCTACTCTCATGCTACTCGTACAACCTACGTCATGCGTCGGGTCAGAGGTCGTCTACTCTCAACTGAGCTGACGCTACTCCTACATCTTACGTCATGCGTCGGGTCAGAGGCTGTCTACTCTCACCTGAGCTGACGCTACTCCTACATCCTACGTCGGGTCAGAGGTCGTCTACTCTCACGCTACTCGTACAACCTACGTCATGCGTCGGGTCAGAGGTCGTCTACTCTCACCTGAGTTTACGCTACTCCTACATCTTACGTCATGCGTCGGGTCAGAGGTTGTCTACTCTCACCTGAGCTCACGCTACTCCTACATCCTACGTCATGCGTCGGGTCAGAGGTCGTCTACTCACGCTACTCGTACAACCTACGTCATGCGTCGGGTCAGAGGTTGTCTACTCTCAACTGAGCTGACGCTACTCCTACGTCATGCGTCGGGTCAGAGGTCGTCTACTCTCACCTGAGCTCACGCTACTCCTACATCCTACGTCATGCGTCGGGTCAGAGGTCGTCTACTGTCACCTGAGCTTATGCTACTCCTACATCCTACGTCGGGTCAGAGGTCGTCTACTCTCACGCTACTCGTACAACCTACGTCATGCGTCGGGTCAGAGGTCGTCTACTCTCAACTGAGCTGACGCTACTCCTACGTCATGCGTCGGGTCAGAGGTCGTCTACTCTCACCTGAGCTCACACTACTCCTACATCCTACGTCATGTCAGAGGTCGTCTACTCTCACCTGAGCTCACGCTACTCCTACATCCTACATCCTACGTCGGGTCAGAGGTCGTCTACTCTCACCTGAGCTCACGCTACTCCTACGTCATGCGTCGGGTCAGAGATCACTCTTCTACCGGAACTAGATGCACTTTTATGGACTTCAAAACAGAAACAGCCATTCACTGCCATTATAAAGCTTGGAAGAGGCAGGCCATTTTTTATATAATTCTGATTGTATTCGTCTGAAAGAAGAATGTCATATACACCTAGGATGACTTGAGGGTGAGTAAATCATGGGCTAACTTTCATTTTTGGGTGAACTATCCTTTTAACTGAATTAAAAGAACGCACACTTTAAATCTGCAGGATTACAGCGTTGCAGGAAATGGGAGAGGATTGTATATTATATACAACAGTATATATTATATATTGAATTATATATTTTTAAAAAGTCAACACAGAGTGTGTCATATAACGACTGTTCTGGTCAGACACGCAGACCTCACACTTTTACTATTATGTATAATGAGTGTTATTCATTTTATTACTAACATTTCAGCAATGTTTACTTAAAAAAAAAAAAAAAAAAAAAAAAAGGCTACATGCCGTTTTAATGTATTTTTCACTTATATTTATTATCATATTTAATGTTTTATTCTCAGACACAGTTCCAACAGTTTTTTTACTATGGTACAGATTCTTCAGTACCGTGGAGTTTTCCTGGTATTGGCAGGGACTACTGAAATTTTGCTATCGTAACAACCCTACTACCATGTGCTATAGATAATGTGTGAAACGGTAAACATCAATCCATACCTTTAGGTAAGAGCCATAGTATTTGGTGACATGAGGACTATCACACTGGCTGAGTACGGTGATCTCCTGTTGGATGTCTTCGATTTCATCTTCTGCTTCCTCAAGATCGATGGTTTTGATGGCCACTACATTCTGAGAGCGGCGGTCGATGCCTTTAAACACCTCACCGAACGAGCCCTTCCCGATACGCTCCAGTTTAGTGAACAGCTCCTCAGGGTCTGTTCGACTGTTCTGCAATACAGTTACACAGAGTCAGTTTGAGTTGGCTAGGGGAGATAAAAAGGTATAAACCAAGACAAATTATTATTTCACTTCATATATCTCAGGTACATTTGTGGTAATCACATACTTGTGCTATTTGGGATCCAAGTTTATAGTTAGAAAAATCTTTTACATCTGAACTGTGTATTTAGAAACTGATTTCACAGATGATTTCTCATTTTCTTTAAATAATGCGTTTCACTGCACTAAAAAGATTTGCAGTTGCTTAAATACATTTCTCCAGTTTTATAGAAGGTATAACGGCACAATGAAGGAAAAAAACACGTTTATAAGTGTTTAAAACAGAGATAATGCCAATGCTATAGGTTAGTCAATAATATTCCAGGAAACCTTGGGGAGGGGAGCTCTATGAATCAATATAAACAGTGTTCAACTACCTATTGCAGGTACAGTTATTTCTCAGGATGAGGAAGTGAATCCAACTTCCAGTCAATACTGATAAACGTATGAGGCACATAGTTACATGTTAAGGCCCTTTCACACCGGATGCGTAATGAAAAAGCGAATATTTCGCATCAAAACCATTCACATCAGCCGCATGTGGTGACGTTTCAGAGCTCCAACATTTCAAAACATTCGCGGTGACAGCTGAGAAAACATGGACACTTCATTATCTAGTGGAGACGAGCTTTTCATTTTCTTTAAAAGACCAAAAAGAAGGTTTTGTGTGCACCCAGTCTTAAAGAACAGAGTCTGAAGGGGAGTATGCTAATCTTGTACAGGAGCTAAAACTTTACCATAGCCGGTTCCGCACTTACTTTCGAAGGAGCTACTCCAGAGACAAACACAAACTTCAGGGAACCAATCGATCTGGAGCAGATATGTTTACAGCTATGTTTGAGTCACAATGTAAACATTTAAGTGCCACAGTCGTGAGGGCTGGGCGGTATATCGAGTTTGTACGATTTTTTTTTTTTTACATTTTTGAAAATTCTTGGAAAAACGAACATTTTAATTGATTCACAGAAAAACAAGTCTCGGATGTCCACAGAGTGTGTATGTGAAGTTTTAACTCAAAATACCCCACAGAATTTTTTTTATAGCATGTTCAAATTATCACATTTTAAGGGTGAGCAAAAACACGCTGTTTTTGTGTGTGTCCCTGTAAATGCAAATGAGCTGCTGCTCCACGCCCCCTTTCAGGAAGAGGGCGGAGCTTCAAGAGCTCGAGTTAAACATAAAACGTTGAATATTGATATTTGAAATGATTTCAAAAAATGAAAATATACTTTAAATGTGAAATGAAAACTGCCAGTAGGTGGAAGAAAATCACTGTTAATGAGTGAGTCATTGAATCATTCATTCAACCTGCTCAGAGACGCAAAACAGTCCTGTGTCTTTGTTTGGAACCATTTTCATTGGCGAAACACAGCAAAAACTGGCAATATTGTGTCTAAAATGTAAGTCACTTAATATAAACTTCGGGTTTATTTAACTGTTTTATAAAATCAACATCACATTTGAAGAAAAAGACGACACTTCGTGTGATATTGACTATATTAAATATAAATATAAAGACAGGTATTTTTGGTTCTTATCTTGAATATTGAGGACATTATAAATGCATTTTAATAGAGTAAATCACGCAGTGTATGCGTGCGCTCTCTAGGTGTGTTTGTGTCAGATTACACATACTCATTGTCAGATCACACATTGTTAAAACAACAATCACGATATTATTGTAGACAATATATATCACACACCCCTAAGTTTCAGTTGAATGTAATGAAATAAAACACCAACACCTGTGCAAGTCTTTCAATTAAGTTGTCCTGTTAAGTTGTCCTATCCCATAAAAAAACAGATCAGTCATCCAACTGACCTTAAAACAAATTAGTGCCATATTCAATTTTTGACCGGAATGAAAATGAGGCTGTAAGGCTGTGGATTGTACTGTTTAACATGCTAAATGTTCAGCTGACAAAATATATTTTTATCTTTAAGTCTCAAGCACAGTGCATGTGACGTAACTTTTGTGCACTGTGTGTGTGCAGCCAGATGTTTATAACCATGCAAAAAAAACAGAGCACGTACAAGTCTGTGGAGTATAACAGTGGAGTCAAAGGTCTCATGCATCAAACACGTCAATCCGCACTCACGGTTAATGCGTTTCACTTTGAAAGGCTTGTGCGCTCGACTGTGCGGAGCCTGGAAAACAGTATACCTGTGCCTTTACCGGTTTGAGTCAGTCTGACAATCAGTCACTGAATCTGTTGTGGCGATTAGTGAACCTTACTCACTTACTGAACTACAAGGATTCATTTCAGTTAGGGGTGTAACGGTACGCAAAACTGACGGTTCGGTACAGCAGTTTTACAAAATTGCTTTTTATTTATTTTTATTAAACAGTGGTTTACTGAACAAATTGTGTCTGTCCTTAAATAAATTAAATTATAACTAAACGTTTCTTAAAGATAATGCTGTAAACTATATAGCGAGCCCTAACTTACACATTACTAATATTAAAGGTTAACAACAGAGCCCAAACTATTAGCCTAAATTCAGTTGCTATTTATTTTTAGATATAATAATCAAATAACACATTGCATGCAAACATGTAAACTTCACACTAGGCTTCTAAACTTCTAAATCTAATGATAAAATTACGTTTTTTCTTCAATTCGTTGTTGAAATATAATCATTTACACACAGTGACCGTCATTTTCATGACAGATTTATTTAAACACATAATAATCCAGACATCACTAACAGGTCCAGTGGAATATAATGAATATATGGGCTAATATAGTGCATATATTCAGTGAAGAGTTGATTTCTCTAGTGCACTCACAGCTGTGGACACTGAATGACTCCTGAGGGAAATGTGATGCTACGTGACATTGTTCTCAAGCTGTTTTATTGACGTCTTTCCGCCGCTGAAACACTGAGCGATTACACCACATATGATACGTTTCAGTAAGTTGTAATGTATCCTAAGCATACCTTAACATATTAATTCATGTTTATACCTTTATTTTACCTTCAGGAAGAGATGATCGCGTTCACTCGATCAAAATAGTATTTTTAAAGATGCATTCAGTATTTTGGTGCTAATTTAAAAACGTTTTACACATTAATAAATCAACTGTGTTTTGTTAAGCATGATCTGATTAATCATTTTACTATCCAGTACTCGAAAGGAGAAAATGACAAAAATGCCCTCACTATTACAGAATAAGAAGACAAACTTTAGCTTGCATCAGCCACCCCTAATCCTGCGTTTCACCACATCTGAGCGCTTGTCAGTTAACCTTTTTAACTGGTTAAAGGGGTCATGACATGAGAACATATAAGAGGTCTTTGTGCCATTAAAACATCCTGCAAGTTTCACTTCTTAAAACGTCGTCCTCATTATAAACTAAGCATTCATTTAATCAAGCTCCAAAAATGGCTCGTTTTGATGTTGTGTGATCTGTGACGTCACACGGGTAAATACATTTGCTTATGCATAGCTATATATGTGAATAATTATATGTAGGGCTGCAACTAACAAATATTTTGATAATTGATTAGATGGACGATTATTTTTTTTTGTTTTTCTTCGATTAACTGGATAAAAAGTAGAGATGCACCGATCCGGACAATTTTTGCTAAATTTACAATCATCGGCATTTCGGCTATAGCATGAAAAAGCTGTCTGCGTTTCAATGTTAATCAAACAACAAAAGACCAAAAAAATAAAAAATAATAATTTGCTCACTGCTCGACTAAATAACTATCATAAGGATTCATTTCCGCCATGTGGAAAACACAGAAGGAATCCAGTCATAAAAACGGAATTTACTGCATAACGCGGAATGTCACGGAATTTGTCAAAGTGTCGATGAACAAATAAAACGTAGTTCAGTACACAAATCAAATAGCGATATATAATAGTGTCTGTGAATATTAAGCTGCAAAAATATGAATCCTGCATGTTTCTGTGTGAATGAATGGTTTCATTTCCCTCACACACACACTGAAACTCTGCCGCCTCAATATATGAGGACATGAATGCATGAACCTCATTTCCAGTCACATCATGAGCATTTTACCGTTTCATTCGACAAAATCTATCGTCATATCATAAACACACACACAGAACCTCGAAGGTCTTTACGGCAACCCGTCAAAATACAAGTTCAGTTTAACAAAGTAATTGTGACAGAAATATATTAATGTTGTACAGTAGAATTTAGCTATACAGTGAAGAATATGCAGTGTTATTTAACATTTGTTTACTTTATTTCTGTACCTGGAAACTAAAAAGCACTGATTGTTTCATATGCACTTTGTTCTGTTGCATTTATGTTGGCCTGCTGAATATTAAATGGATCCAGTCTATGTGCATTAGAAATTATTTGATAATGCAGCAATAAACTAGCTAGTAGGCTATAAGTTAATGTATGCAGTTTTTTTTTACTTTGCTGATTTAAAACATGATCAAAACAGTATCTATTTTAATGACAACATTTCAAATAAGAGGGCAAGTGACAAATATCGGTATCGGCCAGTAATAGTTTGTTAAAATCTGTATCATATCAGTGCATCCCTAATAAAAAGCCATTTTTTCATTTTCTTGACAAAACACACCATTCCACACTATTTAAGAATTTAAAATGAAAGATGAAGCATACATTTAAAACGATTTTTTTCTGGACAAGCTAATGTTTTTACTCTGACAAGTGAATGACCGATTAAAGGCTTAATGTTGAGTCCTGGGTAAAAGATTTTACTCTGAAACTGAACGTTGCTCATCCAATTAGAAGGTTAGCGTTAGATTGGGTGCTGCTATATCCTGCCTGTGTCTGCATCCCTCTGATAAACCTCTGAGCACAGACTGCGGCGTTAATGACTAGGCTATCTGCATGCTAACAAGCTCTCAAGGGGGGTGTGCATACCCCCACAAGATTTATCAGCCGGACGCATTTCCTCCACTGACAGCTAGACAAACACATGAACCGGCAACAAAGCAGTTCCCCCTCAGGGCCTGCAGAAATGCATTGGGGATAACGCAGCAAGTGCACGTGGGTACAAGATACGTGACACAACAAGCTTTCATCATGAGTCTTCTGCCCTTTCGCTGTACCTGGCTCGCTGACTCAGAGAAACCAGTGTGAAACACTTCCTTGCGGGCCACACCCAAACATGACGCCTGAGACAGACACTCCTTCATGCTTCTGGAGCTATTAGCACATCACTTCTATGAATGGACAATTGCGTGGCCTATTTAAAAGGGCGAAACTGCACTTTAAACCCTAGGAAAACTCATAAAACAAACATTAAAAAAGCCTGCCACAAGTGTTACATTAATGAGCAGAGTTACTGATCTACTGTGAATAATGATTAACAACACAACCCAGCTACATAGTAGTCATAGCAGAGAAGTGTGTGTGTGTGTGTGTGTGTGTGTGTTTTATTCCAGGAGGAATGGCTGTGGTGTTCTGGATCAGTGACCTCTCTGACCCCCCCCGTCCGCTGTCAGAAAAGAAACAGAGGTGACGTTCTTATGTGCTACTCTGGGTCTTTCGGTTCTGCTCCAAGCGTTTGCAGAGTGTGAAGTTGTGACAGCGGCTGCAACACGGAACCACATTCACACTTCCTGTGCTGCAAGCGAGGCTATTTCTTGCTGTCACACAAAAAGGCTTAAAAGACAGGGATTACATCACTGTCCTAGATCATAGGCAGCAAACGCAGACTTGTACTCTCGTACTGGGCACCTTTAGGAAGCAGAATTATACACAAATATCATTACACCATATTACAGATGTCCAAATATAGACTGATCCAGACTACAATTCAACTCAAGTCACTAACTCATCCATTCAGTCATAAAAACACTTCTATACACTTAAAAGTCAATTAATATTCTCCTTAAATGTCCTCATTCCACACATACAGTCGACTGGACAAACTGCTCTTGGAAATAATTACATATTAGATACATGATGGTGATTAGTGTCACTAATTTGTTATATATATATATATATATATATATATATATATATATATATATATATATATATATATATTTATTAGGGTTGTAACGGTACACGTATTCGGTACAGGAATGCAAACACATGTATGGTCAAAAAAGAGAGAGGTAATCAAAGCCCTCGCCCCGCGGCAAATATCCAGATACTTACATTGCCACCAACCACTGCCATCCCCGGCCCACCCCTATAGGCACACAGAGTGAAATGAAATTCTGAAAATCAAAATACACCGACACTAATTTGGAATATTCAATTTCATTTTTTATTCCGAAACATAAACTCTTATTGAACTATCTAGCACTCCTTCTCTTCTTTATATTTATATATGAATGTAAATAATTATTTTATATATATATGTGCAGCTTTTTAATGGAGCAACAAAGATATGATAGATACAAGAGAACAAGATAGGCTTTTAATAATCTTTCAGTGCACAAAACCATAATATGAAACGCTTCAAAACAGAGCAGCACAAAGCGCTTATGTGCATCCCGGGTGCAGAATGATGCGCTTAAAGCAACATGAGTTGCAGCGCTGCGCTAGTGCACACTGAAAAGTTCACGGCACAAAGAGAAGAGACGTTGAGCGCACAAATCCTAGTCTATAATGTATATCTGTCCAACGGTTTACTAATCATTTGTTTCTTCACAGTTTTAAATTCCAGGTATTGTGCATGTGATGCTAATTAATAGTCCTTGTGTTGTCACCCGATAGCGAGTACAACATCGTTCAGAAACAGCTATAAACTCCAGCAAGATAAAGTCATTTTATGCAAATCCACAGCCCTTTATCTACATATCAAGTATAATAAGGGGAATATATCATCTAGGAGAGAGTGCTGCTGCCTGTCGTAACCGATGAACGAATGCTGAACGGAGAATGATTGACAGACGCAGCGGAGGGAAGATGAGTTCCCGTGAACTTTAATTGAACGATGTAATTATTCTTCAGTCCCTCACATTCAGCTATGGAATGGCTTTAGATGACTTTGTACCAGCCAATCATAATATAAGAATGATTGCTGAAGAGGATCATGTGACGATATATACTTCTAATGATTATTTAATTATCACGACAGGCCTAATCTGAGCATGTGACTGCCTGTCTGAGTTTTGTCGACAGACGGAGGCGGCAAGAAATGTGACGTGGCGGCCGCCTCGTAATTCTCTATGCAGAGAAAACCCTGTATATAACATTATAAACCAAAAATATCCTTAACTCCAGTGATCTCACCAGTTGCCAGTAAGACGGGAAGGCGCAACAACGAACTCTGGTCTCAGGGAGAAATCTGTTGCAGTGGCAGATAGTAAAAGATACGCAGCATGAAGAAACACTAGTGGTTCACGCTTGCGCGCATACTGCTGTTTTGGCGTGCAGTGTTCTGATTTGCTTAGCTCCTATTTACTTGTTTGGTGAAGGCAATCCAGAATTACTGTTGGTGAAATTATAATCAGACCCCTAAAAATCCCTCCCTAAAAAAACTGCACGATTCACACAAGTCACCCAAACTGACGTGAAAAAAGCGTGAGGAGCCGAAAAGCGCGCCGTTTGCATCCCTGTATCACGAAATTCAAACGATAAATGCCGTTTTGACGCTCTTTAATGTGACGTGACTGATCGCTGTATAGGCACATCAGTTCAATTGGTGAACGCGATCATCTCTTCCTGAAGACTAAACATAAATTAATATGTTAAGGATACATTACAACTTACTGAAACGGCGGAAAGACGCCAATAAAACAGCTTGAAAACAATGTCACGTAGCATCACATTTCCCTCAGGAGTCATTCAGTGTCCACAGCTGTGAGTGCACTAGAGAAATCAACTCTTCACTGAATAGATGCACTATATTAGCCCATATATTCATTATATTCCACTGAACCTGTTAGTGATGTCTGGATTATTATGCGTTTAAATAAATCTGTCATGAAAATGACGGTCACTGTGTGTAAATGATTATATTTCAACAACGAATTGAAAAAAACCCATAATTTTATAATTAGATTTAGAAGTTAGTGCAAAAACTGCCTAGTGTGAAGTTTACATGTTTGCATGCAATGTGTTATTTGATTATTATATCTAAAAATAAATAGCAACTGAATTTAGGCTAATAGTTTGGGCTCTGTTGTTAACCTTTAATATTAGTAGTGTGTAAGTTAGGGCTCGCTATATAGTTTACAGCATTATCTTTAAGAAACGTTTAGTTATAATTTTATTTATTTAAGGACGGACACAATTTGTTCAGTAAACCACTGTTTAATAAAAATAAATAAAAAGCAATTTTGTAAAACTGCTGTACCGAACCGTGACTTCAAAACCGAGGTACGTTCCGAACCGTCAGTTTTGTGTACCGTTACACCCCTAATATATATATATATATTAGTGCTGTCAAATGCATCTAACATAAAAGGTTGTTTACATCAGTGGTTCTCAAATAGTGGTACCTGAGAGAAAGTGGAAACTGACATTTAGGAATAAATTATGAAAATAGGCTATTGCTCTATGCATTGAAAATGAATTCATAAATTATGTTGAGCAACTGAGTGAATGTCAAAGATCAGAGGACAGGCCCATTGAAAGGATCACTGACAAATTGACACAAATGGGCATACTAGACATGTATAGAGACACATATGAATACTGAACTGTTAGTTAAAACACACTGGGGGGAAAAAAAGACCATCACAATGAACTGTTATTGATTGAACTGAAAAACACTGATTTACCCTTTACTGTTATGTCTAATACTTAAGAGATTTACATCAAACTGGAGTTGCGCAAAGCTACATGAAATGTTTTATGTAGTTATAAACAGTTTTATAAATGTTAAATAGAGAAATGTTTATAAGAAATAAACCTGCTCAGGGGGCATCAGATATAATAACGGTCTCACTGTTATTCTTATTATTGCACCTGCAGCCTCTGGGCTCCCTATCATTTCACTGGATTTTAAAGCAAAATGTTGTTGCCTGGTCAAGGGGTACTTGGCTTGAAATCATAAAAAGGGGTACTTAATCCAAGAAAGTTTGAGAACCACTGCTTTACATAATATGTGTGTGTGTGTATATATTAGGGTCGGGTATTGACAAATTCCAAGATTCGATTTAATTTCTATTCACAAGCTTTTGATTAGATTGATTCAATATCGATTATTGTGGACATATTTCAGATACAGTACATGGCAAAATCTCTCAACTAATGCTGTAAACTATGGGAGTCAGTTGGTACTGCATTACTGTAATATTGAAGGTTAATTTATTTTGTATACAAACACTTAAATTACACTCAAGGATGTTTTATATAATAATAAAGTTATAATACTAACTTTATATTATCATTTCTACTCCAATTAGTTTTTTTTAAATATAAACATTTAAATGGTGACTGTCAAACCTGCATTAAATATTGAAGAACATTACAAATTATAATGAATATGTAATGTGGTGCATGTTTAGCAAAATGCTCCTCTCTAGAGTAAATTTTTGTAGCTCACTAACGAGTTTATGGACAGGTAAATGTGACGTGACATTGTTCACAAGCTGTTTTATTGACGTCTTTCCACGGTTGAAACACTGACTGAGCGATTCCATGTGACGTGATACGGGTTTCGGTAAGTTGTAATGTATGTTTTAACACACTTTCAGATGCTCATGTTTATTTCGCACTGTAACTGGTATTAAAGAGGAAGAGAAGATCAGTTCATGTGCCGCTTCTCTTGAGCTGACTCTGAGGCGCTAATGCAATCTGTCACGCCACATTAAACAGTATTTATTTTTGGAATTTCTAAATAAAATGGATGTAATTTGAAATCTGAGACATTGTCTCATATCAAAAGTAACAAAGCACAAAGATTGTTGCGATTTATTGGATGGGAGGGGCTCTACAAAGTTACGTTCATTCATCAACTGAAAACAGGATGACTCGTCGATTCTTGGGATTTAAGAATCGATATCGGTTCATAACAACGAGAATCGATTAAAATCGAGAAATTAATATTTTTTACCCAGCCCTATTAATATTTTATATATATATATATATATATATATATATATATATATATATATATATATATATATATATATATATATAAAAAAAAAAAATAATAATAATAATACATACTATGTAAACAAACTTTTATAACAAACCAAAATAACAAAATACTTTTTCCAAATATTTAAATCTGTACAAAATACAGCAGGGCTCAACAATTAGGGAAAATTGTACTGAATTTATACTGAATTAAGTTTTCCTTCGCTCAAAATTATATAAAAATGCCAGTCTAATCATTTTGTATCCTTACAAACACAGTCAGTTCTGTTTTAAGTGAACGTAAACGGTTGAGAAAGAAAGCGCCTGTGTATCAGTGTAATGGATCTGTGCGTCAGGTCTTAAAGTGACAGCAGCCTAATAAACCTGCTGCTGTCTGTTTAAATACTAATCAATCTCTTGACTAAATAACTTTTGTAACTTTAATAATAGGGGTGTGACGAGACACTTATCTCACGAGACACGAGATTGGGTTCATGAGAACGATGAAATACATGACTAGAAAAATTGTTTGCAGGTGCATTTGAAATGTTTTAACTCATCATCTTGTAATGAATGTCATTTCAGTTCTACTTTCTGAGTATGAATTATCATATGCAGTGAAAGACAACAATACTCAAGCACTGTAAAAGGTTTTGCACAAACTCGACTGGCTTCTCTTTTTTTGATTGTCTCTTTAGACCTTAGAACTGCACATGATTTATGAGCTTCTACAACTTTTGACCTCCTAACTGAACTCCTTCCCTCAAATTGATCATAAATCAAGTGCAAACAATAAGTGCAACCATAATCAAAGTACTATCTCAATATTCAAAGTGCAAATAGAGACCAAATTTTTCTTCAAGCATGATACAGAGCTCAGAGATGGTTACAACTACACAGGTTTTCATATTGGGAGACATCCACATGCCTCTGAAATGCCTTTCAAACAGCGGTAACTTATTGAAATCACGTTTGAATGCGCGCTCGCGTTTACTTCTTTCAATTTCGTGATTGTGCGTACTCTGTGAATAGGGAGCGTTTTTAAAAGATAAGACATTTATTTGTCTTACAGTCCTGTCGGTCTTCTCGTCACGTGATCAGAGCTGCGCTCTATGTACGGACAGCTCGTATTGGGTGAGCTGATGGAATTGAAGCGACTGTTATCCACCTGAATTAAATTGTTTTTATTTCTATAAAAAGCAAAACTCCAGTGGAGACGTAATGTAAACGCAGCGGTGACATATTCTATCCTAACTTCACCCTCACACTCCGTCATGACAATATGACGCAAGACAGCTTTAATAAGGATGAATGTATATTTAATTTATACAGCAAATAATATTTTACCTTTGATTACTGTATTTCTGTACCTGAAAACTACGGTTAGACCTAGCAGAAAAGCACAGTTTATTTCAAACGAATCTCTGTTCTGTTGTATTTATCTATACCTGTTGGATATTAAATTAATCCAATCCATGTTTAATAGAAATTATTTGATGATGCAGCAATAAACTCGATATGCATGCATTTTGAACTTTGCTAATTTAAAACATGATAAAAACCCTAATTTATTTTAAATGACAGAAGTACAAATAAATGAGCAAGTGACAAATATCGGTATCAGTCAATAGTTGTTAAAATCGGTAAAAAAATCCTCTCTGTGCAAAATACATAAATAAATTTTAAAAAATTAGGGATGCACCGCTAGGATTTTTTGGCCAATATATATATATATATATATATATATATATATATATATATATATATATATATATATATATTGGTCAAAATAAATACATTTATATATAAATATATAAAATCAGGGATGTATATATATGCGTGTTTCAATTAGTGCTGTCAAATTGATTAATCTCGATAAATAGCATCTGACAAAAGTTGTTATTTTTATATATACGAGTGTGTGTATATATATATATATATATATATATATATATATATATATATATATATATATATATATATACACACACACACACACACACACACACACACGTAATCAAAACAAAAAAATATATACATATATATATGACCCATATAAGGCTATTAATTATTTAATGTGTCACTAATTATTTGAATATTTTCCATGCAGTAGTAACTACAGTAACAACTGTGATGCATTTATCTACCAAACCTGTCAAATTTACATTTCACATGTCAAAATGACACATTTAAGTGCAAATATCCAGTACACTACATATTATAAAGGTCCGAGGAAAGAAAAACAGATTTATCATATTTTGTGTACTTTTTTAAATCATCTCTGCTTGTCTTGACATAAGTTTATAACAGCAGATAATCTAAAAGTATATCATAACAAAAAGAGTACCGCTAAATTACTATAACATCGCGCATTAGAGGGTAATGCCGTTTGCCATATTCACGTACCATGGTTTTTACATAGCACTTTAAGTTTATATTAGGGGTGAATAAAAACAGCAAGTGTTGAAGGACATTAACAATGTAAAGGTGTAATCCAGATGATTCATGAGTGTAGCATCTGAATGCGGATTAGCCGATGATAATGATGATGATGGCCTGTCGTTACCTTTCCACAGCAACTCACCTGCATTCCAGGAACTTGAACAGCTACCGGCGACTGAGCCATCTCCACCCGTCCACAGGCAAACTACACACCCAACAAACTCTCGGAGAGACACTTACAGCTCCTTTCCGCACACTACTCTGTGTTAAACTATATATTTACACTATATTTACACTGTTCGCGAAACTCCTCGCGACGCCAAACTCTTGAGCTAGCCGCGCTCTGTTAGCTTTAAAGTCGACACTCGGTAACCATGATTCCTTCGTAAAGTGGACTTTTTTGTTGTTTATATTAGATCCAGACGGTCGTCGGTAGCTTGTTACACGCTTTTGGTGGTAGTTTGCGCAGAGTTTGTTCTTCAGGAGATCTTCTTTGACGCCATGACTCGCGCTGCTCTCGCAAAGTTGTTTTGTGCCTCAGCTCTGGCCGTTGGGTGGAGTCGCGCGCTCCGACCGCGCGCACACAGACACTGCGTCACTAAAGCTGCTGCCACCATCAACGAGCTTCGGACACAGGTTTGTTTTACTGTATTAGTGTGGACGTTGAATAGACTTCCATTGATTTTATATCAGGTTAATTATATTTTCTATCGCCTAACTCTTAAACACAACCGTCAACACAAGTTTACCCTTGCCATAGTATGGCAAGCCGTATTTACATTTAACCATTTCCATATTAAAGGGATAGTTCACCCCAAAATGAAAATTAGCCCATTATTTACTCCCCCTCAAGCCATCCTAGGTGTATATGACATTCATCGTTCAGACGAATACAATCTGAGTTATATTAAATATGTCCTGGCTCTTCCAAGCTTTATAATGGCTGTTTCTGTTTTGAAGTCCATAAAAGTGCATCTATCCATCATAAAAGTGCTCCACACAGGGGTTAATAAAGGCCTTCTGAAGCAAAGCGATGCGTTTGTCTAAGAAAAATATCCATGTTTAAAACTTTACAAACTGTAATCTGTAACTTCACGAGAGACTGGCGTTCCAGCGTATGGCGAGAATATGCTAGTTCTCGCGCGAACCAATTTTTGTTTTGCTCTATCCTCTGCACTTCCGCGTTCATCACCGGAACTTATGCTACGCCTGCGTCCTACGTCAATTCTTCTTGATATCAACAATTACATTTTCACTAGTTAAAATGCTAATTCTTGATATAAAAAATAATTTGACTGTTTTTATGATCACTTAAAGGAATAGTTCACCCAAAAATGAAAGTTATCCCATAATTTACTCACCCTCAAGCCATCCTAGGTGTAGATGGCGTTCTTCTTTCAGCCGGACACAGAGTTATTAAAACATATCCTGGCTCTTCCAAGCTTTATTAATGGGAGTACCTGAGATTTTGACATTACATAGACTTCTATTGATTTTATATCAGGTTAATGATATTTTTTATATGGCCTAACCCCTAAACACAACCGTCAACATAAAGTTTACCCTTGCCATAGTGTGGCAAGCCATTTTTACATAAACACATACATATTAATTCTTGATATCAACAATTCAATTTTCACTAGTTAAAATGCTTATTCTTGATATCAGGATTTGATTTCTACTAGTAACAATGATATACAAGACATTGTTAAACATGAGCAAAGTTTTATTATAAATAATATTTATTATTATTATTTTATGTGGGCTACCTATGCAGTTTGGAACATGGATGAATGGATTTTATGTTGGGTTGGATAGGCTGACTTTTCCCCCCTCAAATGGTTATGGAGTTATGCAAAAAAATATAATTTGAGAGTTTTTTTTTTATGTTCACACAAAAATGAAAATTACACTGTGATTTACTAACCCTCAAGACATCCTAGGTGTATATGACATTCTTCTTTCAGACAAACACAATCAGAATTATATAAAAAAATATCCTGGCTCTTCCCAGCTTTATAATGGGAGTGAATAGTACCTTAGAAGTAGGGCTGTGCGATTAATCGAAATCGTAATAAAATCACGATATGAGCATGCACGATTTCTAAATTGCAGAAAGCATGATTTTCCACCAGCCCCCTAAAGGGCTGTTCATATGTCATGTCTAAAAATGTGTCACCTTTCAAAAAGCGACCGGGAGCATGTCTGCCGTTGCTAAGCAATCATGAGTTGCATTCTCCATGAAGATGAGGAAGTTTCAGCAACGGATAAATGGATGTCCAGCTCTTGCATGCGCTCTGCTTCTAGATATATTTATGAAGATGAGGGGAAACCCCCCTGTACAGCGATCATCAGCTGTTCGTCCATTTTGGCTGAAGTTTCAATGTTATTACAGAAAGGGTGAAGCTGGCTCTTGTCACATGACCTGCGGTGCGCCTGCGGCATTCTGAAAAGTTGAGATTTCTTCATCTTGCTGCAGCACGGGGGCCTGGAAAAAATCTACATTTCAAATGACGAACTTGAGTGTGCAAAAGACGTGACGTGAACTATGTGCAGTCTGAATGCAGCGCGCCTTAATCTAGCAGAACAGAGTCCGTTTATCATTACGACATGGAAGAAAGCACAGAAACAGGGACGGTGAATTCAGGACAGGATAACGACCAAAAAAAGGAGAGATGTATCAGAGCCGGTTAAAAACGCTGGTCTAGAGACGAGTTTTTACTATGAGCACCACGTAGAACGTTGTGTCATGTGCGAGATGTTGCAAAAGACGCGGAAAAAAGATTCTTCCAAACCATATATACAAAAATTTATAATTTGCGAACTGCACAAAAACATATGAAAAGAGTTCAAAAAGGCATTAAGAAATAACCAACGTCACAATATCATTTATTCAAATATTGCCAATAAAGCCAGCTTCCAAAAAGATATACACACAAGTATGTGTGTAAGGAAATATTGTTTCAAAATCGTGATTTTGATCAAACAATCATGATCGATATCGCACAGCCCTACTTGGAAGGCCAAAAAAGCTCATCCCTCCATCATAAAAGTAATCCATACGGCTCCAGGGGTTAATAATGGCCTTCTGAAGAAAAATATTAATATTTAGAACTTTTTAAACTATAATCACTGGCATCTGGCAACGGCCGTACAAAAACACATTGCTTCGCTTCAGAAGGTATTCATTAACCCACTGAAGACGTATGGATTACTTTTGAACCTTTTCGAATTATGACCTCAATTTTTTTGTGTTAATCTGAAAATTCACAAAGTTTCCTATCATTCCGATGAAGTTACACTTTTTAAAATGTCAAAACTTTGAAAAAGAAAAAAAAAATGGTCAGAAGTGACGAAGAACATCAGAGGGTTAGAATATATAGATTTTACCTTTAACTTAAATTGGGACAGGATAAAACTCAGAAGAGACTGGCTAAAGACAAAAGAGCCCATGTGCGCTTTTTTTTTTTTTTAAATCCACAGTTTTTAGTACAGAGATTACATTTTGTAAGTGTGTTAAGGCTGTCAAAATACACACCATTTATTTTTTCTGATTTTTTTAAACAAAAAATGTAAGAAATATAACCATTTAAACTAAACTGTTCCACCTTTTGCATTCGTGTCATTTTTGACCCGACATTGAACTGTGGATTAACGTGAAGTTATGCTGTTAGATTTGTCCCAAATTACTTCTGTAAAATACATTTAGCCTCTTTCCTACACATATTTTCTTCTCATTGGGGATGCATTTTGTTGTGCGCACACACAATAATTCTGAAATTAAAATAAAATGACAAATTAATTTCAATGTGTTTGTAGAGCAAAAAGTTCACAGACCAATAGTGTTTGGAAAAGACAAAGTCCACATTTCATTTGGCTGCCGCCTATTGATGAACCATTTCAGCATGAAAAGGAAATTCAATGTTTATCATCATAATTTTTTTCATATTCAGGTAAAAATATAAGCATGTAAAACGGTATACTGTATGTTTAATTACATCCATTGAAGTCAAATGGAGCTCATGTACCTATACATTTCATCTAATTGATATAATTCAAATACAATTTCTCATAAATTGTAATAAAAAATATATTTCTTGCCTCACATTGGTTTTTGCTGTAGTTCTTGGAAAATTTGAAATTCAAAGAATTTTTTTAAATTAATAAAAAGGGGTAAATGGTAAAAACATGGTAACATTTGGTCATTCACTCATTAATGAGAAGTTAGATAAGATACAATATGGTTTTAGTTGAAAAATATTAAGTTATGCCTGTTTTATAAGCTTATGTTCCAACGGGTCCCAGAAATACATAGTTTTGTAATGCATTACAATGAAAATCTGAACAAACTCCTAACCTTAAGTGTGAGTCTTAGCAAGCACCTAAATGATAAGAAACATGATAAATATATGATAATGGATAATTCGGGGGCTTGAAACATGGAGAGATTCACACAGCATTAGCATGATAAACAGTAAGATTTTAATGTGAGGCACTGTCGAGAGCTACGGTATGACTCGCCTTTACAAAGGAATGGACACAATGAACGTCAAGAGCGGTAAAAGTGTACAGTGAGGGAACAGCGTTAAAACCGTGATATTGGTCCACATCTACAAAAAGAAACACATTTCTATGGCTAGTCACTCAGACCAGCTGAGAAAGTGACTTAAGTACTTGTCTGCTAGCCATTGAATGACAGGAGCATGACATACTGCAACTGGTCAACACTTAAATAGCAATTAAAAGAGGGGATTGAAAGGCTGCTGAAAACAATGAACTGAAATGACGGGGGATATACAATAAGAACAGGTTCTGTCAGCTAGTGGTTATATTTTCAATAAAGATTACCTACTTTTTATTTTTGCACTCTCGCGATCACATGAGTGTAGTTGTGAAAGTCCAGAAGTTTGAGAAACAACAAAACATTTTCATTGGCTAGCCATCAGATGAAGAAATCCACTTCAGATTCACGATGGAAACGAGGAACGCTCATGTATTCCCAGGCTTGCACGGAGAAAAATCTTCCAGATTTAGCAAAGACCGACGGATGAATAACTGAAAGCCTATCATCACACGTGGATTTAAAACACAGAAGAGAAACAGACACCTGGTAAAAAAAAAAAAAACACTTGGCTTATTTACGGATTAGACAATCTCTTGGCGAGTCCTTTGAGTTGTCAGGAAAGGTCAAGCGATGCTCTCCTGAAGGCAACAGGTCCCATCTACGCGGTTGGATTTTACAGACACAAGGCTATGGTTTACAAAACGATCTGAGCTTCGCTCAAACACAAGGGTCTATCATGAAGAGCTCATCTTTGCAGTTGGCTTGTATTTGTCTTCTTTAATGGGACGTCCTGAAGCGGACCCCAGTGCATAGTGCTATACTGTTCATCAACAGCCAGAGTTTTGGTATTAGTCTGGCATGTCGATGCACAGTTTGGGTGGCGGCACGAAGTATTTGCCAGGACTCTGTGTAATCACCACGCCTGTCTTCTTACGAAACATGGGAGGGATTTTAGGCACCTCGTGGATGGGCAGTTCCTCGGACACCTCGGAGTCCTCATGGTGCAAGTCATAGGATATGTTGCCATATTCCCTCAGGAAGGGGAAGAGTTCGAGAAGAAACTGGCAGAAGTCTTTTCGAATGCCAAACCACCCTGAGAAAATCAGAGAAATCAACACTGAAAACACATTTAATTTAAAACAAAAAACTCATTGCAAATATAGGACATACTTTGTTTTTGCCATTACAATGACAAAAATGTTAAAAGAGTTACACAGAAGTTTAATACTTAGGTATTACTCATCCCAAGTAACAGACAAAGAAAAACACTCATTAGTTCTTAGAAAGCTAAACATTTGGGTTTGAAATGAACACTCGCCAACTGCGGGTGAAAATCAAGTGTGGTGGGGTAAACGCATGTTGATATCTATGCAACATATGAAGGAATAATCCACAGCTAGCAGAGCATTAAATGATTTTAATGCACGACATGGAGGCAAAGAACCTCCGCCTCCACAAAGTGCATTAAGTAAGGAATAATTGACAATGGGCCGTTGAATTATTTGAAAAATAATGCGCACCTGAGGTTACTGCATTATATTTCAATTATTCCACTTATTCTACGGTTACCACACCTCAAAACATTGTTCAGATGATGTATTTGAAGACATGTGTCAGGTTTTTGTCCTTAAAACGCTCTTGTGTGCAGGACTAATCTCATCCCAAGCCTTGAGAGCTAGTAATGGAGGCTTGAGCCACTGATAGCAGACTAATGCAGTTATTAGAGAGAGAGAGAGAGAGAGATGAAGAGTGTGTGAATTACCTGAGTCTGTGCGTCTCTACTAATAGTGAAACTATAAGTTTATCTGCAAGAACAGCTGTGTTATTACCTTGCTAGTGAGAAATGTCATGTCGCTTTTAAGTTGTTAAACTATTTTACTGATAAAATCATCAGAGTGGCGCTGACAACACGTTTCTGTGCAAGTGTGTGTCCGAGTGGGAGAGCAAAGAGAGCATGTGCTTTCCAAATATAATAAAACGTAATTTTGTGGCAAAAAACATGGAAATAATTTGTTTGTAATTTTATCCTATTGTTTACTATATTTATACCTGCTGGAACTACTTTAGCCGTGCGTTTCCCTGAAAATAATTGCAAACCTTAGAACGTTCATCAACCAATCAGATTCAAGCATTCAACAGCCCCGTTGTATAAGTAAGGAATAATCGACGAGGGTCGTTGAATTATTAGAAAAATAATGCACACCCGAGGTGGTAATGCGCAGAGCGGCGCTGACAACCTGTTTCTGTGCGATTGTGTGTCCGTACTGTGTGTGTGTGTGTTGGAGTGGGAGAGCGGGAGAAGGCAAGTATGTGCGTTTCGTTTTTATCCTATTTGCTATATTTATTTGCTTGTTCAGTATCGTTGTGGGTTTTGCTTCTTTTGCTGTTGTTGTCTGTAAGGATCTTTGAAATAACTGAAATCATTTGGTGGAGTGATATGGAACCATAATGCGGTCAAAACCTGCTGGAACTACTTTAGCCGTGTGTTTCCCTGAAAATAATTGCACACCTTAGAGCAGGGGTGTCCAATCCTGCTCCTGGAGGGCCACTGTCCTGCAGAGTTTAGCTCCAACCCCAATTAAACACACCTGAAACAGCTAATCAAGGTCTTACTAGGCATAGACACTTGTGTTGAGGCAAGGTGGAGCTAAACTTCGCAGGACAGTGGCCCTCCAGGACCGACTTTGGACACCCCTGCCTTAGAGCGTTCGTCAGCCAATCAGATTCAAGCATTCAACAGCCCTGTAGTATAAAATCGTTTAATGCACAGCTAGTTTCTGTGGTCCTGAATGCTTATGTTTGTGTGAAGCGCGATCGCGAGTGAAGTATATGTGTGCGCGCTTCAATGAAAACAGCGCATTAACATAGAACGTTGATTAAACCAATTTGGAACTACCTGTGCATTAAACGCTTTTACTGCACACCTTCCAGCCAATCAGAATCGAGTATTCAGACAGACCATGGTATTCTCTTTCTGTTTGACCTGTTTTTCCTCAAACACCTAAATTCAAACTCATACGCATTTCCACTGCAGAAAAGGTGGTTCCAGGCCAACTCCGGTTCAACCTCAGCCCTAAAAACTAGCTGGTCTCAAACGGAGCCGGGGAGCGAGGAGCGGAGAAATGCTGTTGCTGTCAATGGCAGTGTCCTTTAGCAATGTGATAACTTTATATCTAAAATTATAAAACGCATGATCGAGTGAGTGAATCAACAGTTTCAGTTTAAGCTGTGACAATCTGGTTTATTTCTGATATTTTTGTTTTGGCTAGTAGAAGTTTTGAATGGCCAGTAACCCTGGCTATAACCCATTATAGGCCCTATAAATGGCACACTTGGTCTTGTGGACTTATGGTGTGTGCACACCAAAAAGCAAAGTGAATATTCGCATTAATCGCGGGATTACTTGTTTTTCGTGTCACTCTTGCAAATAAAAACATTGTACGATGAGGAGTGTCTTAAAGGGATAGTTCACCCAAAAATGTAAATTCTGTCATTAACTCTCCCTCATGTCGTTCCAAACCCGTAAGACCTTCGTTCATCTTCAGAACACAAATGAAGATATTTTTGATTAAATGAGAGCTCTCTGACCCCTCCATAGACAGCTATTTAATTAACACTTTCAAGGTCCAGAAGGCAGTAAAGACATCATTAAAATAGTCCATGTGACTCCAGTGGTTCAACCTTAATTTAATGAAGCGACGAGAATACTTTAGTGCACAAAAACAAACAAAAAGAGAGACTGACACAGACGTGAAGACATTGTTGAATAAAGTCGATATTTTTGTTCGTTTTTTGCGCTCAAAAAGTATTCTCGTCGCTTCATTAAATTAAGGTTGAACCACTGGAGTCACATGGACTATTTTAATGATGTCTTTACTGCCTTCTGGACCTTGAAAGTGTTAATTAAATAGCTGTCTATGGAGGGGTCAGAGAGCTCTCATTTAATCAAAAATATCTTCATTTGTGTTCTGAAGATGAACGAAGGTCTTACGGGTTTGGAATGACATGAGGGAGTGTTAATGACAGAATTTACATTTTTGGGTGAACTAGCCCTTTAAGACACATCACCATCATCAACAATAACATTTCTTTTTGCCATTTTTTCCGTCATCAAACATGTTGGAGATAACTACTATTGCTGCTTTGTACCTGTTGTGGAAATCCCAAATATGCTGGAAAGCCAAATGCTGACGTGTCTGGTTTCACAGCACTATCCAGAGGCGCTCACATCTCTGTGAATTTCACCGTCTCCTCCAGGAACTGTGCCTGGATGACAGCCGCTTCCAGCCCTACTTGAGGATGACAGGTGGCCAGTTTGATAACGTGTTAATAAGCTCTTCGCTAATTGGCTTGCGCGACAACACATTATGCAGATTTTCCGCTCAAGTCGGAAGTGTTCAACTTGTGCGGAAGACGAGATTGAGGCGAATAATCTTTGCATTGACTTTGTATGTAATCTACTCGCGCAAATAAATACATTTGCTTTCGGTGTGCACAGTCCATTACAATGGACGCCGTGTGTGTCTGTTAAGTCCACAAGACCGCAGGGTGTCCCATTTGTCATTTTAGGTTTCAGAAGTGTGCTCGCAAGCACTGAAGTCACGAAAGCGTAGACTGTGGAAGATCGCAAGGGCTTAGTGTTCCTTTTGGGATTGGGCCATGGACTATACTGGAAGGTTATCCAGTTATGCTTCATTGAAATTATTTGCAAGCACCTTTGTCAAGCCATTGTAAAGAATAAGTAGCAAGCAGATATAAGTTACACGTCACGTACAGTGATTGCCCCCTTTTTGGCCAAACGTGGTCACCATTAGAGTCACCAAAGAAACCCAGAGAGGAACAAACACCGGGACGTAGTTGGAGTTATAATGGCCATCCAGCTTGTGAACGAGGAGAATCTGAAACACAAACACAAACACTGATGAGTGTCGACTCTGTGCTACTGTAAACATTGAGCTCGCAGAAGAGCTTAAGAGAAGAGTTCACCCAAAATGAACACTCACCCTCATGCCATTCAAAACTATGATTTGGTCACAATGTAATCATCTTATAATCAATGATCATATTGAATACATGAATCAATTATAAACAAACTATTGCCATTTAGTGTCTGTTTTTGCTGCACCAACAGAAATAATTCCAAAGAAAGCCACAGCAGATTTAACTCTTGTGTTCCTGAATGAATCAGTTGAGTGAACAATTCAATGATTCGCCTTAAAGACAGTGGCAGAAATAATAAAGATTAATGGGTGTCTCTTATCATTCCACACTAAAGATGACAACCAATGATTGTTCTGCAGTTGTGTGTGGCATGTCATCGCACAATTACAGTCTCATGGGGCATTTTCACTTTCAACTTTAGCTCCTTTTGTGCTCCATGGCAGAAAGACAATCATTGAAGGTTAGTAAATGGTAGCAGATTTTATATTTTTGGGTGAGCTATCCTTTTAAGTGCAAAATACCCCAAATTGCATTAAAATAACACCACAAGATCGACTGATATATCGAAATAAATATATTTGTTACCATTTTTTAATATGTGGTAAATGTGTATAGCTCTTATTGGTGCATTTAACAACTAAAGTTGAAGGGATGTGGAACAGCAATAGTGCATTTACTCAAAAACAATTGCACGTCTGTCAACCATCAGAATTAAGCATTCAACAGGCATCGTGCAACAAATCAAAACTTCTCGACAGCTAAATTTATTGGCAGCAAAAATGAAACATTTATGAGCCAAATTGACAAATTACAGTACAGTATTTAAGGACAGCTTAATAAAAATGCTCGATCACATGCACTACAGTTCATAAAGTGCTTGCTTTATCACTTGAAGTATACATCACAGTTCAAATCAGACATAATTGGTTGTGAACCTGCATTTCCCAAAAGTGTCTTAAACCCAAGTATCTCAGGTTTCTGTGATTTACCCTGAGCGATTCGGTGAGTGAGGTTGGTTCACTCTGGAGCGAGCTGATTAAAAAGTACCAATGCATAAAAGTCTTTTGTGATTCCTGAATTTGGGCAGTCTTGTCAACTGCCTGAATGTCATTTTCATACTTGACAGGGAAGCCAAACTGCTCTCTGTGTCGGGCGTGTTGCGGACACAGAGAGCAGTCTGTCTGGAGCAATATTCAAATAATGCAAAGGCATTCAGTGAAGTAGAATCTTCAGTTTATTTCATTTTATTAATGAAATAAAAGAGCTACCGTACGACTGCACATAAGATGGAGATTGCTGTGTGGTCTAAAAAGGGTAGAATAAAGCAACGTAAATGATGATGGCGGTCATTACAGACATTGACGTGTTGCAAATTTAGAAATATTCCATTTTGCCTGGATGTCATTTGTCAGTTTTTTTGGTCTGTGATATTTCGAAATATAATGTATTGTTCCTACTGCTGGCACTTTGCTCAAAGTAAAAGGGGGGGGGCTAATGCTATATCATGCATTCTGCCTTATTTACACTGTTAAAGAGTTGATTCTCATGCTAAACATGGACAAAGTTTTAAAAAAAAACGAGGTGGACGTTTGACGGAGCATTTCTGTGCCAAATACACTCCTTCGGGATTCAAACGAATTTCGGAAAGTTTTTGAGTATGGCCCTGTATGACGTCATAAAGGCTGGATGAGCGCACACACACACACAACAACCAGAGCGAGAGCAAGAGCGCACCCATCAACGAGCTTCGTTCGGGTTACGGGAGCCGTCGGCAGCGCTGGCATTGTGTTTTTAGACCACAAAATCAATAATGTCACTAAAGAAGAGTGTGTGTGTGAGGGAGAGATCACCTTGTTCAGCTTCACAAATAACTCAGCGTTAAGGGAACAGTGGATGCATTTTGTGTTTCCAGAGTTCTGCAAGTGTGTGTGTTTGTTCCCGGTCGTGAGTGGAAACCGCAGGCGGCGAGGGAAACTGCATCAAATGTGTGTGTTTTGTTGGCAATCGGCGCGCAAGTGCATATAATGTGAACAACACCAACGTATAGAGATGTATTGTGTGTGTGTGTGTGTGTGTGTGTGCTCGTGACTCTTTAGCTCCGCCCACTGCACGCCTCCACGGACTCGGCTGTTTTCTGAAAGAATCGGTACAGTGTCTCTGTCTTTTATAAATATGATAAAACTAAAGACTCTTGGGAGATATGAAGGATCAACACTACTCTATAGGTACTCAAGATTAACAAGAGATTGTGTGTGTGTTATGTACACTTTAAAAGTTCTGATGGATTCTGTGATTGCGGCAATAGATTCAGTTTTTCGCTTTACTGATTATTCAATGCTTCAAACTGCTTTTAGAAAAAAAAGCTTTTAGTTTAACATGGACCTTTATATTTATGCAAAACATGTGATCATACAATTATTTCATATGTAGGCTCAGTCATTTTTTTTTTTAATACTTTCATTCAGCAAGGATGCATTAAAGTGATCAGAAATGACAGTAAAGTAATTTATTGTGTTACAAACGATTTCTCTTTTAAATAAATGCTGTTCTTTTGACCCTTTGTATTCATCAGAAAAAACAAAAGCAGCACAACTGTTTTCAACATTGATTATAATTATGTTTCTTAAGCAGCAGATCATCATATCAGAATGATTTCTGAAGGGTCATGTGACACTGAAGACTGGAGTAATGATGATAAATTCAGCTTTGATCACAGGAATAAATTACACTTTACTATACATTCACATAGAAAACACTCATTTTAAATTGTAATAATATTTCACAATTTTTACTGTATTTTTGATCAAACAAATGCAGCCTTGCTGAAAATAAGACTTCTTTCAAAAACATTTTAGGTTACACTTTATTTTAAGGTGTCCTTGTTACAATGTAGATATACATTTAAGTACTGAGTAATATTAATTAACAACATGTACTTACTACGGGGTTTATGGTCCAATTCTCGCTATTAACTAGTTGCTTATTATCATGCATATTACTATGATATTGTCCATTTATTAGTACTTATAAAGCACATATTAACCCCTTATTCTGAATGACCATATTCTACATCTCTTAATATAAACTTAACAACTACCTTACTAACTATTAATAATCAATAATTAGGAGTTTATTGAGGCAAAAGTCATGGTTAATAGTGAAAATTGAACCCTAAACTAATGTAATTATGCACAATTACTGTTATTATTATAATATGTGTTAACACTTTAGTATGGGGAACACATATTCACTATTAACCATGACTTTTGCCTAAATAAACTCCTAATTACTGCTTATTAATAGCTAGTAAGATAGTTGTTAAGTTTATATTAAGGGATGTAGAATATGGTCATGCAGAATAAGGGGTTAATATGTGCTTCATAAGTACTAATAAACAGCCAATACCCTAGTAATATGCATGATAATAAGCAACTAGTTAATAGCGAGAATTGGACCATAAAATAAAGTGTTACCTAATATGTACATGTAACAAGAACACTAATATATATATATTTTATATTATTTTATTGTTGTAGTTTTATTGTAATGATTTACTTACCAATGTGCAAAAAGCATTAAAAAAACACTTAAACAGGAAAATAATCAGCATCTATATTGGTTATTAAATCATTATCAGTCGATCTCTGATTGTTTTTCGCTTATTGCATAAACACAATCAGGTAAATGATGCTGGAATCAAACCTCAAAGGTAAGCAGGGGCACAACTATGGTCATCCAGCTGATTGCCATGGTGATGTGTGTACGGCGCTGCTCGGCAATGACATCCATGGAGCGCAGGAAGAGCACAGACCACACGATGTAGTAGAGCACCACCAGACACAGGAAGGACATGAGGATCCACAGCGGCACGCACACCACCTGGAAAACACCCCCGGAGCTCAGATTACAAACCACAGGTGACTGATAATACGGCAGAAGTCCATTACTGGTGTTGGCGTCCTTACCAACCACGGCCAGCTGATGATCTTATCCAGTCTCAAAGCAATGAAGATGAACTGGAGAATATTTACAGAGCACAGAATCTCCAGCTGATGGAGAAATAGAGCAAGGGAGAGAGCACAATCAGGAAAGATGCATTTCTATCAATGATTAAACACGCTTGATAATCTGACAAGAACGCGCGGGACAAATTTCTCACCAAAAATATACTGTTTATAAAGGAAATGGAGCTTGCACCAAAATGTGTGACAATATTTTGCACATTTTTTTTTAGTACTTTTTTCCTTTACCGTAATGCAAAATAATAATACACTTAAAAAATAAAGTAAACTTTAGTTTAAAATAAACCATATACAGTATTATAGTCAGAAACTATATTCCAAAAACAGTCAAAACTGTACAAAATACAGTCATAGTAATTAAAAATGTATGTAAAATAGAAAGCATGTCTAATACCATAATAATTAAAATAACTATGAATCATAGGAATTAATAAATTGTGACCCTGGACCACAAAACCAGTCATAAGGGTCAAATTTTGGTCATCTGAAAGCTGATGCATTGATATATGGTTTGTTAGGACAATATTTGTCCGAGATATGACTGTTTGAAAATCTGGAATCTGAGGGTGCAAAAAAATCTAAATATTGAGAAAATCTCCAAATTTGTCCAAATGAAGTCCTTAGTAGGGGTGTGCCATATCATACCATCCACGATAACACCAGTATAAATTTCTACATGATAAAAAAGTGTCATATCGCGATATCGATGATATAGCGACGCAATGGCGAATGGTGCATTTACGTTTTCCTAGCGCGCACAACAACAAACAACACCTGAGAGCAGCATGTCAGCCTCCGATGGTGATTTAGTACCTAAAAAAGGAGCGGTCAGACCTCTTGACAACTGACAAGACATTGATAAGCTGTTATTGATGTTTGCAGCGCAATATTTGACCGGAAGGGTAAAATTGACGGTTATTTTCGTCAGTTACGGCTCGTGAGATCCAGCATTCTGCTGAATAAATCATAGCATTTATTTGAATTAATTATCGAGAGAGAGAGAGAGAGAAAGAGAGAGAGAGAGAGAGAGAGAGATTTGTGTGTGTGTGTGTGTGTGCTTCAATGAAAAGTGATTCAACTGACTTGGAACTACCTGTGCATTAAACGATTTTATTGCTCACCTTCCAGCCAATCAGAATCGAATATTTAGACAGACCATGGCATAAATTACTTATTGTTAAACTAAAATGTTAAGGAGTTATGTTATACTTTTACTTAAGATTTCCAGTGAAAACACTACCAACTTATACCAAGGCTATTTTTTTACTTTGCTTCCATTTGACTCGTGCTGTGACTGTGATGCTGCGGCTGGCGCATTATGACAATACATTTACACTTCGAATGAGGTATTCCGTCATCGATGACAGTAGCTCACTGGAAAAGCCCTTCATTTTGTTTGCACTAATAAATGCTGCTGCCTACCAGCTGCAATCACCAATACAACTTTGTTCCATATTTTTTTTCTATATCGTCATAAATCGCAAATATTCTTAAAATATTGTGATATAATTTTGAGGCTATATCGCCCACCCCTAGTCCTTAGCATGCATATTACTACTAATAATACATTTTTGATATATTTGCTGTAGGTGATGTACAAAATATCTTCATGGAACATGATCCTAATATCCTAATGATTTTTGGCATAAAAGAAAAATGGATAATTTTGACCCATACAATGTATTGTTGGCTATTGCCACAGATACACCCGTGAGACGCACGACTGGTTTTGTGCTCCAGGGTCACAATTGTCATGAAACTAATGCAAAAAATAGGCTTTATTTTGTGTATATAAAAAATAATTTTTTGGTAACATTCATTAGTTAACAACTTTAACATGAACTGCACTTCTACAGCATTTATTAATCTTAGTTAATGTTAATTTCGACATTTACTAATACATTATTAAAATCAAAAGTTGTATTTGTTAACATTAGTTAATGCACTGTGAACTAACATGAACAAAAGTTAATAAATACTGTGGCAAATGTATTGCTCATTGTAAGTTCATGTTAGTTAATACATAACTAATGAAAGCAAAGTGATACCATTTTTTTTTTCCCCTTTTGATTTCAGCATGAAATATGACCTCAACATAAATTAGTCCGATTCAACCATCCTGAAAATGCTGTTATGCCGGGTTCAGACTACACATCATAAGCCTGGTTTTTGCACAATCCGTTTGTTGAAGGGTGTCTTGGGGATTCGTAAACGACAACGTGCGTTGGGATGCAAGAATCGATCGTTTCATCTCGTGTAGTGTGTCATAGTTGATGTGACACTTCACGGCGTCACGACAGAAAGACTAGCATGTTTAAAAAAAACTGTCACATCTGTGACGTTGACCAATCGGAGGACAGAAGCTCTTTTGTACACAGCTTTCAAACATGGTGAAGCGCGAGAGAGACGATAGTATATAAACGATAGCGGAGGCACTTCAGCAACCCGATCGGTCTTCCTCTTCACTACTAGTTACAGCACCAAATAAACAATGAACATCAGAAGGTACGTTGAAAGATACAGTACAGCTTACTGGAATGAATCATGTCTCATGTAAGCTAATACAACCACTGTTTGTTTACGCTCTTGTTTCCTGAAGTCAGTCACACGCCTTTTTGATGACATCACGCACATCATTAACCCTCATCCTCCCCTCGCATCATGCAACTTAAATAAATCCTTTGTGTGTCAAAATGACCCGAAGCCCTAAAATTATACTTTTTTTGTCCAGCTTATATAATTTCAATTTAATTTAATGCATTTTTTGGGAGATTTTTTAAATTACTAGATCAATAAATAAGCACATTCTTTCAACTTAAATTCAAAAACTCAACATTTCATGCCAAACCAGCTCAAAATATCTCACATTGGGTCAATTTGAGTGTCTCTGCAGACCTCTTGTGGAAAAATAATAATATAAGATGATATTTCATGACTCTTTATGGAGCAAATGAGCTGTTCCACTGGGTCAGTTTCTCTTCAGTATGTATTCAGATACACATGTAGACAATAAAGTTTAGTAAAGTTTTAACATTTTTTGTTTGAATTTTGAGCATTTGTTAGGTTTTCTATGTGTACTGAAGCATTCCATTCATTCCTAAGGGGGTCAAATTGACCCGCGAGGGAAGGATTTGATAATTTTTTATTACAGCCACAACTGTGGTTCAAGTACAACAAAAGTCCTAAGGTCTTGGACCACTCCGATGAACACTCAATTTTTAATGAGTTTCGGGTCAAAATGAAAGTGGGGCAGCCAGCGGTGATTGGTCGGGAAGCAGCGTATAGTCTGACATGTTTCCTGTCCACGACACAACCAGAATTTAAAGAGACAAAATCACATAATCTGACACAGTGACTATCGTAACAGACAAAAGCATTGTGTAGTCTGAACCCGGCATTAGACAAATCTTTCCTGTTTGTTACCTCAAGCGAGCGGTCGTGCCTGAATCCCCACACGCACGCCGCCACTGAGACGGGAGAGACGAAGAAGAGCGGCATGAAGACCAAGAGCCAGAAGTGTGAACCCCGCTCCACACGGTCACACACCAGCACCTCGAAGGTGAGCAGGAGCAGGTGGATCCCCACAGCAATCAGCATGGCCTTGAACTCCACACAGGTCTCGCCTTCAGCCCTGAGGACAACAACCGAACAACATGACATACACGGACAAAGATCCTGTTTACACCTGGTGTTAAGATGCATTTTTGTCGATCGGATCACAAGTGGACGACTCTAAATACAGGTGTAAACGGGGTCTGAAATGCTTTGAGCTTGTCCACTTTCAGAGGGAGTTGAAAACACATTGGACCGGATTGCTTTCGTAGTGTAAACGCTCATGTGGTCAAATGCACTGGAACAGCCTCTAAAAGACGCCCTACTCTCCTCCTACTGACCTAATGCTAAACATTATGGGATGCGCACTAGCCAGACGGGATTTAAACTCTCGGCTGGAGACACAAGTTTGGTTTGAAAGCTCAATGTTCTCTCTCCATTCCTGATGTCTAACACACACTCACAGCGTTCGGCTGGTCTTGTGTCTGTCAGAGCAGAAACTAAAGCTGATGCTCTCCGTGTGTTTCTCCGTCGTCTCCGGTCGTGTTCATATGTAAACTACATGAGCTTATTTCATCCATTAGATCTAAAGATCTGAAAAACACCCGCCCATAGACCCTCCCCTCGAAGAAATCAGGACAGAAGTGGCTGAAAGTGGACAAAAGAGACGGATTTAAACACCAGGTGTAAACGGGAATGTGTCTCCCTCATCTACTTGTGCTCCGATCTACCAAAACCCATCTTAATACCAGGACTAAACTCACGGTTTTCCTCAAGTCTTAAAGGATGTGTTCAGACTGCGTAAAATGTTCAGCTACAAATCTAAATATTCAGATCAATATTTTACAATATTTGACTTGCTTTCTCGGTTAAAAGCACATAAGTCTCTGATTCAAAAACATTTGATCAAATCTTATTTGATCACTTGCAATTAATTAATAGTGCGGACAGTCTGCCCGAAAAGATTTGAGGGGGGAAAAATCTGATTTGGCTGAAAATAGCTAAAAGTCAACATGACATGGTATTCTCAACCCATTTTACGTCCATATTATGACATATTTCAGAGTGAAACAATATTGGCAAGACTTCAGAAAGGCTTCAGCATCTACATCAATGCATTTTTAGATTGGATATAATAAAACAAATACATGCACCTTTTGATACTGTGTATAAATTAATCTTGCAAAATTAGCTTGCATATGTATTTTAAGTTTTGTATTTATACATCAGGCATAGTATGCCATAGTGAGAATATGGAGCTCAAACTTGAGGAGGAAAAACACCTCAATTTCATTCAGAGCAAAAAATTGATTTATATGGGGAAAATGAAAGATGCAATTTTAATAGCTTGTAATGTAAATCAATCAACAGACTACTTACATAAAATGCATATCAGTTGTTACTCTATATCTCCCTAAAATGGGGGGCAAAATGTAATAATGCAATGCAACACAATGATAATTGAGAGATAAACGTTCCCGGAAAGCCTGATGGATTATACTTGAGATTTGTTTTATAAAACTGTATGATAATCAAGCTTCAGTCCAGTAAGTGTTCTTCTTGAATAATACTAACACAAAATACACATGTACCACGAGCTGAAGGGGTATGTGTATATGATGCAACAAGGTTTATATGGTTAATTACCCCAAAGCACTGAACAACACTCTCGTGTTCATGACCATAAGCAGGGAAAGCTAGTGTCTGACCTGTACTGTGGGTTGTGAGCCCAAACCCCAGTGCCCACAGAAGCCCCTATGATGACCATGAGCTTCCAGAGCCAGATGGGCGCAAACACGGCCCAGTAGCTCCACTGGATGATGCCATCCAGCCTCAGGGACAGCAGCACCGAGAAGAGCAGCAGACACGCGTAGATCAGGAACTTACTGAGGAACAGAACAACACACACACCTGTCAGACTTAACGTTACAGGACTGAGGCACGAGAGCAGCTGTGAACATCTTAACATGTCAGTACTTTATCAAGTGTTGAATGCTAGCCGGTGTTAAAGCAGTTTCCATCACTGTGTGACAGCTAAACTATGCTAAGAGGAATCCAAAAGGCCTGCGCGGTGCACATTAGCAGCTATGCTAACAAGCGTTTAAAAACAAAGCACCGTTTCGTTGTTTACTTAACACACAGACACACAAACATCTTACCTAGGATTGAAATCTTGGAAAACGCCTCGTAGATTCATGGTTTCCTCTTCAGACCATAGTTCAATGAAGTGAAAAGGAAAGACTGGCACTCTCGCGCTCACATCAGAGCCGACGGTTGGCGAACGCGACCAAACACGGGACGTCACTCGCCCCGCCCCCCGGAAGACGCTGTTTGTTTACATTCTACGCTATTGTTATGAAAACAAATATGTTTGTGTTAGATTACAATTGTTATGTAGCGAAATGTTGCAGTTGCTCATTTTTGTCTGTTTATTTGTATGCAATCTAAGTCACGCACACCATTGTTGAGGTTAAACTCTATGTGTAATTCAGTTAAGGGTAAATACTGTTTTACATTAAACCACATGTATTATGAAAACAAAGGTCTTGAACACATTGTTAGTTAATTTATTTATATTGCTGGCAAAATTGTATATACATAAACAAAAATGCTTAAATTCATCCCGTGTTTAAACAGTGGAATTTGATTGTTTTATGTCTTCTCTGAAATTGTTAAAAAACAAAAAGTCATTGACATGTTTAAAATATTACGATATCATTTTCAGATCCCCTGTTACCAATTAATTTCACACTTCTTCTATCTTCAAAAATAAAAAAAATAAAAAAACATGACTTCGCACAGCCAATTTTTTTATTTAAAAAAAAGTTTAAACTCTATATAAAATGCCATTACACTTTAATGTGCAAAACCAATAATTTAAATTAAATCGTGTCAAGGTGGGCTGTCACACTCAATAACATAAATGTGCAGAATACACAACAAAAAGATATTCCTTATGAAAATTAACCACGGTTTTATTATAGTAAAAGTGCAGTAACCAAGTTTTTTGGCGAATTGATTACCATTTATAACCCCAGATTTACTACAAATACCATGGTTAATTTGTGGTTACCATCTTTAACTACAATACACAGTTGTTTGCAGATTTAAGACCTTTTTAAGACCAAGTAATGAAAATGTAAAAATAAATTGAAGGGAACACAATACATCTGTTCTCTAAATGTTTAAGCAGAAACACTTCAGAGTTTGAATATGCATCTTCCAACAATTACCTGTTACTTTTTAATTAATTCAAATAAAAAAAAAGCTTGAATCGTTTTGATCAAAACCACTATGGAAATAACTTTCACTGTACCTTCAGATCAAACTGCACAAACTGATGTTTTTCCTCAGTGTCTCTCTTTTCCCCCCCAGTACAAATATCTCAAGACTCCTAAATCAAGATACATTTACTTCAGATGTAAAATGACATAAAATATGAAGTCTTGTTTTCTGGGAAATTGATCCAAATGAAGTTTATGACTAAAACGGATATCTGCAAGCAGCAATTATTAGGCCAAGCACAAAGCACACGGTAAATCATGCCAACATGGCCAATCAGACCAACTGCAACAACGAGCAATTAAAGACATATTAAGATGATTTTAGGAAAAATGGCTGAAAAATCATAAATACAGTCACTAGTAATTTGATTTAATGGTTTATCACTTTTGACCAATAGGTGGCGCTGTGACCAAACTGATGTGGTGTGATCAGAGTGAGGTGACAATGACAAATGGCAAGTTTGGTGTCAATGTGCCAAAGAACTGCAGAGATACAGCCTCAAGAGTTGTTTTGGCATCATGCCTTAACTTTGTTGCTGCGGTATACAAAAACGTTTTCGTCTATCCTCACAAAATCCGTAACTTTTTAAGAACAGTTTCATTACAATAGGCTAATTTAATCAAAAGTTATAAGCATTTTTGGAAATTTCATTATAACTTTTGACAACAAGGTGGCGCTGCCCCGAAACTTTTTGAGTACATTCAGGGAATGGTGCCGAAGACACATACCAAGTTCGTAACGATACGCCAATGTGTTCGTAAAATATAGCATTTTTTGACAAAATTCAAAATGGCGGATAAGAAAAACATGGGTATTGTTCGACTTGGCATGCTCAGTATGCACCAGTTTTGTGATTTTTGGGCAAACCGTTTTAGAAGTTATAAGCAAAACTGTGCAGGTAGCCTCAGGTCATGGTTGTCATAACACACACCAAGTTTGGTCAGAATACGCTGAAGCATAAATGAAAGAGCCAATCATTGATTAGTAAAGTCGTAGTGTCACTGCAGCTGCCGTTAGAAGCTCCGGTTGCTACAGAAACAGGCAGTGTTCAGAGACTGCGCATAAACATTAGCTTTGTCCAGGCATTATTCGAGTGTTTAAAAAACTAAATTTATGAGAGTTGTTTTCAGATTTCATTGGTGATTTCAAATATGAAATAATTTGAGTTTTGGAGAAATTAATGTTTCCCCACTCAAAGATAAGCTGCACTTGCATGCCCGAGACGCGTTTCAAAGATGGCCGCCGTGTGAAATGATTTGTCTTAAAGGGACTTTTGGGTGAATTAAGACTTTTTAAGACCTTTTAATACTTTTTAAAGACCTTTTAAAGACTCTTTAAATGAACACTCCACTTTTTTTTTTTAAATAGGCTCATTTTCCATCTCCCCTAGAGTTAAACAGTTGAGTTTTGCCGTTTTTGAATCCATTCAGCTGATCTCCGGGTCTGGCGGTAGCACTTTTAGCATAGCTTAGCATAGATCATTGAATTGGATTAGACCGTTAGCATCTCGCTCAAAAATGACCAAAGAGTTTCGATATTTTTCCTATTTAGACCGACGGAAAATGAAAAGTAGCGATTTTCTAGACCGATATGGCTAGGAACTATACACTCATTCCTGCACCCATGGTACCGCAGCAAAGTTCCTGGATTATTACGCAGGAATGAGAGTATAGTTCCTAGCCATATCGGTCTAGAAAATCGCTACTTTTCATTTTCCGTCAGTCTTAGTACACGATGTAACTACGGAAGAGTCAAGTTTTAAATAGTAAAAATATTGAAACTCTTTGGTCATTTTTAAGCGAGATGCTAACGGTCTAATCTGATTCAATGATCTATGCTAAGCTATGCTAAAAGTGCTACCGCCAGACCCAGAGATCAGCTGAATGGATTCAAAAACGGCAAAACTCAACTGTTTAACTCTAGGGGAGATGGAAAATGAGCCTATATATAAAAAAAGTGGAGTGTTCCTTTAAGACCTTTTTATAACCTTTTTAAGACTTGAAGAAACCCAGGTTTTATTTGTAGTAAAATCATGGTTCATTTTCATATGGGTTTCCAAACACACAAGAGAGATACAAATTTTTTAGCACATGAAAGGTCTATTTACATTAATATATACACACAGAATGTATGGTTGCACTTTGAAGCGTGGTTATACACAATCAGCTACTGTAGGAACAATCATCGGCTAATGAAGGATTAACAAAAATCACTGTTTTTAATGAGCTTTCATATGTCAGTGCCTTAGTGCACCAGTTCCAGCTGGTTAGACGCAAACGGTAAGACTCCGCTGACGTAATACGCGATGCCGAGCGAGAGCAGAGCGATGACAAGGAGCAGCAGGAGCACTCGCCAGAAGCCGAGATCCTCCACGAACTCCTGCCATGTGGTGCGGAAGCTGGACAGCACGCCGTCGCCGTGGTGTAAGTGTGGGTTGAGCAGAGAGTGGCTCTCCATGGCACTGCGGCACACACAACAGCCCGTCATGAGTGAGGACACTTTTCTGATGAATTTCTGGTGGTAACGGTTAGGATCTCACCTTTCGTTCTCAGCCATGTGCATCTTCTCCAGGCTGGAGTGGGAGCTGCGGTTGAAGCCCTTCACTTCCTGCTCCTCCAGCCCCTCCAGCAGGTGCAGCGCGTCCTTGTTCACGCCGCGTCTCTTGGCCAGCACCAGTGGAGTGGCTCCGTTGTGATTGCTGGGGAGAACAAGTATAAATATATGCTAGCATTTCCAGAGTTTGATGATATAGTCTCTCCTCCTAGAGCTGTCAAGCTTCTTGGCTCAGACCTCCAGACAATTAAAACTACAAATATTCCCAGATTTTCATTGAGGGGGTCAAAACTTTTGCACAATAAGAATAATTCATGCTAGCAATGTTAAGTCATGTTAGAAAACATGCTAACAATGTGCTAAATCATGTTAGAAACATGCTAATCATTAGGGCTGGGACAGCAGATTAACAGCAGATGGCAATGCATGCTTTAGAAACACAATGCATCAGTTTATTGTCCCAGCCCTACTAATCATAATAAGAATATGTTAGCAAACATGTTAAATCATGCTACTAACATGCTAATAATGCTACCAGCATGCTAGCAATGTGCTAAATCATGCTAGCAATGTGTTCATTCATTATAGCAAGATGCTAAAACATGCTAGAAATGTGCAAAATAATGCTAACATGTTATCAACATGCTAGATCATGCTAGCAACATGCTAATTCATGCATGCTATGTCTTTCTCTTTCCACTTCACTAAATGTAAAGCTTATAAAACTTTCAAACGGCTTTTCACTACGACAAAGTTTTTCCCAACAAACTATTTTTCTAGTTTACACATAATTTTTATTTTTCACATTTACACTAAAAAAGTTTGGGTTCTGTGAGATTTTTTTATGTTTTTGTTCACCAAGGCAGCATTACATTACATATTACATATACATTTTTGACTTGTCTTCATTATTTAATTAAATAAATCTGTCATGATAAGTTATTACAGCCACCACTTAAATATTTATATTACAACAACATTTTGTCAATAAAAAGTAAATATAAGAACTATATTATGTGCAATTTATATATTTGTGGAAATCATTTTTTTATTTTTTTATTTGAGTGTTGATCATTAAACACATTTGATTCATTTATTGATTAGGCTATAAATTAAAATGTATTTTTGGTTTTGGTTTTCGGCAGGGTTGGAAAGGCCCCCAAAATTCAAGATTCGCTTCTGTATGAGTGGTTTTAATATTGATAAAATAACATCGTTATATAAGCAATATTATCATGTGCAATAGATGTTCCCAAATATCAGCATTTCATGCTTAAAACGCATCATCATTCATTTTATACATCAGTTCAATAAATGAGTGAATATTAAATGACCATTTTTAGGCACAATATTGTCAATTTTGACTATGTTTGCTCTATTTCGGCAACGAAAATAGTTCCAAACAAAGCAGAACAGTTGAATCAGAGATGGTCATATTATTGGGAGATAGGCCTACCAAACCACGAGGCTAAACGACTCACTCATTAAGACTTGTCGTCACCTACTGGCGGTTTCAGTTCATATTCATATATCATTTCATCAGTAATCACATTACAGTTACTGATTCTGTGTCAACTCAACCAGAGGTCCCTGGCTCATTTTGTTAATATTTTTTCTGAAGAGAGATAAACATAAATAGCGATGAAAGCCAAAATATTAAATGTCACAGATGTATATTGACTGAGTAATCACTGTTTTGTTGAGTCGGTCAAAATGACCATTTTCACCTGAGATTTGGAGCCAAATTACAGGAGGTAAAAATGACTTTAGAAAGATGGCAGCATCATTATGTTATTTTCACACAGAGATTAGTAGCTCTATTAGTGGAATCTGTTGGCTTTATCAATCTTTGTTGCATTATAATCCAACGGTGATGGTTAAAAAAAAATGGGAGAAAAAGCTTCTTGTATTTTTTGTCTCAAATTTGCATGCCTGCATCTTCATTTTAAAAGCTCTTGATGGTTCACTCCCAGAGATATGGAGATCTCAATGTGGCTCCGTGAGTAAACTGGTAAAGTTCAGTGGTCAAAAACCAAATGTGGGTCAGTTTGCACACAGCTGAAACTTTTTATATTTAAAGAGGAACATCTGAAGAACAAATGTTGAAACTAGAAATGAATCTTGTGTTTTTCTATCAGCTCAATTGCATAGAACATTCCTGTCTGAGTGCCATAAGTATTCCTTTTCTAAAGTTTGCATGCTTGTAACTCTAAAAGTATTCAATATATCTTAATATCCTCCTCGATTCTCATTCTTAATGAACTTTTCTTTTGTAATCTTCATTTTTGAAGCCCTATATGGTTCAGTTCCATAGATATGGGGATCTCAAAGCAGCTCCATGTTCAAATTGTTGATCTAAAATCATATTGAGATATCTTTAATACTTTTCTATGCAATTGAGGTGATAGAAAAAAATGAGATACATTTCTAGTTTCAATATTATTTGTTCTTCAGATATTCCTCTTTAAATATAAAAAGTATCAGCTGTGTGCAAAGTGACACACATTTGGTTTTCGACCACTGAACTTTACCAGTTTACTCACGGAGCCACATTGAGATCTCCATATCTCTGAGACTGAACCTTCGAGGGCCTTTAAAATGGAGAAACCAAAAGAAAAGTTTGTTAAGAACCAGAATCTAAAAGGATATAAAGATATCTTTAATACTTCTTGAGTTACAGGCATGCAAACTTGGGGAAAATAACACAAGAAGTGCTTAATTCCCATTTTTGAACGGTCACCGTTGGCATTTAATGCAACAAAGATTGCTAAAGCCAACAGATTTCACTAATAGAGCTACTAATCTCTGTGTGAAAATAACATAATGATGCTGCCATCTTTCTAAAGTCATTTTTTCCTCCTGTAATTTGGCTCCAAATCTCATTTTGACCGACTCAACGGTGATTACTCAGTCAATATACATCTGTGATATACACAGATTTGACACGGAATGACTCATAGTGAATGCTATAGACCACTATCTCTTTGTTTTGCATTCAAGTACATTCAATTTATTAAAAGGTTGTGTTGTATTTAATGTTGAACATGTTAGCTTTGATGACATTACTAATGTGAAAACGATTTTAAAATGTGTAGGTATGTTGAAATGTTTGACTGGTATTTGTGTACCTTGGAATAGCATGTAAATGCCATGGTATATGACTATAGTTATTCAGAACCACTATATATCTATAAGGGCAAAAAGCCACTGACCAGATGTCAATCTTGAGGCCGTTGGTCACCAGGAACTGGATGGTGTCCACATGCCCACACATGTGCAGTGCCGTGTTGCCCTGCGCATCCGTGGCCAGCAGATCCGCACCGAACTTATGCAGCAGACAGCAGATCTCCACATTTCCCCGAGCGGCTGCCAGGTGCAGTCCGGTCCGCCCACGGCAGTCCCGGGTGTTCGGGTCGAACCCGGACTCTAGGAGCCGTTTAGTGTGCGCGAGGTCCCCGTCAATACAGGCCTGCAGCAGTGGCACCGTGGTCTGAAGGGAGTCGTTGATGAAGACGTAGGACATTCTGAGGTTTGGACATGAAAATCAGTTCTGGAACAGCTGACACGTCACAGTTACATTTCATCTCATTTTATAATTCCTTTAGAATACTTCTGCAGTTATTGGGACCTCATATTAATGGAAAATGTGTGGTTTAACGTTGGTAACATTTGGTTTCATCCCCAATAAACTCTCTGCGCATTTCATGTTTTCAGCCCAAACCAACATTTAGATACACATAAACAAACGCCCTTTGCACAAGGCTTAATTTCAACAAATAAAAAATATATTTTTTAGCCCTATAAATCAATAAAACAATTTAACTATGTGACATTATGATATCAAACTAATAGTGAATTGTTAAAAAAAAATTATCCCTTTTATTGCACAAGGCTCTGTTTTTGGAATTCATATGTTTTATAATAATTTTGGAACTTTAAATGTATGCAATACTGTAAATCCATTAAAACTAACTGTAAAGTACTCGATTCCTCATCCTGCACATCCTCATATTCTGGTCATTTTTATATAGCTTGTTTTTAAGATTATTAACCTGGTAATTTTATATAATTTTATATAATACCTTGTTTTTCAGATTATTCATTTGGTAATTTTATATAATAATAAAATCAAAATTTTATATAAAAACTGATTATTAATCGGGTATTTTTATATAATAATAATAATAATAATAAATCTAAATTTTATAATAAAAAACTGATTAATAATCTGAAAAACAAGCCATATTTAGCCAAAAAGCCAAAAATATCCATATTTACAGTTACTGATAGATAGCAGAGACAGTATATGTAGAAATAGTTAATGCTAGACCATTATCTTTTTTTATTCCTTTATAATCTTTCTGCAGTTATTAGGACCTCCCATTAATAGACAATGTGTATTTTAACATTCATTTGATACACGGTCATGAATGAACTGCAAATAGTTAACAGAGTTACTCAAAAATGCTTACCTAAAGTACATAAATGAACATTAAATCTATGTTTAGCAAGTGTTTATGATGGATAAAGGTTATTAAATTATGCTGGGAAATGTAACTTAGATTACCAAACTAAACGAATGATTAAAAAGCTAGCGGACTAGCTTTGTCAACTAGCATGTTAACCAACAAAAACAAACAAAACACACGACTGTAACCAATAATACCAACTCCCTTTATAACACTAAAGAAGATGAATCAATACCTCAGAGTGATGTCTCGAAAATATCTTATAAAATCCGCTGCTTTCCCGGCCTGTTGTGGGAAAATAGAAATGACGTAAAAAGATGGAGGGCCAAATAAACTACAAGTCCCAGTATTTGTTATGATAAGACTGGACTTTCGCGTCACGGCCTCAAAATCTGGTCATTGTAGTTTTTATGGCGCCGTCGACTGATGGAACGACTCGAACTTGGACTGCGTTACCCACAGTGCACCGCGATGTATTTGTATCCGATGACGGCCGAGGATGGAGGCAGGTAGGGAAATTATGGTTAATAAAAACACGAAATTGTTCTGCAATTTATCGATTCATTACCATGTTCAGGTGACATCTTAAGTTAGAAAGCCGTCGAGAAAAGTCTAGGAAGATCCGCTAGGGATTCTTCCAGAGGACATTTCGTAACTGAGTTTCAAGTTTTCTCATTGTTCTTCAGTGGCCTGTGTATCTTTGACTTACAAATTCAGACAAATAGAGTTTGTATATTCCACAAGTCCTTTTTCACAACGTTGGCATTGACATTAACAAATTACCATGGCGATACCATGTTTGTGGACATATACCATGTTTTGTTGATGTGTACCATGGTATTAGTACCTCGAAGTATCAAGTAAACACAAAGTACACGAACATGTCATTGTTATGGTATTATTGCTTTATTCGGATTTCAGGGTGACAGAAAGTGCAAGTAATGCATGTTGACTGTGTGTCGCAACTCTATCGTGTCTATTCCAGTTCTAGCCAAGTATGAGAATCAGTTTTCCGAGTATCTAGAAGACCTGCCGGAAGCAGACGAGCCAGTGTGGATCTTGGGAGAATGTTACCATGTTAAAACAAGTAAGACATGCCACAATTCATAATGCAAAATTAGTTAAAGGGTTAGTCACCTAAAAATTAAAATTACCCCATGATTTACTCACCCTCGAGCCATCCTAGGTGTGTATGAGTTGACTTTCAGTCAAACACAATCAGAGTTATATTAATAATATCCTGGCTCTTCCAAGCTTTATAATGGGAGTCGAGATTTTGAAGCCCCGAAAAGCGCATCCATCCATCATAAAACAAAATCCATACGGCCCATGTTCTCAAATAAAATAAAGCTCTGGATTCTCAGCAGTGTCAAAATAAAAGTCCCACTCACAACACTTAAATGCACAATATGTAAAATATTTGGATTAGAAATATCCAAAAACCACTAGAACAGTGTTATATATTTGTTGACTTGTGTACTTGCATTATCCCAAATGTTTCCAAGAACGTTTAAACCCAGAGAAATAAGCAATTTTACCCAGGACACGGACCATCAAAGACATCATACCCGCGTTACCCTTGATTTTTGGTTTTATTTTGTAGAAACCATGGAAACACAAAGACGCTTTAATATGTGATGTGTTTTATTAGACGGTGAGCAACTGTTTGGACAGAAACTAATCATTGTTCTCCAGCTCAACACAGTTAGTCTTATTGTTTAAATCTGGTGTTCTTGATTTACCGCGAGTACCATGTTTTACCATGCCTGATATGATCTCGCTCACTGCAGTGCGAACAAGTGTCTCATAGTAGCGCCGAGCGAACGCACAGAGTAGCATTATAACATCACTTTAACACACTCAAATGTGTGTAATATGATAAAGCAGCGCTGCGTTCCCCCACATACACATAAGCAGAAGAAGCGGAAGCGCTCGCCTGCGGCATAATAAAAGCTCCGCCAAATCAAGGAGTCAAGACACGCCTTTGTTTTGAGTAAGAGACCGCTAGCACCGAAAAATTACATATTGTGCCTTTAAATCTGTGCTCAAAATAGATTTCCTCTTTAGCCAAAACTAATATTCGGTTTGATAATTTTATCTCTTCCAGGGAAATCAGAGCTGCTCTCGGATGTGCGATCACGACTGTGGTTCACATATAGGAAAAAGTTTTCTCCCATTGGTAAGTGCCAAGGGAACTAGTTTAACTCAACCCTAAAGAAGTGGATCTGATCATATTAGTACTTTAAGGGGTCATAAACTGCATTGTTTTATAATGTTTCCTTGGGTGCACTCATAATGTTAGTATGATGTTTACATCAAAAATGGTTATTATTTAGAAAGAAAAGGCATTTTTCCTACTCTGAACGCTCTTGTTTGAAGGGACGTGTCTGGTGTGAGACTTCAGTGTAAACACCCACTGCTGTGATTGGCTGCTGTGAGACTTCAGTGTACACGCCCACTGCTGTGATTGGCTGCTGTGAGACTTCAGTGTACACGCCCACTGCTGTGATTGGCTGCTGTGAGACTTCAGTGTAAACGCCCACTGCTGTGATTGGCTGCTGTGAGACTTCAGTGTACACGCCCACTGCTGTGATTGGCTGCTGTGAGACTTCAGTGTAAACGCCCACTGCTGTGATTGGCTGCTGTGAGACTTAAGTGTAAACGCCCACTGCTGTGAGACTTCAGTGTAAACACCCACTGTGAGACTTCAGTGTAAATGCCCACTGCTGTGATTGGCCGCAGTGAGACTTCAGTGTAAACGCCCACTGCTGTGATTGGCTGCTGTGAGACTTCAGTGTAAACGCCCACTGCTGTGATTGGCCGCAGTGAGACTTCAGTGTAAACGCCCACTGCTGTGATTGGCTGCTGTGAGACTTCAGTGTAAACGCCCACTGCTGTGATTGGCTGCTGTGAGACTTCAGTGTTCACGCACACTGCTGTGATTGGCTGCTGTGAGACTTCAATGTAAATGCCCACTGCTGTGATTGGCTGCTGTGAGACTTCAGTGTTCACGCCCACTGCTGTGATTGGCTGCTGTGAGACTTCAGTGTTCACGCCCACTGCTGTGATTGGCTGCTGTGAGACTTCAGTGTTCACGCCCACTGCTGTGATTGGCTGCTGTGAGACTTCAGTGTTCACGCCCACTGCTGTGATTGGCTGCTGTGAGACTTCAGTGTTCACGCACACTGCTGTGATTGGCTGCTGTGAGACTTCACTGTAAACGGCCACTGCTGTGATTGGCTGCTGTGAGACTTCAGTGTTCACGCCCACTGCTGTGATTGGCTGCTGTGAGACTTCACTGTAAACGGCCACTGCTGTGATTGGCTGCTGTGGCTAACATCTTTGCATATGAAATAGTATTACATGTGGAACTATCTCGTAAACTTTTAGCACGTTTTTACTATTACAGCTCTCAAGGTTAACTAATCGTGAATAATGTTGATTATATACATGTAGATCTATAGCATTATATTCAGATTGTGGCATGAGAGGTTGCAGCCGATCACAGACATGTTGAGCTTATGAATTCAGTGATCTCGTCATTGCAACTCGATTTCTGCACACTAATGAATGCTTTCATCATAACTAACAGTGCAAACACAATGTAAATAAGAGATTCGTTGATTTTGGTGCGAGTCCAGAACTCGGTCACTGATAAACTTGCGCTGTTTGATTGACAGCTGCAGCGATTGTAAAGGAGGCGTTCTTTGATCACTTTCTATATATAATTAAGAAACACTTAAAAACAATGTGAAGTTGAGCGTTTAGTCACTGGTTTGATTTACTGACACACAGACAAAGATCATCTGACTGTACATGAATCATTACATATCAAAAATCACTGGTCCCAGATCAGGCGTTAGAATCGCAAAGCCTGCGCCGAAATTGCAACTGATTTACCAAAGAATCCACTGTAAAATGTACCGAATACAAATAAATAATGCTCAACTGAAAATAAATAAGCACATTCCTAGCATTAGGATCCTTTGGAAGGTAATGTTATTTTTAGTCTGTTCGTCTCTCCTCGTCATCTCACTAACACGCCAGTGGGCAGGGCCAAAGCTGCGATGATGAAGTTGGTTATTGATTTTCATCCACAATGAGTCGTTCTCTGGGCTTGGTTACAATAAAAGCTGTTTTTGTACTAACAAGGAAGTTTTCAGCTCTGAAACTTACAGGATATTCATATAGTATGATGACCTCTTATATGTCAAAAATGTTATTTCTCAGTTCATGACCCCTTTAAGACACAGTCTTAACATAATGGCAGTTTATGCAACTGGCAGCAGGACTCTCTGATTAGAGGATGCTTAGTGTGTTAGTGTGCAGAGACGTGTGTCCGAGGGCTCGTGTCACATGTCTGTGATCCGCAGGAGGAACAGGCCCTTCATCGGATGCGGGCTGGGGCTGTATGCTCCGCTGTGGACAGATGATCCTGGCGCAGGCTTTGGTCTGCAGACACCTCGGCCGAGGTAAGCAAACGTCTCTCAGATCTGTGTAGGAGCAGGTGCTATACACTCCAGTACTGTGTACCAGGTCTATGAACGCTGCTCTACTTCACTGTGTGTTCTAGATTGGAGGTGGGATCCAGAGAAACATCAGCCCAAAGAGTATCAGCGTATCTTGAGCTGCTTTCTAGACAAGAAGGACAGCTGCTACTCTATCCATCAGATGGGTGAGGCATATAATGTGTGAGTGAGTGTGTGTGTGTGAGAGAGTGTGTCTCTGTGTGTGTGCTTGTGTATGTATGTGTGTGAGTGGGTGTGTGTGTGTGTGTGTGTGAGAGAGAGAATGTGTGTGAGTGTGTGTGAGAGAAAGAGAGTGTGTATGTGTGTGTGCGAGAGAGAGTGTGTGTGAGAGAAAGAGAGTGTGTGTGTGCATGTTTATGTGATTTATGAAGACACAAATTTGTATAATGGCATGGGTATTACACTGGTATTACAACGTAAACGTGGTTTATGAGGACCTCATAATAAAAATAGCTTTAAAAACATACTAAACAATGTTTTATTAAAAATGTAAAAATGCAGAATGTTTTCTGTGTTGGGTAGGTTTAGGGGTGGGGTAGTGTGTGTGTGTGTGTGAGTGATGGGTAGGTTTAGGGGTAGGGGTAGTGTAGGGGGATAGAATGTACAGTTTGTACAGTATAAAAACCATTATGTCTATGAAATGTCCTCATAATGATAGGTGCACCAACATGTGTGTGTGTCTGTCTGTCTGTCTGTGTGTGTGTATGTGTGTGAGTGAGATAGAGAGTGTGTGTGTGTGAGTGTGTGCGTGCGTGTGTGAGAGAGAGAGTGTGTGTGTGTGTGCTGCTGGGAAACTCAAACAACAGCCCATAGAATACTGTCATTCAAGACGGTTGTTATTGGCCCAGCTCTCTCATGCCCTTTGTACGTTTAGTTTGAAACCATTAGTCATCATTGTATTGTCTGTCTGAAGCGTTCTGTGTGATGTGAGTGCTAAACACTGCAGTGGTACTGAAGTGTGAGTGTTGTGTGTCCTGTGCAGCTCAGATGGGCGTCGGAGAGGGCAAGTCTGTCGGGGAATGGTATGGACCGAACACAGTGGCTCAAGTACTCAAGTTAGTGTCTTTTTTTCTTTGCCAAAGATTCTTGAAAATAATATAAGCAAGTCTTGTAGTTTAAATGCAAACGTTGGGGTGAACTAATGGCCAGTCTCTGTTTGCTTGCAGGAAACTCGCCCTGTTTGATGACTGGAATACTCTGGCTGTGTACGTGTCGATGGACAACACCGTTGTTATTGAAGACATCAGTAAGTGTCTTTTTCTGATTAGTCAAGTCACATTTATTCATATAGTGCTTTATACAATACGGAATGTTTTAAAGCAGCAAAATAAGTGTGAATGTTGCATTAGTTAGTAAACTTAGAATTTGAGCTGTAAATCAGCTTTACAAAAGACAGTAGTGTCATTATTCAGTTCAAGTTTGATAAAGTTGATAATATTACTGAATACTAATTATCTTTTATACCCCAATTAAGCAAGCCAACGGCGACAGACACCAGGGCCCTATCATATGCAAGTGTTTTTTGGTAGTTTCAGCAAAACAAATTGATTGTTGGCACGTTGCTATTTTGAGGAACTGAAAACGACTGCGCCATTGACCAACACAAACCTGCTCTAAAGTCAATAGTGCAGTATTTTTTGTGTTATTTAAAGGGTGTGTTAGTAATATGAGCCTATAGGTGGTGCACAACACGTGTACACTCGATTATTACACACACAGGGATGCGCGGCAGCACACACACATTTTTTTTATATGAAAAATAAAAGGATTCCTCTCTGGAGAAGCGTTCAGTCTTTCCGCTTGCATGTAAATAGTGAATCCGCCATTGCGTGAGCGCAACTGGCTTTTAAAGGGAATGGGAGATGAGACTCTGATTGGTTTCTTGCACGTTTTGCCCAAAACACACCCATGACTCATTAAGAGATGAGGCACAACCCTTTTGGACCATGTGCCTGGTGCGCAGACCGTTTTTTTCGGATTCGTACACGCCCTAAGTGCATGTGTGCCATGAGCTTTAGACCATGCTCAGATCGTTAAAATAGGGCCCTCCACCTGTTTCCATCCACCTATATATTATTGCAAATTTTGGACACAAAAAAAATGTTGGATGAAAATGCATAAATTCTAATGTACATAAAAAAACGTATGCACTCAAATTGAGACGGATACATTTACTAAATTGAAAACACATTTACCAAATAAATCCCTCCATACACAACAAAAACGTTGCCTCATCAGAGGCTATGATTGGATAACTGGACTAACCAGCGGACCAATGGCGTCGCAGCATCTCAAATGTTGGTTTGGTGGCTCTGAAACGCCTGAGTCAAAGTCTGTGATGCCTTAACTCTTCTTATTTCTCTCTTCCACCCTTCATGACGTCCTCTCCTGGTCCAGAGAAGCAGTGTCAGCAGCCAGGCCGGGAACGCAAGCCCAGGGCTGGTCCCTGTGTCCGTGGAGAGGCGTCCGTGTCCGGCCAGAGCGGTTCAGAGGCTCAGGGAAGTGCACCTCACCTTCAGTCACAAAGACCCCTGGACTGGAGGCCTCTGCTGCTGGTCATTCCTCTGAGGATGGGCATCAACAGCATCAACCCCGTCTACATTCAGGCCTTCAAAGTATGACGCTTCGCTGATGTTCAGCCCAAGAGTCTGTTGCATAATCTTGATGTTGTCCTTCATGTATCACACGCACGTTTCATATCTTTTACCAGGAGTGTTTCAAGATGCCTCAGTCATGTGGTGTTTTGGGAGGAAAGCCCAACCTGGCCTATTATTTTATTGGATTTATTGGTGAGTTTTCTCAATCTAATGCGGTTTCATTGTGTCAAACAGACACACTCAATACGTCTGCAAGATCCAGCGTGTTGAGCTGTGTTGTAGGGGTGTGCGATATTGACAAAAAATTATATCTTGATATTTTCTTGGATTTTATCAATAATGATAATTAGACGATATTTTGCTGAGTGTTTATTGTGTTGGTACTGGTGGCTCCTAAAGTTTTTGATATTCTTCATATTCTGTAGTGCTCAGTTCACAGCAGTGACAGAAATCATCTTTTCCAATAATTTTAAATAGATTTTTACCTTTTATAGGCATTTTTACCTTTAATTTTATTCAAAATTTAATCAATAAATAAAATTAGAACAATAAGACACAATAGGGCTGTTACCAATCAAATCATCAGCCATCGTACTTGCGAGTTCACACACCTCTTTAATGTTAATTTTGGTGATCTCCGACTGTCGAAGTCGAACATCATTAGTGCCGACGTGAATAATAATCTTAGAGAATTTACGATTAGCATTAGCCAGCACTTTTAAATTTGCTTTGATGTCATGCGCTCTGGCTCCCAGTGAACATGTGACTATGGTGGCTGGTGTCTCTATTTTCACGTTTCGTGTAATAGAATCGCCAATAACTAGGGCACTTTCAACAGGATTCTCAGTGGGTGCATCACTGAGTGGGGAGAACCTGTTTGATGTTCTAATCAGAACGGAAGAGTGGTTTTTGATCCGCGACTATGCCGTCTCACCGTCACCCAGTTGCCCTGCTGCATGGGCTCTACAGCCGGAACCGAACAATGTACAGAGTTCACTAAGCTAGTCGCATCCAAAGCAGTGTCTAAAGCTGTTTCGTTCTCACTACTCTCAAATAAAGTCTGGATGTGTGTCTCTAATTCTGAAATCTTCTCCGTCAGCCTGACTATCTCCCTGCATTTATCACATGTGAAGCCCTGTTCGCTGACAGAAGGATATGCTAAACATGTGACAGGCAGTGCAAGTGACAATAACAGGAGAAGAAGACATGGCTTACCGTGTTTGTTGATTAATCCAACTCACCACAGTTGTTTGATGGACTAGCAAAGGCACGAGAGACAAAACAGGAGACCCAGATGCACGTATGGCAGGCTAACAGGCTAGTGAAATGCTAACGCGTTGTGAAATGCTAACGCGTTGTGATAGTGATTTAGATTAAAAGCTAGCAATGTCAAATTTAACGTGATAGGCAATATTAAACAATATATGGTGATGAGTAAGTTATATTTAGCAGTATAAACAACAAAGAAAAGATATCAAATAGAGATTCAAAAGCAAAGCTGTACAGAGCTGCAAACACTGCAGCGAGGCAGACAGGAGCAATCGATCAGGAGCAATCAGGCAGGAGCAATCCAATCAGTTTTTGTGTAATTTTTCTCACCAATGATTCCTATGAAAATGAATCAAACAAGTTATGTGTCATAGAGGCATCATCATAATTTTTGCTTCTTCAGATGACGAGTTGATCTATCTGGACCCTCACACTACACAGCAGGCCGTGGACTCTGAATCAGGCAGTGCTGTGGACGATCAGAGCTATCACTGTCAGAGGACCCCTCACCGCATGAAGATCACCAGCCTGGACCCTTCTGTTGCGCTGGTGAGAGCTCAAACCACAGCAATGTCTCTGTGTGCTTCCCTTCAGCCTACAAGCATTAACTAACCCTCCCCACCCAAGATAAACCACAGGTCAAATGTTTGGAATTTTTTCATGTTTTTAAAAGACCTGGTGTTAAGATGCGTTTGGTGGATCAGATCACAAGTAGACGAGGGAGACACATTCCCGTTCACACCTGGTGTTTAAATCCGTCTCTTTTGTCCACTTTCAGCCACTTATGTCCTGATTTCTTTGAGGGGAGGGTCTATGGGCGGGTGTTTTTCAGATCTTTAGATCTAATGGATGAAATAAGCTCATGTAGTTTACATATGAACACGACCGGAGACGACGGAGAAACACACGGAGAGCATCAGCTTTAGTTTCTGCTCTGACAGACACAAGACCAGCCGAACGCTGTGAGTGTGTGTTAGACATCAGGAATGGAGAGAGAACATTGAGCTTTCAAACCAAACTTGTGTCTCCAGCCGAGAGTTTAAATCTCGTCTGACGCGTCCCATAATGTTTAGCATTAGGTCAGTAGGAGGAGAGTAGGGCGTCTTTTAGAGGCTGTTCCAGTGCATTTCACCACATGAGCGTTTACACTACGAAAGCAATCCGGTCCAATGTGTTTTCCACTCCCTCTGAAAGTGTACGAAAGTGCTCAAAATGTTTTACGTTTACACCTGTATTTAGCGTCGTACCTTGTGATCCGAATGCAACAGATTTAAATATTCATGCAATTATTATTACATTTTTATTAAACAAAGCATTGGTATTCCTTTACATTTTAAAAATCTAAATACAGTCTTAACCTGCCTACAAAATCCACCAGATTACTGATACTAGTACTTTCTTGCGTCACAAAACCAAACAGTTTTAGCAGAGGTGTGTGGACTTTTTATAACCACTGTACATGATTGTTAGTTGTACTGTATTTTTCAGCATGGCCTCTGATGTACACACACACACACACTTTCACACCCACACACACATACACTCACACACACACACTCATTACTATATTGATACTGTGGGGCAACATTTTTACACAGTGTTGGTATTTAACAGTAGTAGTATCAGTAATCTTTTTAAAAATGTACTATAAGGGAATACTAATATTTTTTATGTTTTAAAAACTATTAAAAATATGACATTTTTGGTGAGTTTATAATGTAATGCATTTCTCATAATGTAAAAATTATTACATTGTGAGCTCTAGATTTTATTACATTTTGAGAAAATTATTACATTATGAACATTTTATAACAACAATAATGTTTTGTGCATTATGTGCAGTTTTTACATTATGAGTTGCTACAAGTATTGATCCGATTGTGATATTAACCCAGAATAAAGGTGCAGATTTATCAGATTTATCTAAAATGCAATTAAAAAAAAAATCATAATACAATGACTAACTGGAAATAAATCACAACTAATGCTAAAACTGAAATAAAAATACCTAAATAGTAATATTTAAAAACAAAAACTCATCTAGATCATTTACATTTGGCCCACCAACGTGTTTTTTATGTTTGTTTGTTTTTTGCATTTAAATATTTTTTAAAGTGTGCATTTTAATATAATACCGTTGGATATAAGGCAGTGAAATAAAACATTTACTTTCAGCCCACGTCCCTCAGTCAAGATGTGCTAAGAAGATTTTGATGAAAATAAAGACCCTGTGAAACCTTCTTAGCACATTAAAATGTATTTGCTGAGAACACTTCCAATGAGCCAAGCGTTTTGGGTTACAGATGGTAGAGTGCATGTAGGATTTGTTTCATTGGCCAGTAAACGTGAATGTTTGTCCCCAGGGTTTCTTCTGCAAGAGCGAGGAGGACTTTGACAGCTGGTGTGATCTGGTTCAGCAGGTAAGACTGTCACGTCTGCTTGCTTGCTTTATGGTTTTAACTTGCTCTCATTATTCCTCTCTGCTTTAAAGGAGCTCCTGAAAAAAAGAAACCTGCGTATGTTCGAGCTGGTGGAGAAACATCCCTCTCATTGGCCTCCGTTTGTTCCCCCCACCAAGCCAGAGGTGCAGACCACAGGAGCAGGTAATGTGTCATGGTGTTAAGATGTGTTTGGGTCGATCGGATCACAAGTGGACGATGCTAAATACAGGTGTAAACGGGGTCTAAAGCCCAGGCGGCGATGAAAGCTAACTGTGTTGTCGCCTCTCGTCAGCCGCGTCTCTGCCTAAAGGCTGCGCTTGAACACACCAGAGGGACTAAAGGCGACTGTCAACTAGTGCGTGCGTGCGAGTAAATATGTCTATATCAGCAGTAGAGATGTTGACGATTAATCGTTGATCGATTAATTGTCGATAATACATTTAATCAATAAAACGTATCGATTAAGCAGGATCATGTGCGTGCGTGCTGCTCAACCACGAAACATGTAAAGCAGACACGAGGAAAAATTAAGCGAGCACGCCAGAGTTCTGTTTGGGACCATTTTACAGCTGGAGTTACACCTTCATCATGACTATAAGTGTGTGTTTGCAGCCTTTTATTTTGTGCAAATGTAAGTTGTAATGTTGTGTTTATTTTGTGTGGGCCTGTCTATATCTGATTTATCTCATAGGATGCATTTGGTTAAGAGTTAACGTGGTAGTAAAGCATGCCGGTGATCAGCTCAACTCAAACAGCACTGCACAACTAATAATGACTATGATTGGGACTGTCATATTACATAACATTATAATGAGAACACTGTTGTAATAACACTTAGTGAATTATTTGGGTTTAGTTTGCCGTTTCATCGCGTTGCTCCAGGAAGAGCGCGTGCACAACATGAGTCATGCATTCTGAATAGCTTAATTCAAGTTCACTTGTGCATTTGCATCATTTTGTGCAGACATAATTTGTAATATGTTTATTTTGTATATATCTGATTAATCTCATATAGGATGCATTTCTTTGAGCTAAATATCGTGCTAGCAAAGAACTTAAGTGTACCGGTGTTCATTCAGCGCGCACAGCAACGCACGACTAATAACTTTGATTGGGACTGTCATATTACATAACATTATTGAGAACACTATTTGAATAAATCGTTGTGAATTCATTGGGTTTAGTTGCCATGTTCAGCGTGTTTTGTTTCAGGAAGAGCGCGTTCATTCTGAATAACAGATATGAGCCGGCGTTGGTGATGCGTTGTATTAGAGGTTATATTTGATTATTAAATAAGTAATTTAATTAAATGATCAGTCGCATTGACTCATTTTACAATCCTACTAGCCCTTTATTTAGACTAAAAACCCTTCTCATTCATTTGGTGGGGAACATGGTGTTTTGAGCAGCATTTGCACACCCTGTCATGCTGTCGGCTATAAGCCACTGATGTAGAGACATTTTGCAGTATTAAGGCTAACGATTAATCGATTAATTGATCATTAATTTAAACGACGATCGATCATGGGAATTTATGTAAATTGACATCCCTAATCAGCAGGTATCCATAGTCTATTCTCGTCATTCAGAAACGGAAACCAAACCTAGGACCGCAGATATACAAACCATAAACAAAGCAGCGCTTGCTTACTATTTTGATTATCAATCACGCGGATCACTTTCTTCATTCCAGTCGGCTGATGTTATTATGAAAATATTCATGCATTTGAAAATTATAGCAGCCTTCAGCGTGACTTCCTTTGCTCGTATTCTGCTAAACTGAACAGCCAATCACAAAACTAAAACTAAACTGAAATAAAAGCACCTAAATAGCAATATTTAAAAACAAAAACTCGCCTATATCATCAGATCATTTGGCTCACCAACATGTATTTTTTTCAATGTGGAAAATAGAATTGAATTTGATTTTTGATATACAGTTAAAATAAAACATTTACGTTTAGCCCTGTTTGGACACCTTCTGTTACATGAAGCAAAACAAGAATCAGAATATTGATGTTTGATAGAAATATTGCAAAGCTATGTGATGTTATCATTAATAAAAAACGGCCCGACATAGGGGTCGGCGATATGGCAAAAATATCATATCCCTAATTTTTTTCAGGAAAGTCACGATTTTATCACAATTTTTTCATGTTGGTTTTGCTAGCTACTGTGCAGTACAGAAATAAAATATTAATAAATGAAAAAAAAAAGTATGGGTTTTTCCTTTTGATCTAATGGACAAAATAAGCTCACGTAATTTACATATGGGTCATTCCGTGTCAACTGAGGTCCCATTTTGTTAATATTTTTTCTGTACAAAGACAAACATAAATAGTGATGAAAGCCAAAATATTAAATATCACAGATGTATATTGACTGAGTAATCACTGTTTTGATAAAGCCAACAGATTCCACTAATAGAGCTACCAATCTCTGTGTGAAAATAACATAATGATGCTGCCATCTTTCTAAAGTCATTTTTACCTCCTGTAATTTGGCTCCAAAAAACTCAAAAAAACAGTGATCGCTCAGTCAATATACATCTGTGACATTTAATGTGTTTGTCTTATGTCACTGCCTGTCACAAGATTCCTGGTATTTATGGTTGCTGTGTTCTTCCTGGCCTCTAGGGGGAGATACGAGCCTACTTTGTATGGTGTGTGTGTGTGTATATAACAGGAAACCATAGAGTAAATGTTAGGGTCTGTTTGATGCTGCCTCATGGTTGTTTGTAACCCCTTTTCCTAATCCTGTTTGAGAAACTGTTGGTTTCCTGCTCAAAGAGGATTTGTTTATGAGGTATCTTTTGCTCATTGGCTGTGGGTAACTCTACATGTTCACAAACACACTGTTTGGGTTGGTGAAGCCATCCAATTGGTTCATTTGGTGAAACGCTGCAATTAACCAAACATCCAAGCGTGGGACAACAATCGACCTCACCATCATCCTTTGTAACTCTACTCATCAACAGATAAGACTGTTTACTTCAATTCCTGAACTATCTATGCTCTCAAACAGCAGAGGACTTTGTTGGACATTGTGATTCACCCTATGCACATACACCAGCACCTGATGAAAGTGTTGAATTGTATCTATGTATGACTTGCAATATATGGGGTGTGACTAATGAATGAGTAAAAAGTTGAATGCCTGCTAGAAAAAAACACAACTCTTGTTTGTTCAGGAACTTATTTGTTTATTGACCACAATAGTACAATTTAAGTATTTGCACAAAAGACGAGTCCCCCCTTTGAATTCCTGTAGCTTGTCCAGCGCAAAGCAACTGGGACGGTTATATTGTCTTTGTACAAAAAAAAAATGAACAAAATGGGTTGAGTTGACACAGAATGACCGTATATGTAAACTGCGGGAGCTTATTTTGTCCATTAGATCGAAAGATCTGGAAAAACCCATACATTTGATTGAGAAATCAGGACAGAAGTGGTTAAAAGTGGACAAAAGAGACGGATTAAAACCCCAGGTGTGAACGGGAATGTGTCTCCCTCGTCTACTTGTGATCCGATCCACCAAACGCATCTTAACACCAGCTGTGAACAGGGCGTTAGATATTTCGGACATGCTGGATAACTGTGGCAAAGTGAATTTGTGTTTCATAACCTGAACGTCATTCTTCTTCTAGAGTTCATCGAGTCCCCAGACAAGCTTTTTGAGTCGGAAGAGGAGTTTGAGATCCTAAACGTGTGATCTCCGGCCGGTCAGGTGTCCGAAGCCTTCCTCTGCTCCACGCTGCACAAGTGCCTCAGATCAACACCACATGCAAAAATCATGAGCTCGCGCTGCTGTGCGCCTGTCTGGGGTTAACCGGAGGAAAAACAAGCCAAGGATCCTGTAGCGTCTTTGTGTGGCGTTTAGCCTCGTTCAGAGGCCTGTGTTTTTAACTACGGAAACAAACAGAGAACCTGTCCGGTTGCATGAACTGTCTCGTACTGTATGATGGAGTGGTGAACACACTCTACCTCCTGACCGCAGGAGATCCACCATATGCAGATTAACACTCAGTGTTACATAAAAAAACCTTACTGGGTAAAAAAGTGCCTCTATTTGACGTATTTATGTTTCTGACTGGTAAAGGTGACGTTTCCTTTCCTTATTAATGGGTTAATTATTTCACCCACCCCTGCACATCTGTAAATATGGCTTCAAATGAAGATATTTAAATATGATATCGTGTTTTGGATTGGTCCTATCACTTTTTTAGAACAAATAAACTACCTAATTAAACACTGTCTTTGTGTGTTTGTAACAGATAACAAATCTGAACAGGACTCTTCATTGGTTCATGTATGAAATAACATTATTGATGTAAAGTTTTAATATGTAACTTATATACAGTCAAACCAAAAATGATTCAGACTCCAGATATTTTGTGTGCAGGACACTTTAGTTCATTTCTGTAAGTGAGGAGAGCAAAATAAAGTAAACTGTGACATTAAACCCAAAAATTCTTCATACAGTGACTACCAGTAAAACTGATCACAGCTTGGGACTAAAATGATTCAGACACTTGAGCGGAGCATGTTTTGCTTCAGTGTTTGTTCTTTAATTGCTAATGCGACCTTTGACACCACAGACTGAACAAAAGGAAGCATTGCTTGGTCACTGGCTGACCTAAATTGGTATTATCTAATTGTGTTGTTAAATTTAAATAAAGCGAAACATTATTTTTTATGTTTTTGAAAGTCTCATGCTCATCAAGGCTGCGTTTATTTGATCAAAAATACAGTAATATTGTGAAATATTATTACAATTTAAAATAATGGTTTTCTATTCAAATATACTTCAAAGTGTAATTTATTCCTGTGATCAAAGCTGAGTTTATCATCATTACTCCAGTCTTCAGTGTCACATGACCCTTCACAAATCATTCTGATATATATCAATGTTGGAAACTGTTGTGCTGCATAATATGTTTTATAACCTGTAATACTTTTTTCAGGATTCATTGATGAATAAAACTTTTTTTTTTTTGTAACAATACACACTACCGTTCAAAAGTTTGCGGTAAGTTATTTATTTGTGCTTTTTTTGAAAGAAAATATTACTTTTATTCAGCAAGCATATGTTCAATTGATAAATGAGTCCTGAAAAAAGTATCACAGGTTCCAAAAAAACATTAATAGCAGCAGATCATCATATTAGAATGATTTCTGAAGGGTCATGTGACTCTGAAGACTGGAGTAATGATGATAAATTCAGCTTTGATCACAGGAATAAATTACACTTCACTATATATTCACATAGAGAACAGCTGATTTACACTGGAATAATATTTCACAATTTTTACTGTATTTTCTGATCAAATAAATGCCACTGATGAGCAGAATATTTTAACTAATCTTACTGACACCATGCGTTTAATGTTTGTGTAGCTTTGTGCGTCTTCAGTTTTTCATATAGTATCATTAGCAACTTGATTTCCTAATGGATTACATACATATTTAAGGCTTAATTTCCCCCTCATTTCAGAGACATAGTTTGGATAATTGTTGCTTGAATACGATTAGAGTTACAAGCATGCAAACTTTAGAAAAACAATACTTATGGCACTCATAGAGTTATGCTTTATGTTTGTAAAAAGTATCAGCTGTGTGCAAAGTGACCCACGTTTAGTTTCGGACCACTGAACTTTACCAAATTACTCACGGAGCCACATTGAGATCTCCATATCTCTGAGACTGAACCATTGAGGGACTTTAAAATGGAGAAACCAAAAGAAAAGTTTGTTAATAACCAGAATCTAAAAGGATATAAAGATATCTTTAATACTTCTTGAGTTACAGGCATGCAAACTTGAGGAAAAAAAACACAAGAACTGATTTTTTCCCATTTTTGAACGGTCACCGTTGGATTATAATGCAACAAAGATTGCTAAAGCCAACAGATTTCACTAATAGAGCTACTGATCTCTGTGTGAAAATAAAATAATGATACTGCCATCTTTCTAAAGTCATTTTTACACCCCTGTAATTTGGCTCCAAATCATTTTAGAGAGATGGTTTGGATAATTGTTGCTAATATCCTTTTTGTCCAGTAGAGGTCAGCCCTTCTCAACTGAGCTAAGATACAGGACGAGTAAGTGTAAAACTGGGGTCTTAACATGTCCACAGCGATGTTGCATCATACTAGACATGAGAAATCACAATCACATGACTCAGAGATACCTTGGCACTTTTTTTTATTGCAATAGCTCTATTACAAGCAAAAAACAATCTAATAAATATACACAAAAAACTAAATATAAAAATGTAGAAGTGACCAAAAAAACAAAAACAAACTCAAACACCCTCATCCTTGAAACCAAACGAGGTGCCGTGTAGCATGTCAACTAGAGAAGGGATATCAAAAATTACAATATTTACAAAAGGAAGACGGCGCTGATAATGGTCTGCTATTATTATCAACATGTTTCGACCCGATCACAAGCTTAATAAGTGAGTACTGACCATATGAACAGCTCAGATGCTTCTTTTTTTTGTCCATCTCTTCCTTTCAGTCATTGTAAAAGGCAAACAACTCGACACAATATCAGAATCCCCAAAATATAACCTCAGTAGAGCCCCAAGTATAAAAAAAAACAAAAACACACGTTTGATTATTTTCCCAGGCTGTCACGGTAGTTATTGTGTAGCAAAATCCCCAAGAAACGGTACTACTGTTTTTATCATTTCACATTTTACTTACATTAAAGCAACGCAATATCATGACACAATAGCTATTCAAAAAAAAGAGCGCGGCCACAAGTGTGCCGCAACCCAAACCAATGGGAAAAAAGTCACGACGCATGATTTCGTCCCAACATAATCTGGACTACTACTGTAAAGCTTACACATCTTACTACACAGCTTTCAACCACAACCCAAAATCTCTTCATATAAAGCTTCCAGGTACAAGCGAAAAAAGGACTAAGAACTCAAGGCCCGAGAGATGAGAGGTCGTCTGAAGTTGTATATATACACTGAACTCGCCCTCTCAGCAATGCACCGAACAAACCGTCCCGTAAACGCTGAATAAATAACCAATAAATAACCAATAAATAAACCAAACGTGGGGAATGCAAAGTGGCACGACGTCGTCCTGCTGCGACGTGGCAGTTTGTAAGACTAGTAGTGAAATGCAAATACAAAAGTGGTGTCGTCGAGGCCTGAAAACACCCGCAATCTTATGTAAACAATGCATTGCATTCGAAACGAGGACAGAGTAAGCCGTGGAAAAACAGTGTTTTGCATCACTTGGTTTCACACTAATACGAGGATTTCGTGAGCGTTTTTAGGAGGTAGCAACTCACGTCTAAAAAGTGCTCGACTGGGTACTCGTATTTTTTTTCCCGAATTCGCCCATTTTCACAGACACTCTTGCGGGGGGCGTTTTCATGCACCGAGAGATGGTTTCTTCATCCAAACTTGACCCCTGAAAAAATACTCAAAATCAGTAGAACTAAGTGAGGCGAGTGGGGCGTCACACGGCTCATCGTACAAAATGAGATTCACTATACAAGCTTCTCCTATTTACACGGATCTCGCGTGGAGAAACATGAACCTGTAACCAAAAGAGCTGATGCGATTCGTTTCGTATACACACACACACACACACACACACAAAAATAGAAGTGCTAGATATCTGAAGCTCACAGTTCTAACTCAGCGAACCCGCTCTAGTAAACAAGACAGGAAAAAACAAACCGTGTCATTCGGACAAAAACAGACAAATGAAACCGGTTGTTGAGGCAGTTATGTGGGAGATACGGAGCGTAAGAGGTTGTGCAGTTTCTCAGTCTTTGTTGTTGGAGGTCTGAGGAGGAGGAGGAGGCGGCGGCGTTCCTCTTCGGCGTTCCAGAGGTCGGTGGATCCTCCGTGTCCTGATTCTCCTTCGGGCACCGGCGTATGACTCACTCAATCTGCAGGCGCGAGGAGAGAGATGTGTTATCTGTAAACATTCCTGTAGCAGAGCTCATGGGAAATTATCAAATGTATAGCTTTCATACAATAGAAGTCGCTTTGGATGTCATGCAACTTTATCGTTATGAACTAGAGCTCATTCATATACTGGCACCAAGTCAATCAGTAGCTTTTTTTCCAAGTTTACTACCTTAGTATGAAAATTAAAGTCTATTATGAATGGTCAAGAACATCCAACATCTGGGATCTGGGCCGACACTCCGTTGCTGTCTGGGAAAGAACATACCAAAGATATATTTGGATCCATTAGGGTTTGTTTGTTTTTTGTTACAGCAGACCATGAATTGGAAATCGGGATAATGATGATGATGTTTAGACAACTGTTTGCTTTTTTATGAAACATTTTGCTTCCAAATAAATATGGGATCAGATGTTTTCCTAAATGCTTTGGAGCAAAACCTTTTAATATGCATACGCTGAATGATTTTTGCAAATAAATGCTCATCTCTTATGACATATCATCGCTTAAAGATGAGCCTTAGAGTACAAAAAAATTACATTTCAAGGGATAGTTCATCCAAAAATGACCATTCTGTCATAATTTACTCTCCAAAGAAACTTTCTTTCTTCTGTTGAACACAAAAGAAGATATTTTGGAAGCCAAACAGTTGGCATCCATAGTACTTTTTTCCATACTATGGAAGTCAATGGCTATCGTCCAACTGTCTGGTTACCAACGTTCTTCAAAATATCTTCTTTTATGCTCAACAGAGTAAACAAATTCATTAGGGTTTGAAAAGTTTGGAGGGTAAATGATGGGTCATTTTTGGGTGATCTATCGCATTAATGCTTTGCTTATAGTGGTGTAGAATTTTCTTTTTTTGTTGTTGTTCATTAACAACGGAAAGTGTAATATAGTGTGAGTGCAAGCCTCATCAAAGCTTTTATAAATATTATAAGCAAGACAAATTGTCAGCTTCAGCTTACTTGTATGGCAATGTGAGTGCAATGTCACCTACAAATTTCTTGTTGAAATGATGTGCAAGAAAATCAGGGATGCATCTTTGATAGACCAGTCATCTTGGTGAAAGTTTTACTGGACTGTGTATTTTATGCAGCATGCAAGTGGATTCCTTTAATATCATACTTGCAAATTGTGTTTGTACATCCGCTCTGTGCGCATCACATGCTATTTACCCAGTGCTATTCAAAGTGCAAAACCAAATCTCAAATCAGTTCAGTTCAATCAATAAAGGAAAAAAAGAATGTCTTTGAAAGCAACAGCAATGTTATTCACTATAACAAGTTGAAATGACAATTCTGCTCCGTCGTCTCTTCTCAGGACTGTAGGAAAGACTTGTTTGATTTAGAAAACTGCTACTTAAACCAGACTGTTACTTCACATCACATCTGTGCAATAACCGTCTTTGCATTCACACAGGACAATGTCGACGCAGCATGCAGACTTTACTTGCGGTCACTTATCTTGTAGCATAATGGGAGACAGAGATGCAACCAACCTTTTGAGGCAGTGGCACGTCCTCCCGAAACTGAGAAGTCTATACCAGCGTAAGCATCGCTCTCTTGGAGGTTGCTATGAGCTGTGTGTGGAGGGGGAGTGTGGCGGGCGACTCTGGGCACTTCTCTCAGGTCCAGAGCGATGTAGTTGAGGTAGCTGGATGAGGTGTTCAGAGTCGTCCCTTGGGTAGTGGCGCTAGCAGAGTCAGGAGAGGCGTCCGAGTGTGACCACACGCTATCGAAGCAGGCGGAGTTTTGCCATTTGCTAGCTTCTGCGAGACTCTGAATGGCTGAGGGCCTGATTCCGCAACCGCTAGCAAACGCAGCAGGCGAGGGGATGAAAGTCTCTGAACTGTGTCGCCTCCTTCCCTGCGGGTCCGCCCTGATGACCTTGGGCTCCGTGTGAACAAACGGCACTCGCTCGGAGATGCAAAGGTGCTGCATCGTTCTCAAGGGACTGTCTCCGCATCCGGCGTGCATCTTCTCGGAGTCCAAATTGGTCGACGCCTGCCCGTAAGAGCACCCTAGGGGACGGGCGTAGTTGGGGGGGTTCCATGGAGCAACAAGCGAGTGACGAGGAGGACGGTCCTTTAGGAGGCTGTCCATATTCAGGCCCAAGTAGTCGTGATCCGGTGAGGAGCAACACAGCCGGTAGCAGGGCTGAGAAGGAGGCGGAGTGGAGGGTGAGTCTACGGAGTCAGCAGCATGAGCGGGACGGGACTGGAAGTCCATGTGAATGTACTCTCCAGGACTAGGCGGGCTTAGGGGTTCAGGTGGGGACATGGGAATGTAGTCCATCTTTTCGTGCTTGTCTCGAGACGGGGCTTTGTAGGAGCGCGGAAGAGAGAAGTATGAGGTCTTTGGGCCTTCAGGCGAGGCCTGGGGAAAGCCTTCGGCCACGGTAAGTTGGGACATGTCCATGTAGTCGTCATAATCCGCCTGCTCTCGCTGCTCGCCTGGGAGCATCATCATGTAGCCTTGCTGCGAGGAACAGGGGTTTGCTTTGGGATGCATAGGGGTGTAATCTGCATTAGGAGAGGGAGCAATGCTGTAAATCATGGGCATGTAGCCATCGTCTTTTGGCAGTTTCTTTTGACACTCGGAGCTGAGCAAGGGAGGCCTGTTTGGTTGATGTAACTCAGAGTAAGACTTATAGGCTGACTTCAGCATGCACGAGCAAACCTGGTGTCGTTTCGACTCCACCGGACTCGATTCATCCAAAGGGGATGAGGTTTGTGTAGCTTTCTGCTGCGTGATACTCAAACTGCCGCCCAGCTTTGGCTTGGAGGACGAGTGTGCTAGCTTGAGGAAAGTCCTCTCCATGTAACTGCTCTCCTCCTCGAAAGTCCTCGCTCCATCTCTATGCCAATCCATGGTCATGTATTCCGTCAGCCGGTAGTCCTCCCTAATCGGCGGGGTGCTGCCGTGGGATTCGGGTGTGGTACAACTTGCGTGAAAGTACCTGAAGTCACAGGGGCTAGGGCAGAACTCATCGGAGGAGTTGAAGCCGCCGTCGCTTGGGGAGCCACAAATGGAGGAGCTAGAGGGGCGGGTGTGCGTGTCAGAGGCAGAGCCGTGCCCGCTGCTGCTGGACACGCTGATGGGGCTGGTGGCGGACAGGAAGTGAGACACAGGAAGTGAAGCAGAGCGGGTATGATGGCTTGAACTGGGTGAGGCGTGGGTGCAGCAGCTGCCGCTTTCTTCTCGGCCCACACTGAGAATGGGGGTGTTGAGGTGCACCAGGCTGCCCGTGCCAGAGCTCAGGGGGCGGTCTTGTGTGCCTTCGCCTTCGCTGGACGTCCGGTAGCGCTGACCTCGCCCTCGGTTTTTCCCTGTCGGCGGCGTGCCCATCACTGAATCTGTTCTGGAGGGGCGCTGCAGCCCAGTTTGGCTTGGGGGAAGATTGCCGAGATGTCGACGCGTAGTTATAAACGCCATGGGATTTGAGCTGGAGGACTGGCTTTTGCTCCGCGGCCTAAAGTCAGGAAAGGCCTTCAGAGCCTTCATAGTGTCCAGAATGGTCTCGTGCATGTTCTGCGCTACCACCGAGTCCTCGACTTGCACCCAGATCTCACCAGGGCCGATGGAAGAAGAGCGGCCCACCTCGATAAAGAAAAAGCTCTCGGAGTGGCCGCATCGGCGAATGTTCATCAGTGGCAGGTTGACGGCGGGCGTCTCCGAGTTAAGCTTCACCAGGTGAATAGTCTTGGCGGAAAGGCACAGACGGTACACCCCCATTAAATTCCTAGTCTGACCTAAGCCTTTAGGTTTGACGTTTACCTGCCACACCTCCTTGAATATAGTTCCCGGCGAAATAGTCCCATAACCGTCGTCAAGCTCGTCGTTGTCTAGCTGCCCCTTTTTTCCCTCCGTCATAAGTTCGGTGAGGGATAAGTACCACTCCTCTTGCTCCTGTTCGCTCTCGGCCACCACCGCAAAGTACTCGTCTTTAGTATAAAGGGCAATGAGGTATTTGTTCTTGGCATCAGCCCTCTTGTTGACCGTAAAACACTGGGATAGATAAATCACCCTCTTGGCGGGGCACGCAACACCGGAGGCAGCAGCTTTTAGGGCGTTTCGAAATTTTTTCTCGCTGTCGTAGTACTCCAACCGACTGGGCCCGAGATTGCTGGGGCCCCTCAGCACAAAGAACCTCTTGTGGCCATGTTTCTGTTTTCGAAGATATCCACATTTCCATATGTCCCGGTCCACGCCACCGGAGCAGGCGGCGGCGGCGGCCAGGGCAGCAGCAGTGGTGTCGGCACTGAGTACGCGGCAGAAGGCAGAGTCGTGCACCTTAAACTGGAGGGGTGGCAGGTTCTTCCTCAATACAGCATCCTGAGGGCTCTCATCTGGGAACAGATGATGCACTTTAAAGTGGTAAGGCGGATGGTACCTCCTCTGAGGCTGAGAATGAGAGGAGGCCGTTAAGTGCATGGGCAAACGGGAGCCGCTGTTATTGATTGAGGTGGATGAGGAGGAGGAGGAGGAGGAGGATGGTGGCTCTCCGGCAGCACAAGAGATGTCGCCGTTGCTCGCGGTCGTTTTCGTGACAGCGCGACGCGGTTGTGTCTCCAGTGTCAACATGACGCCGTGATTCGGTAAACGCGGCCGATCTTCCATGGGACAATGCGATGAAAGGTCACTTTACCTCAGCTTTACGCCGATGCACGGCCCATTTTGTTGGCTAGCTCAGATACAATTACACGTTCGAGTAATCCGTGCTCCTTCCCGATGTATCGCCCCGGTGATCGTTCAGCACAACGAAACGTTGCATCTTCGCAGAGCCTCCATCATCGCTCGCTGCCATTATAAATCTTTATTTGCCCGCTTCACTCATGGTGGCTACACATCACTACAGCCCAGCGAAAACATCACGTGACGCGCACGTCAGCGCACTGCGCGGGGTGAACGGGGACAGCAGACGCTCCTGATTGGGCTGCTCTTGTGACAGACAGCATTCTAAACCAATCAGAGCCGCCCTTCCAGCAACCGCGTCCCGCCGATTGGAGGAGAGCTCTGCCTCTGTGTGCTGGAGCTGGAATAAATGTCTTTAGAATGAAAATAAGTATTATTTCACACAAAAATGTAGTGTTACATCTTTTAAATATTGAAAATGAAATATTGAAGGATTTTAATAATCGACATTGGCGATAGTGTCTCACGCTGATCTGTCAGTCAAAAGTTTGGACACTCCTACTCATTCTTTATTATTATAATTCTATTATTGTGACACTATTCAAATAATTGTAGAATAATAGCAAAGTCATCACAAATAACTGAAGTATAGAGTGGCCAGAAATATATACATATACATACATATAGATATATAGATACATACATACATATATAGATATATATTGACACTTGATCTCGTAGTAATAATATATACAATCAGGGTTTTTTTTTATTATCTACATCTAGTATCTAGTAAAATTGTTTTTATGTTTTGACTGCAGGGCCAGACAATAATCTGACAGTAATATTTCAGATAATTATCGATATCCCTCCATACACCTCGTGAACAGATGTGTTTCCACTGCATGTTTTTCTTTTGTCCTAATAAAAAAATAATACATGTACATGTTGTATCTGAATTTACTTAAACACTCATTATGACCCAGTCTAACACATTAAAAATGAGCAGGATTATTGAATAATCTTGATTGCATCTCTGACTGTCACAAAAAAGTGTTAGCAAAAGCAACAGAGACCTGCTGCTTCACAATAAACCTCGAGACATTCTCTTATCTCTGACTAACACAGCACACAACAAACAGAAACTAATAAAACATGAAAAGTAATAACTATATTTTTACATTACTGAGGTTACATGTTTTAGAAGGTTATAATGGTTGTGGGATTTTGTGGCTTTTGTTACATTATATATCTAAACACACACTGAAGCTGGGCTTGATTCGGTTGTTCTGGAGGTATGTAATAAAAAGGGGGAAAAAGAGGGGATATATGACCCCACATTGAAAACGAATGGAAAAAGCAACAACATTTTTTTTTTCATTTTATTTCAAAAAATTTATAAATCCAGCATGAATATGAAAATTTACACACATAAATGAAAGCCTGGTACTAGAGCACGATGACATGATCACACACACACACACACACTCTTTCTCTCTCTCTCTCTCTCTCTCTCTCACACACACACACACACATACACACACTAACACTCACATTCACTCACACACAAACACACACACACACACACACACACTCTCTTTCTCTCTCACACACACACACACATTCACTCACACATACACACTCACTCACACACGCACACATACACACTCACACATACACACGCTCACTCACACACACACACACACACACACATTCACTCACACATACACTCACAAACACACACACACACACTCACACACACACACGCTCTCTCACACACACACACACACACACACTCACACACACACACACACTCACACACACATACACACTCACTCTCACACACATACACACTCACACATACACACACTTACTCTCACACACACACACACACACTCACATTCACTCACACATACACTCACAAACACACACACAGACACTCACACACAGTCAGACATACACACACTCACACACACACACACACACACTGCATAGACAAAGGTGTGTGTTCACTCTTCACTCCTGTTGATATCTGCTTTTTTAATTTACTTTTTTTAAATGAATTTCTTATTCTAAACGTACTTATTTTATACATTTGTATTATTAAAATAAATAATATACGATTACAATCAAGTCTTGCATTTTAGTAGCAACTTATGTGGCATTATTGCAAAATCAAGACCAAAAAACTACAACAAAAAATTATACATTTAATTTAATGTATTTTATAATGGCTATATATATATATATTTACAAAATATAATCACAGAAGTTGTGATAGGAGCATCTCTCTGGCCCTCTGCTGGATCTATATGGTCAAAACACTTTATTTCTAAAACTGCAGAATGTCTCTAACACCTAGATCAACATCAGGAAACAACTCATATTTCATTTTGATCATCATTAAAGTGTTTTCTTTTCATAAAAATGTAATATTTCCTATGCACGCTAATGGTGTAGTTGAGCAATTCTAAGGTAAATGGGTAAAAAAAGTACTTCATATCCCCCAAAACACAGCATAAATGTATAGTTGAGAAGTAAATTTAATATATCATTTACATTCTTAAAAATGTATATATTGGCTATGTAATTTCTCATAATTTGGACCTCCATCCAGGGCTATTTACACTCCAAAAGAACCTTTTTTGTTCATTTTAAAATAATTTTAATAATCTGAGGGAATCATTTATAAATAATCCTTAAATAATCTTTTGTCCAATGAAAAGGTTCCATGGATGTTTAAGGTTCTTCATGGAACCATCAATGCCAATAAAGAACCTTTATTTTTGGTCATTATTCTGTCATTTTAGACTGAAAAATAAAAGTTTTGAAATTGTAAAAATCGCTACTTCACCGGAGCGGTACAGAACTCTGTGACCACAAAATAAAATATCATGGACTTGATTTTAAAAAGCTAAATGGTCGTAAAAAATATAGTAACACTTGTGTTGTTCTCGGCATAGGAAATATGCAAAAATACAGACAATCTACAAATCAACCACAATAAAGTTTACAGCAAGGAAGAGGTTACACTCTAAAACATTGCCCAGACAGCAACAGAGTGTCGGCCTAGATCCGGCCCACATCTGGAACATGTGGATTCAACACACACCAGATGTGAGCCGGGTCTGGGCCGTCACTCTGTTGCTGTCTGGGTAACAATATGGTAAAACGTATGTGTAACAAAATGTCTCTAGTAAAATTAATGCAAGAACTGACACTTCAAAATGATATTTAAAAAAAATCTAAACTTTGACAAAAAGTAGTCATTGAGAATGTCTAAACACCGATCAGTCATAACATTATGACCACTGACAGGTGAAGTGAATAACACTGATGATCTCTTCATCACGGCACCTGTTAGTGGGTGGGATATATTAGGCAGCAAGTGAACATTTTGTCCTCAAAGTTGATGTGTTAGAAGCAGGAAAAATGGGCAAGTGTAAGGATTTGAGCGAGTTTTACAAGGGCCAAATTGTGATACTAGACGACTGGGTCAGAGCATCTCCAAAACTGCAGCTCTTGTGGGGTGTTCCCGGTCTGCAGTGGTCAGGATCTATCAAAAGTGCTCCAAGGAAGGAACAGTGGAGAACCGGAGACAGGGTCATGGGCGGCCAAGGCTCATTGATGCACGTGGGGAGCGAAGGCTGGTCCGTGTGGTCCGATCAAACAGACGAGCTACTGGAGCTCAAACTGCTCAAGAAGTTAATGCTGGTTCTGATAGAAAGGTGTCAGAATACACAGTGCATCTCAGTTTGTTGTATATGGGGCTGCATAGCCGCAGACCAGTCAGGGTGCCCATGCTGACCCCTGTCCACCGCCGAAAGCACCAACAGTGGCACGTGAGCATCAGAACTGGACCACGGAGCAATGGAAGAAGGTGGCCTGGTCTGATGAATCACGTGTTCTTTTACATCACGTGGATGACCGGATGCGTGTGCGTGGCTTACCTGGGGAACACATGGCACCAGGATGCACTATGGGAAGAAGGCAAGCCGGCGGAGGCAGTGTGATGCTTTGGGCAATGTTCTGCTGGGAAACCTTGGGTCCTGCCATTCCTGTGTCCTCTTCCAGCAGGATAATGCGCCTGCCACAAAGCAAAAATGGTTCAGGAATGGTTGGAGGAGCACAACAACGAGTTTGAGGTGTTGATTTGGCCTCCAAATTCCCCAGATCTCAATCCAATCGAGCATCTGTGGGATGTGCTGAACAAACAAGTCTGATCCATGGTGGCCCCACCTCGCAACTTACAGGACTTAAAGGATCTGCTGCTAACATCTTGGTGCCAGATACCACAGCACACCTTCAGGGGTCTAGTGGAGTCCATGCCTCGACGGGTCAGGGCTGTTTTGGCAGCAAAAGGGGGACCAATACAATATTAATGTTATGCCTGATCAGTGTAGATAGGAATCTAGTGGTTACACCATGGCATTACATACGTTTTTAAATTTTTTACTCCCACCAGATGGCACTAATCTACCTTCAAAAATTGGATAAAGGCATTGTCTCTATTTTACAGTTTTTTTCAATTGCTAACACAATTTTGCAAACTAGGCTGGTTTTATCAAAATACTTAACACAATTCACAAAACCACACACCCAAACTGCAAAATACCTCATATATCTTGCAAAAAGAAGCACTGCAACCAAAACTACACATAGCATTATCAAAATCAAACTTTTGCACGAAATGGCACACACTTAATTCATATTACCAGAATTTTGTCTAACCAACTACACACTGTTGGGCATAATGAAAAGCACTCTCATCTTTAGTATGCTTTGCCATAATACTAAAATATGTATCAAATTGTAGAAAATTCTTTAGATTGTTCACATGCACAGAAATATTTGCAGACATGCTGTTGAAACATTTATTTTTTTTAAATTTTCACCAAACAAGTCAGTGCAACATATGCACAGCAGATATATTTACATTGGACTGAACAAAAATATGCTCACAAAAAAGAGTAAACTAAAAAAAGAAAATTGCATCCTCCCTCTTCCTCTCTCTGCAACTTCTTCCATTGCTGTTGTAAAAAAAGGTGCTCACCTGTGGTCTTTGCATAGTGCTTACATCCTGATCGAAGTGTTAACCATTAACCAATGCGGTGTTTGGCCAGGTGGCACATGTATTGGCCAGTTAGCTCATGTAGTGTCATTTTGAATGGCAGTGTTTTGAAATGGCAAACATGTGACTTGTCAGATTGCTGTGTCTTATGCAGAGAACCGTGCAGAGAATCGGTGTTCTCCTAACGGTCACAGCGTTAAGGCCGTCAGTGATGTTGGATCATTCCTCACAGCTGGGCCACGTCCTGCTTTCTTCAGGAGCCTCTGACCTGCAACACAGCAAGAGCTACACAGTAACATCAGTGTTGGGGAAAGTTATGTGTTACAATATTGAGTTACTTCCTAAAAATGATCTAATTGTGTTACTTACAGTAGTTACTTTTTATGGACAGTAATGCGTAGGTAACTTTTGCATTACTTTTTCTCTCTGGGGCGGGGCTTGCTTCTTTAATTTTTAATAACCAAAAACATCTATTGCTGGCATATGTAAAGGCTCTTCTGCACCAAAAGTGAAATGAATAAGCCTCAGGCTGAAGGAAATGCAAATTCACGGCTGTACAGTAGAGGGCGCCGCTCAAACAAACCTTTCAGTCGCTGCCATTCTGGGTTGAAGAATAGTACGCAGGAGAAGAAAGTTCAACACTGGCCCTGTCCCAAATGGCACCCTAAACCCTCACGATCTTCCTCAGAGTCCAGACTTTTATGGCGTAACGCCGCTTTGACTGTCGGGTAGAAGTCTGCTGTGGAGCTCGCTTCAGTGCGGCTCGGTAAAAGTGCACAGAGGACACATATCACTTCTGAAACTTAAAATGACAAACGGGACACCCTACGGTAATGTGTACTTAATGGACACATGGCGGCCAGTCCACAAGACCACAAGTGCACATAAAGCAAAAACATCTTCATCACTCTCTCAGCCCCTCAGTTAAAATGAAATAATACTAAAACTTAATGAGTGTCTCTTAGGGCCCTATCATACACATAATAAAAATTTCTGAGAGTGTATGTGTAGATGACATTTTTCCTTCAGACGAATACAATCAGAGTTATATTAAAAAATGTCCTGGCTCTTTGAAGAGCCATATAATAATGGATAATTTTATCCATTATAAAAGTGCTCCACACGGCTCCAGGGGTTAATAAAGGCCTTCTGAGGTGAATTGATGGGTTTTGTGAGAAAAATATCCATATTTAACACGTTATAAAGTAAAATATCTAGCTTCAGGCGGACCGCCTTCTGTATTCAACTTACGAATTAAGTGTAACGCCTCTTGCAGTTGATGTAGAAGTTTTGACTGCAAAGCTTACACTGGTGACGTACCGGAGAGAAAACGGATTTCACGTTAAGTGATATAATTTTTAACAGTAAGAAAAGTGTTTTAAAGCTTGCTGTTTTGCAGAACATCACATTTTTATATGATATGAGAAGAGCAAGGCCTGTAGTTAGTGCTTGTTATTTAGGGAAAATATAATTATATTTTCAGAATGACAACTTTTTTTTCAAACCTAGTCTGTGGGGTAAAACGCTCCCATGGTAGCCTAGAAATCTAGACGCACCCTAGCGGCAGCAAACGTAATTTGCAGCCAGGGTCGTCTAGCAACTCTCCGTTGGCTTGCGAGCTTGAAAAACCAAACTCTAGTCACATCGTGTATAGAGTCGATGGGCGGGCTTAACATAATGACGGCAGAGTTACGACGGTTCCGCGTGCTATTCGAAAACAAAGAAGCTGGCGAACAGCGGTCTTTCGAATCGGCTTTGGCCCCGACTCTGGAAGACAAAGAACGGCACTGAAGTCATTCCTAAAAAAGGAACATGTGTTCGGAGTTTTGCTGACCGGATACGGCAAAAGTTTAATCAACTAGCTCCGCTTCCCCTTCTTTGTTGTAGGGCTATCCTATTGCGTGCAGAGGGAATTTGAAAGACAACCGTTTATCCCGCCCCTCGGATTGAGCCCTGCCAATGGTGTGTTCCCAGACTATAGTTACTATGTTTTGTACATCACATTCTTTGTTTTTCCATCAAATGTAATCTAACTAGGTGGTTGAATAAAAATATTTGGACTTTATATTTAAAAATTACCTCACATTAGCATCAGCTAGCTAGTTAGCATTTTACCCCACCTGTGGGGAGCATTTTACCCCACCTGTGGGGAGCATTTTACCCCACCTGTGGGGGGCATTTTACCCCACCTGTGGGGAGCATTTTACCCCACCTGTGAGGAGCATTTTACCCCACCTGTGAGGAGCATTTTACCCCACCTGTGGGGGGGGCATTTTACTCCACCTGTGGGGGGGTATTTTACTCCACCTGTGGGGGGCATTTTACTCCACCTGTGAGGAGCATTTTACCCCACCTGTGGGGGGCATTTTACCCCACCTGTGGGGAGCATTCTACCCCACCTGTGAGGAGCATTTTACACCACCTGTGGGGGGCATTTTACTCCACCTGTGGGGGGCATTTTACTCCACCTGTGAGGAGCATTTTACCCCACCTGTGGGGGGCATTTTACCCCACCTGTGGGGAGCATTTTACCCCACCTGTGGGGAGCATTTTACCCCACCTGTGGGGGGGCATTTTACACCACCTGTGGGGGGCATTTTACTCCACCTGTGGTGGGCATTTTACTCCACCTGTGAGGAGCATTTTACTCCACCTGTGAGGAGCATTTTACCCCACCTGTGGGGAGCATTTTACCCCACCTGTGGGGGGGCATTTTACACCACCTGTGGGGGGCATTTTACTCCACCTGTGGGGGGCATTTTACTCCACCTGTGAGGAGCATTTTACCCCACCTGTGAGGAGCATTTTACCCCACCTGTGGGGGGTATTTTACTCCACCTGTGGGGGGCATTTTACTCCACCTGTGGGGGGCATTTTACTCCACCTGTGGGGGGTATTTTGTATTTTACTCCACCTGTGGGGGGCATTTTACTCCACCAGTGGGGGGCATTTTACTCCACCTGTGAGGAGCATTTTACTCCACCTGTGAGGAGCATTTTACTCCACCTGTGGGGGGCATTTTACTCCACCTGTGGGGGGCATTTTACTCCACCTGTGGCGTAAAACGGCCCTTGGTACAAATTACATTTTTGTTAAAAATCGAATAACATGAAAACTCTGGACATTTTTCATACTTGGTTTATAATTTATGTCATTGTCACCAAAAACTAGGATAACTATTCCAGACACATTTAACTTTTGTTTCACAGAAAAAGTTACACAGTCCTTAAGGGGGGCGTTCCCCCCACTCTACCCTAGAATGTCTGTTGAATGTCAATAAAGAGTTAGCAAATAGTAAGTAGTGTGGTCTTTTGAAACATATTTTAAGTCTAACTGGAAAAAATTAAGTTATAAATAGTTTACTTCAAGTTGTCTTAGCATTTTAATCTGTAATAAGAAAAATGTTTGTTTACAACTGTACACAAAGCAGCTTTATAATTATAGACAGACATATAATGATAGATAGACAGATACAATACTTATTTAATGCTTGTTTTATAGTGTGGAGATGTGTGGCAAGATCTGCAGCACATACTGAAAATGACCATCTGCAAGAGGGATGATCAGGAGGACGTCAGCATCATCTTAGATGGGGTGCAAGTCATGGCTGGCTTGGGAAATCTGGCTAGAGCCTGTCCCTTTCTTATTCACGGATGCACTAAACCTCACCAACCCGAAAGAACTGAGGCACACATTTGAGGCCTTTCAGAAGCTCTTGGAACTGGATGTGTGCAAGTTTTCCCCCAAATTACCATCAACTAAACTCATGACAAGTTCTGGTGAAAAAAACAGCAGATTGTTCTACATACAAGCTTTTAGCAAGTATAACTGTTGCTTTGCTACAAGTTTTAGTGCAGAATGTGACGTTTCCTATAGAAACAATTTTGCATGCATGCAAAGTTGTGTAACAAAATGATAAACATCTTTCACAGTGACATGGAAGATGTATCCCCCGGTTTCACAGACAAGGCTTAAGCTAGTCCCAGTTTAAAATGCATGTTTGAGCTGTTTTAACTGAAAGCGATATATCTTAGAATGTCACATCCATTGTTTTGTCTCAAGATTCACACCAGTAATGTTTTTTTTCTAAGACACATTTATAAAAGCCACTTTAATGTCCTAATTGAACTAAGTTAAGAAAGTTATTAAATTTGGTACACTGATAGAGGTCGTTCCCAACATTAACCACACAAATTTTGGAGTCTCTAAATCAATCGCTCTAGCACCACCACCTGTCCAAATTTTCACTCATGTTTATGCTAATATCTTTTGAAACCGGGCTAGAAACAAAATTCCTTTTTCCTCTGATTCCTTGGCTCATGCCGGTTCGAATGCACCATGACGGTTCATCCGATTTTCACGAAAATGTAACCAGATCATCTTCAGACACCGCCAACCAAAAGTTATAGAATTCAAAATGATTCATCAAACAGTTTTTGAATAACGCGCAAACAAACTTTACGTACACTGATAAAAATTATTTATGTTTTTAAATGAAGTTAGTTCAGACAAGAATTAAAAATAAGTAAATTCTATTGGTACTCAATTCAAGCTTGTAAAAATTAAAGCGTAAATATCAGCATTATAAAATTAAGTAAAACTACTTGATACTGATGTTCCCATCATGCACTGGGGTTGATTTTTGAGTTTCCAGCTGTATTTACATTGTTTTATCATTGCTTTTGTTATTAGGTTTAGTAACTTGCCATTTTGTGACATTTGGAGTTTATTTTCTACTCAGAATGACACATTCATACCGTGTTTACATGTGTCGAGTCATGTGGTTCGACAAGTCAAGTAATTTTCTTCATTTATTAGAAATCCACCTGTGATATTTACAGCTGTCAAAGTGTGGAATGTGAGATAATCATACGATTTGCTTCGGCATCTCGCTTGCAATATCACTTGCGTAGGCTATCGGTCGGGGGAAAAAACTCACAACGCAGGAAAACCCTGCTTGTGTTATTATGTAGTATTACATTCAGCCACAGAGCATTGTAATGATTAGCATTATCTTGGTCTATGCTCTAACGTCTAACCTGGTCTGTCCTAACACTGAAAGACGGAACCAAAATCTAGCGCTGCAACAATCGCTAATTGGAAAAAAAAAGAAAAAGAAAACTTGCAGTGGGGGCACACTGGGGGGCCAATCAGTTTTCAGGGGGGGCAAGTGTATACGCCACTGATTCACGTATTATTCCATCTTTGTGGAAAAAATCTATAATTACGCCAGTTCCTAAGAAAACTTGCCCAGTTGAGAATTGTAATTTTAGACCTGTGGCTTTGACTTCAAATATTATGAAATGCTTTGAAAGACTTGTTGTAACTGTTTTAAAGGATCAGGTTAAATCATTCCTTGACCCATTTCAGTTTGCATACAAGGGACACTGAGGACGCTGTTAATTGTATCACTCATTTGGTGAATACTTTTTATACTTTAGTTACTTTTTATATTTTAGTTCAGCGTTTAATATACTTAGACCCAAGATACTGATAAAGAAGTTGATAGTTAAATGTGAATCCATTCTGTGGTTTTATTCTTTTTTAATGAATCGTACACAACAGGTCAGAGTTAATAACTCCTATTCTGAGGTGAAAACTATTACTATAGGGACCCCGCAGGGTTGTGTTAGCTGACCCGTTTTATTTACTCTATATACTAATGAGTGTGTGTAGTGTGTGTAGTGAGGACACTGTAACAGGTTTCTTCATATATGAAGAACAAAGCAGTTTAATGTAATTTATGTTGAAATTACTTAAACATCCAAGTTGATTGTACTTAAAAATGGAAGGCAGTTACTTTTTTTTTACTGTGTGCTTTACATGCTTTAATATGTTAGTAAACTTCTTTTTAAGCATGGCAAACGATTATTAAAAGATAATGATTTAAAATGTACTTTTAATTTGATTATAAAGTGCACTATTTAAACGTGTACTTAAGTGTGTACTTTTTATGGAAAGTAATGCGTTTCGTTACTTTTAAGTAATTTTTTCCTCATCTGGGCTGGGTTTGCTTGTCTGTTTTTTAATAACAAAAAAGTTATTCTATTTATGGCAAATGCAAAGGCCCTTTCACACAAAAAATGGCTGAAGGAAATGCAGATCCATGCCTGTACAGTAGAGGGCGCTGCTCAAACAAGAAAGTTGAGCAACTACATACATTTATAGAATATAATTATAAAAAAAAAAATAAGTGAGCAGACAAATGTATCTTACCCGTTTACACCTGGTGTTAAGATGCGTTTGGTGGATCGGATCACAAGTAGACGAGGGAGACACATTCCCGTTTACACCTGGTGTTTAAATCCGTCTCTTTTGTCCACTTTCAGCCACTTCTGTCCTGATTTCTTCGAGGGGAGGGTCTATGGGCGGGTGTTTTTCAGATTTTTATATCTAATGGATACATATGAACACGACCGGAGATGACGGAGAAACACACGGAGAGCATCAGCCAGGCCCGGACTGGCCATCGGGAGCACCGGGTGAATTCCCGGTGGCCTGGCAACTAATTTGGCCCACTGCCCTCTCTCTTTCTTTTTTTAATAAATTATTTGATTCGCTGGGCTCTGGACGGAGACAGGGGACGTCGCTGGGCTCTGGACATGGACTGGAGGCCCAGATGCGGTGGACATCCCAGCCGAAATCCCCACCGCCAGGACACCAGCGGCTCGCACAGAGCAAAGCAGTGTCCTCTAGCCTCGATGCCAGTCTCCCGTACCTCTGGACTGCCCTAAAGTCCTGCTTCACAAAGATCATGGCTACTGGGATCTCTGACCTGGTGTCCATGATGGCCAAGCACTCTGGTGTGGCTGCTGCTGACTCGACTGAAACGGTTAGTCTTGACTGGCAACGCTACGATTCATCTCGCGTGAGCTCCGGGCGTCCGCCAAACCGCTTGGAGTAATAATCAGTGCGACAGACTCGAGGAAGTGGCCAGGTGGAGCTCTCAAAGAAAAAGGAGCGAAATAAAGCTAAATTACTGACCTCTTCAGGGCTTCACATGCAGGTCAGTTTGACCTGTAAAAGGCTACTGTGGGGTTGTCTTCTTTAACATGCTAAGTATTAAACTGCTAGCAAATGTTAGCAGTAGCACTCCATTACTATCGTCATTCAAAAAACTGTATGCTAAATGACATCATTATCATCTATTGTAAAGTTACAGTAATTTAGCAGACCGATATTCACAGAGATTTATACGTTTGGAGGGAGCTAGGGCAGACAACAACACACAAAAAATATTAGTAATAATGCAATAACATGTTCAGTATTATGATTTTTCTACAAAGATATGACATTTAAGCTACTTTAGAATTAAAAAATATTTGCATAAAATAGTTTTGTTAAATATTGGATATTTAAGACATTTTAAGATAAAACAACAACACATTTTCCTAATGCGATGCTTTGAATTGACCTTAAATAAATTTAGATTCTGTGCAAACAAATTACAATGTGTGTGTGTGTGTGTGTTTTTTGCAACAACGTTGAGACAGTTCTGTTTCTAAGTGACTGGTACAAGAAGAGTAGCAAAAAAGTAAACACACACGGGAGAGTCGAGACAGAGATATATCAGGGAAAATGATAATGAAAATAAAAAGGGAAGTGAAGGTGCAGTTCAAGAGAGAACCTTTAATTATTTTGCTCGGCCTCAGCCTAAGGATTTAAACCTTTTTTATGTGATGACCATACAAAAAATATGGTTCCAAAATTTGTTGTGGGTGTATGGGATGGCCTGGATGGGTGTGACGTTTCCCGGCCTTTAGTTTCTGCTCTGACAGACACAAGACCAGCCGAACGCTGTGAGTGTGTGTTAGACATCAGGAATGGAGAGAGAACATTGAGCTTTCAAACCAAACTTGTGTCTCCAGCCGCAAGTTTAAATCCCGTCTGGCTAGCGCGCGTCCCATAATGTTTAGCATTAGGTCAGTAGGAGGAGAGTAGGGCGTCTTTTAGAGGCTGTTCCAGTGCATTTGACCACATGAGCGTTTACACTACGAAAGCAATCCGGTCCAATGTGTTTTCCACTCCCTCTGGAGGTGGACGAAAGTGGACAAGCTCAAAGCGTTTCAGACCCCGTTTACACCTGTATTTAGAGCCGTCCACTTGTGATCCGATCGACAAAAACGCATCTTAACGCCCTAGCAAAAACATAGTACAATTAGACTTTTGTTTAGGGAGGAATTGGATGTTTGCTACTGAGTGAGTTTAACAGCTTGTTCACCCTTTCCATACCTCATGTCATTCAGTGTTTAAGATGCTTGTCAATGTTTAAGTGGACACATTACATCAAATATTATTTATAACAAAATTATGAGTTGTCATGATTTTGTTAAGTATTTCTTTACTGAAACCATGACTATATACACTCACCTAAAGGATTATTAGGAACACCATACTAATACTGTGTTTGACCCCCTTTCGCCTTCAGAACTGCCTTAATTCTACGTGGCATTGATTCAACAAGGTGCTGAAAGCATTCTTTAGAAATGTTGGCCCATATTGATAGGATAGCATCTTGCAGTTGATGGAGATTTGTGGGATGCACATCCAGGGCACGAAGCTCCCGTTCCACCACATCCCAAAGATGCTCTATTGGGTTGAGATCTGGTGACTGTGGGGGCCATTTTAGTACAGTGAACTCATTGTCATGTTCAAGAAACCAATTTGAAATGATTGGAGCTTTGTGACATGGTGCATTATCCTGCTGGAAGTAGCCATCAGAGGATGGGTACATGGTGGTCATAAAGGGATGGACATGGTCAGAAACAATGCTCAGGTAGGCCGTGGCATTTAAACGATGCCCAATTGGCACTAAGGGGCCTAAAGTGTGCCAAGAAAACATCCCCCACACCATTACACCACCACCACCAGCCTGCACAGTGGTAACAAGGTATGATGGATCCATGTTCTCATTCTGTTTACGCCAAATTCTGACTCTACCATCTGAATGTCTCAACAGAAATCGAGACTCATCAGACCAGGCAACATTTTTCCAGTCTTCAACTGTCCAATTTTGGTGAGCTCGTGCAAATTGTAGCCTCTTTTTCCTATTTGTAGTGGAGATGAGTGGTACCCGGTGGGGTCTTCTGCTGTTGTAGCCCATCCGCCTCAAGGTTGTGCGTGTTGTGGCTTCACAAATGCTTTGCTGCATACCTCGGTTGTAACGAGTGGTTATTTCAGTCAAAGTTGCTCTTCTATCAGCTTGAATCAGTCGGCCCATTCTCCTCTGACCTCTAGCATCAACAAGGCATTTTCTCCCACAGGACTGCCGCATACTGGATGTTTTTCCCTTTTCACACCATTCTTTGTAAACTCTAGAAATGGTTGTGCGTGAAAATCCCAGTAACTGAGCAGATTGTGAAATACTCAGACCGGCCCGTCTGGCACCAACAACCATGCCACGCTCAAAATTGCTTAAATCACCTTTCTTTCCCATTCTGACATTCAGTTTGGAGTTCAGGAGATTGTCTTGACCAGGACCACACCCCTAAATGCATTGAAGCAACTGCCATGTGATTGGTTGATTAGATAATTGCATTAATGAGAAATTGAACAGGTGTTCCTAATAATCCTTTAGGTGAGTGTATATATATATATATATATATTTTTTTTTTTATTATTAAAATGTTTCATAAATGAAGTGAAAAACTCAACCCTGTCACAAGTTTACAACCTTGAAACAATGAGAAATATACAGATATGTGACGGGGTTGAGGTTTTGTGCTCTAAATGGCTACTGCTTCTCTTGTAGTGTAGGACAGTAGACCATATGCCAGCAATAAAATAAGTGCATTGTATAACCGTTGGATTAAAATAACATTATGAAAATTAAACTTATGTTTGTGTGATGGGGTTGAGCGGTTAAGCTTAACAGTATCCTCCCTGACTATAATACACTTCAAAAACATGAATAAAAAGTATGATACTACTTACCATCTTCTGAAAATAGACCTGAATGATGCTATTTCTGGTAAATTATGTCACATATGGGCGAAGCCTAAAATTTGTTTTATAAAAAGAGATCCTTTAAGCCTTTAAGAGGGAATTTTTTTTTGAATATTTGTTTTCCAGAAATTATCTGGAAAAAAGCTTGGCTGCTTCTTTTTCGGTTCTGTATAACATTTGAAAGTTCTTCATAATATTTAGTAGTGATATTTAGAGTAATTATACTTTATCAAAATTTATAGATATTGATGAAAATATCTTGTTTTTTGACCAAACCATTCCCAAAAATCATGGGAAGCTTTATCTATGCATGTTCAGCAGAAATCTGGTTATAATTGTGAAATAACATCTAAAGATGGTATCATATATTTTGAATTTTAAAAAAATGCATCTGTTCTTTTTATGATAAATCTTAGGTAAATTTCATATTCATAAGAGTAAAATAAATAATTCTAAACCTTGTTTCAAGGTCTTTAGGCTGATTTTAATTTGTATATTGAGTCTCTCCAATGTAGGCTATTGATAACAAAAAAATGTAGAGATACAATTTTATTTATTAAAGAGTTAAAGTTAATTTAAATTGTATGTGCTGTCTTCTTTCGCAAGTATTATTATTGATTTATGTGTTTATTCTTTACTTCTATTTAAATCAATAATATTGTATACATAGTGTTACGTACTGCTCCGAGAGACACAGGTAGAGAATCCAAACGCAGCTTTAATGAAGGGTAATCCACAATCGTAGTCAAAAGTACAGGCAAGGTCAAAACACAGGTGGGCAGTCCAAACAGGCAAACAAGGCAGGAGACAGAGGCAAAAAGGTAATCCAGGAAACAGGCAAGAAATCCAACAAACCAAGAGACATGAAAACAGGGAAAACGCTCAGAAATGCAGTGTAACACTAAACAAGACTTAGCAAAGAATGACAGGGTGAACAGGCTAGATATAGGCAGAGGTAACAAGGTAAATGAGACACAGGTGTAAACGGTGAGTGCTGATGAGTCCGGGCAAAGGATTATGGGTGATGTAGTGTATGATGGAATGACAGTCCGGGTTGGAGTGCCCTCTGGTGGTGATCAGGGGCACTCACACTGGTGAATTGTTACACATAGACACTCCTTTTATTTATTTATATTTATTTTTATATGTATTGTAAACCCATTTCCTTTTAGTTGTGTTATCTTTTTGGATGTCTTGTTACAGTTGTAAATGTTTTATGTGTGTAGTTAATGTGTAATAAAACAACAACTACAAAAATGTAGTCTTTTAAAAATAAATAAATAAATAATTATATTTTTCATAAGAAAGTAACAAAAATAATTGCCAAAATTATAGGCAATGTGCTCATTGTGTTAAATATTTTCTAAGAACACATTCAGTAAAGTGCCTCAGGGACATGACAAGATGCTTAGAAATAAGACATTATTTTATGATAAAATTATTTAAATACAATAAATATTTGTATTAATTATAAAGAACATGCCAAGGTACTGCGAAATGTTCATTTCATTTTGGTGAATCAGCACTTTAAAAAGTCTGGGGGACTGAAATATTACTGAATCCCAGGGATAAAATTAAGCAATGCATATAAGCATATTTCATTGTTAGTTCATGTTAACTAATAGAAATTTATTGTAGAGTGTTACAAAGATCATTCTGTAGTGCCATGGCGTATTCAGCTATGAGGTCCCCCGTATTTTTCTGAGGTGTATAAAATAAATGTTGTGAAATAACTGACTAATATAGTATTAACACTACTCTAGCTCTGCAAGGATATTGCACAGCACCAATATCTTCTCAAAGAGCTTCCTCATTGGTCTGTCAGCGCTCGTCAATGCCAAAATATTTGAGCTGACCAATCAAATCAAAGTAGGCGGGCTTTATGTTCACAGAAGCTGCTGAACGCGAACTCGATGCTTCAGTTAATGGTCATAAAGTGCAAGATAAGATGTAAGTAGCTAAACTCATTTCATGTTTTAGGATTAAAATGTTAAACGACTGACAAAAATCACTGACACAGATGAACACTAATGAAACTAATGAAAAGAGCTCAGCTTTAGGAGAGGAAGAAACAGAGCAAGATAAAGAGACTGAAAGAAAAAGAAAGAGTGATGGAGATGAGAAGAGAGTGGGGTAAGTTGACCCACGCCCTTTATCTTGGCAACTGTACACTTTTATTGTCATGTGACCATATATTTGGGAACCACTCATCATTTCTGCCAGACTGTGAAAATGGGAAGCACATGGGAGGAGTGGAAGGCACCCGTTTCCTTTAAAAACTCTTTTTGGCTTGTCAAAGTATTTTATCATAACAGATGTAATGCTGCATCAAAGCACGTTTGTCCAGGTCTAAAATATTTATGATCCATATTGGTGATTTAGCAATGTAAAAACCATGCAAATCATTCAGTTAAATATTAGCCTGAATTGGTGAGTTTTAGTTTTATCCAAAATGGCAGCTATGGGGCAAAGTGAGCCAAATGTTGTGGGGTAAACTGAGCCAGTGTTTTACAGTAACACTAAGGCACTGTAGTTAAATCTCTGAAGTATAAACTGGTATAATTTCAATGTAAAATTACACAACTGGTTTAGTTTATTTAAAAATCCTTCTCTGATAAGATGACTAATCATATATATATATCTTTTCCACCTTTAGTCCATAATGACCTAACACAGAAATTGCAGAAAAACTACCATGCCCAGAACCGTTTGACTAAAATGTTTATTAGTTTCAGTGACATTTATTCATTCATTCTAATTCAGTTTTTATTTAATTTATTTAATTTTACTCAGCAAACTCTGTTTAGTCTGTTTTGGGGTACTTGGGTGCTCAACATATTGTTTCAGAAATGCAAACAATTAAAGATATTGAAATTTCAGCTTCATTTGGTTGGTTTTATGTTAAGTTAGCTTTAAGAAAAGAAATATGACTATTTGTAAAAGGAAATTTCATTATTAAAGGTGTTTTTAAAAGAGGTAAATTATCTTTACAACAGATACATGGGTTTGATTCAGATTCAGGCAGATGCTCAGTTCACACTCAGATGGTGCAACTTACCCACGGACTCGGATCAACTTACCCCTAACCTGGGGTAAATTGGATCAGTATCCTTTCTAGAACAGGCAAGAGCTTTCTAGCCTCTAGCAGCACCTTAATTGCATCGCCCATAGACCTTAAAACAACCAGCGGATGGCAAATTGGTCAAAAAACGTTGGTGCGGATGGATGGCGGACGGATGATGAGTTTTGTGATGCAGTTGCGGATGAAATAATTGCCCATCCGCGCATCTCTAATTTCTGGTTGTGAGGGAAAGATCACCTTGTTCAGCTTCACAAATAACAGTGGATGCAGTTTGTGTTTCCAGAGTTCTGCAAGTGTGTGTGTTTGTTCCCGGTCATGAGTGGAAACCGCAGGCGGCGAGGGAAACTGCATCAAATGTGTGTGTTTTGTTGGCAATCGGCGCGCAAGTGCATATAATGTGAACAACACCAATGTATAGTGAATCGAAAGATATCCAGGGATAATGCCATGATGTATTGTGTGTGTGTGTGTGTGTGTGTGTGTGTGCTTGTGACTCTTTAGCTCCGCCCACTGCACGCCTCCATGGACTCGGCTGTTTTCAGAAAGAATCGGTACAGTGTATCTGTCTTTTATAAATATGATAAAACTAAAGACTCTTGGGAGATATGAAGGATCAACACTACTCTATAGGTACTCAAGATTAACAAGAGACTGTGTGTGTGTTATGGACCCTTTAAGCATAGCATTTTGCGTCATCTTCATGCAAACTCTTTTGTTCAGCATGCGTTCTCTAACAGATGTACCAAGAAGTTCAACATGTTAAGGAACACAAAAACAAGCATGAGTTACTTCTCAAAAGCGATTTAATATACTGAACATGTGCAAATCTACAGCAGAACAGCTTAAAACAGTCATTGATATAGTCTGCTCCGTTATGGAAGGCAGGAAGCCCAAACACAACCAATTATTTATGCTTTAATATTCAGTAGCTTTATGACAAGAACTGTAATATTTTCTCAAGATAGCATCTCAACTCTTAAAACATTTATATTTACATTAACACATAAAGATATATTTGAAGATATATGATTTGAACAACTTCTTAATGTTCTGCTTCAGATCCTCTTCAAAACAAAAGCAAATATTTACAAGCTAGTATTTTCTGATGCTTCGATATTGTTTCGGAAGCTTTGACATGGCATTGTGGTGCCAAACTGGTTTGGACATAACGCATGATTGGGAAAAAAACTACTTTATGGACCGTGTGACTGTACATAGCTATTTTTGCAGTGTGTGATGTTTGCTGCAATGGTAACTGAGGGCTTGGAGCTTTTGAGGAGCTCTGTGGCGGAGATCCGTTCACCGCAGCCGGCCTTGGCACTTCTCGTCCTCCTCAGAAAAGCCATGAAGTTGTCATTTTGGGAACTGATCTTGGACGCTCCGCTGCCGAGTGTCTGAGTGCCAGGGTCACCTTGCTTATTTTCAAAGGAGTCTTTACGACCCAGGAGCTTTCTTTTAGACCTGCAAAAATGGGCAAACGATATATAAAAGAGAGCCGAACGCTGAAGCCAACATCAAAACAAGACTGGAGCTGTACTGGGAACTAGAGTATTTTGTACACTCTAAAAAATGCTGGGTTAAAAACAACCCAAGTTGGGTTGAAAATGGACAAACCCAGCGGTTAGGTTAAATGTTTGTCCAATGTGCTGGGCAGTTTTATTTAACCCAACTATTGTTTAAAAATTACTATATGGCTGGCTTAAAATGAACCCAAAATAGGATTGGAAATTAAAAATCAGACAAGGCAACAATAATAATCAAAAGGTGAACATTTATTAACAAGCAATTTGATAAATGTTTATTGTTTTATTATTTATTAAACTTATTAATAATGTTAATTTATATAACATTTATGTTAATTTCCACAATTTTGGGTACATTTTAAGCAAGGAATACAGCCATTTTTAGTCAAATAAAACTACCCAGCAGGTTGGGCAAACATTTACCCCAACCTCTGGGTTAAAACAACCCAACCGCTGGGCTAAAACAACCCAATCGCTGGGTTGAAACAATCCAGTCTCTGGGTTAAAACAACCCAGTCTCTGGGTTAAAACAACCCAACCGCTGGGCTAAAACAACCCAACCTCTGGGTTAAAACAACCCAATCTCTGGGTTAAAACAATCCAGTCTCTGGGTTAAAACAACCCAGTCTCTGTGTTAAAACAACCCAATCTCTGGGTTAAAACAACCCAATCGCTGGGTTAAAACAATCCAATCTCTGGGTTAAAACAACCCAATCGCTGGGTTAAAAAACAAAACAATCGCTGGGTTAAAACAATCCAATCTCTGGGTTAAAACAATCCAATCTCTAGGTTAAAACAACCCAATCTCTGGGTTAAAACAATCCAAACTCTGGGTTAAAACAACCCAATCTCTGGGCTAAAACAACCCAATCGCTGGGTTTGTCCATTTTCAACCCAATTTAGGTTGTTTTTAACTCAGCTTTTTTTAGAGTGTAGCAGCACTAATTAACCTGTGAATAGGGGTGGGAATCAAAAATCGTTTTTAAACATTTTTATTTGAATTCCTCTTATCGATTCCTTTGTTTGTTCATTTTAATATGACTTTAAACCAATCAAGCGCAAGAAGCACTTTTTTTTTGTGCTGCACAGAAAGCCACCTCTCATACTGTATAGCAGGGGTTTAAAAAACGAAGAACCCCCAAATATGATGAACCTTTGATGAGGTTCCTTCCTAAAATCCATCTATATAGTTTTATGTGTGGTTCAATCAATGAATAACACACATTTATGCCAGGTAATGTTTATGAACTAATGCTGAGGAATAATGACAATGTTTATATAGTAATATGTAAGTAATAAGTAAGACGGTTGTAACATTTAAACGGTTAGATAAATAGTAAGTGTGACCTTATAAATACAACATATTGTTTCCAAACTTAAATTGGCTATACTTAATGTTGGATGTATGAACCTGAAGAACATTTTCAATTAAAATTATTTGTACTTTCACAATAAATGTATGTAATCAGCTTACGTACTGCGTTAAGAATACTGCCTTATAACCCCAGTGAGCAAAATAAAGGGGACTATAGTGAGAAAAACTCACTAGAAAGATACAAAGCAAACATATACAATTCTAGAAAGTATGTATACGGCAAGAAAGGAGAGAAACATTTAGAAATGAAACAGTTAGAATGTTCGGTAGACGTTATCTATTTTTTCTTTGTCTTTTTATTCTCTGAAATCTTCTGGAGGACTGAAGGAGAGGGCCCCGTCTTTTTGCACTTGAGCAGACAAATACACACAAAGATATGTCAAAATATCCTCGTAAACACAGTTGGTTATGTCTTAAGTGAACGTAAACAGCTGAGAAAGACGCATGTGTAACAGTTTATTTGATCCGGGCAGCTCTTAAAGTGACAGCATCCTAATATTCCTGCTGCCGTCTTTCTGGTTCTTAAATCTGATTGGCTGAGAGCCTTTTCCACCCGTGCGATATTCCCCCAGTGTCAGCACTGGAACCGTTTCACCGGCGACTATCATGGCGGTCGAGCAAATCCACCATATTTTATTTTACAAATACTACTGTTGTTGTCTCACGGAATGTAGTTGTAAGAGTTTTTTAGGTGAGAATGTAGTTATTTGGACCTCAAATATGTGACTCATATATAAATATAGCGCCTATTTTACAATTTGTTCAGAGGCTTTTGTAGATGTGATTTCCAGGTCGTCAGCGGCCGTTCAGCACTCGTGTACCCGCAGAGAACAGCTTCATCTCGGACAGTCCTTCGGGAATGTACCACTGGCTCTTACTGTATGTAGATAGTGCTTAAACATGAGATATAATTCAATTGGCGTATAACAAACAAGCCTTCACTTAAGAAGAGAAGTGAAAATTAACTTTATGTTTAGGCTATATTTAACTTAAATCCTGTACTAGAGCGCTGCTTTTGTACGTTTAACTGAATTGTTTGCTTGTGTTTATTTCCTGTTGTCTTTTATAATGGCTGTTTTTGTTCATTTAAATATTGTTGTTCAATAAATATTATTTTATATAAATAATATGCCGTATTTGGTATTGAGAAAGGGTCTGTTAGTGATTGTGAAATGGACTTAAGTGACAGTTACATTACTACGCCATTAGATAAAGGCAAAGACTGTCTTTATGAGGGAGTCAGAACAAGGAAGTTTGTTGGGAAATCTTTAAAAAAAACATAACGGCACATTATGTAAGGTCTTTATACACCACTGAAAACATAGTTATGTATATTATATTGCATTTCTGTCAATGGATCCTCATAAATACTACACACTGCACCTTTAAAGTGACGTTGTAGAATTAGTAAAAATGTCAATTTGGGATTTGAATCCATGGCTGAAGGAAGTAGTTCTGCACAAAAGAGTGTTTTTAAAGATAATCCCTTGTTGTTTTTTATTTATTTACATACTTGTGCCAACAAACTGTTGTATAAACGCAATATCACACTCGTAGCCGTGCGATATGACTGTATATCAGAACACTGTGATTACCTAAGGCCTTGTGTGATATTGCTCATTATTACACGGCTCTGTGGAATACTTGATTCTGATTGGTCAATCGCGCATTCCAGCGGTATGTTATTCCCAGATAACAACCGCCAAAGTGAATAACACACCGCTCATCCGGGTACTACGAGTTATCTTGACCGGTACTACTTATACGCTTAACGTGTCACTCCGCTGTCGTTGACTGATGGAAGACTTCAAGGGATAGTTCACCCAAAAATGAAAATTAGCCCATGATTTACTCATCCTCAAGTCATCCTAGGTGTATATGACATTCTTCTTTCAGACGAATACAATTGGAGTTATATTAAAAAAGTCCTGGATAATCCAAGCTTTATAATGGCAGCGATTGTTGTTCTGTTAAAAATGCCATAAAAATGCATCTGTCCGTCAAATAGCGTGCTCCACACGGCTCTGGGGGGTTAATAAAGGCTTTCTGAAACGAAGCAATGCATTTGTGTAAGAAAAATATCCATATTTAAAACTTTATAAAGTAAAGTTCCGGCCGATCGCCTCCAGTGGAAAAAGTGTTGAAAGTGCCTCTGCAGTTCAAATGCTTACGCTACCAGTTACGCTCGTCAGACGTAGCGTACGCATTTTTAATTGCGAGAGGCACTTTCAACACTTTTTCCACTGGAGGCGATCGGCCGGAACTTTACTTTATAAAGTTTTAAATATGGATATTTTTCTTACACAAATGCATTGCTTCGCTTCAGAAGGCCTTTATTAACCCCCCAGAGCCGTGTGGAGCAGTTATTTGACGGACAGATGCATTTTTATGGACTTCAAAAACAGAGCTATAACTACTGCTATTATAAAGCTTGGATTATCCAGGACTTTTTTAATATAACTCCGATTTTATTCGTCTGAAAGAAGAATGTCATATACACCTAGAATGACTTGAGGATGAGTAAATCATGGGCTTATTTTCATTTTTGGGTGAACTAACCCTTTCAGCATTAATTTGAACATATATGGTAAAAACTAATCTTTTCAGCAATAGATAAAGGCTTAAAGCAGTTTGGAACTGTTTTTCTTCACTGAAGCTTTGCGTAAGAGCTAATAAAATATTTAAACTCAAGACAATAATTTGTGTCTAATTTACTTGAGACAAGTAAGCGGAATAATGTACATCCAGCTGGTTGTTATCGCAGAATAAACCCCGACAGAGTGGTTTATTCTGCGATAACAACCGGCTGGATGTACATTATCCCTTACTTAATCGAACAACAAGACAAAGAGAAAATTCACTCGCCGTTCTTGACTGAATAACTTTTGTAACTATATTTGTAATGTATATTTTATTCATTTTATTCTTTTACATTTGATTACAGTTTCTGTACCCGTTTACCTCGTATCTTTGTTGAGTTGTATTAATTTGTTAGTTTTTTTATTACTGAGTGTTTACTTGTCTTTAATAATGCTTGAAATTAGTTAGGCAAGTTGTTTTTGCTATGGTATTTTTAAGCAACCACTGAATGAAAAAAAAAACAAATAGGTATCATTTAAAGCTTAGAAACTCAGATTTTTAATGCATCAAACCATTTTGATCAACTCTTAACAAATGCTGAGCAGTCCATCTAAACCACCAGCGAACGCCACCCAGCTAATGAAAAAGTTAATAATCATATTTTTCAAAACTACTGCCTTGATCAGAGCCTTAGAGCTTAGAGTCTGAACTTTACAATGAATGTAGCCAATTTGATTAACTCAAAGTACTAAGTAGTGCCGATAATATAGTATATAGTATAGTAGTATAGTAAAATATAGTAGTGTAAATAATATACAGATGCTGCATTTATGTCACGTTTTCACTCATAACTTCATTGCGTCAATCACAAGATATTCCTCACGGAGGAACAACAAAAATGCTACCTTGGTTCCAAACGCTATAACTTTTGATTACTTTATGCAATTTGACCCAGATGCAGCTCACATGTAGGGGAACTTCACCAAAAAAGAATTGTCCTCCTACCTTATTTCCGTCTTGAGTTATTGCATGTCGAATAAGAAAGATATGTAAAATTATAATAAAAAAATATAAAAATGCCTTCAGGGCTTAAAGGAACACGCCGACTTTTTGGGACTTTAGCTTATTCACCGTATCCCTCAGAGTTAGATAAGTCCATACATACCATTTTTATCTCCGTGCGTGCCATAACTCTGTCTGACACACCCACCGCTAGCCTAGCTTAGCACAAAGACTGGAGGTAAATGGCTCCAGCTAGCCTACTGCTCAATAAGTGACAAAATAACGCCAACATTTTCCTATTTACATGTTGTGATGTGTATAGTTACATCGTGTACTAAGACCGACGGAAAATGAAAAGTTGCAATTTTCTAGACCGATATGGCTAGGGACTATACTCTCATTCCTGCATAATAATCCAGGAACTTTGCTGCCGTACCATGGGTGCAGCGGCGCAATGATATTACGTGGACTATGTATGGACTTATCTAACTCTGGGGGATACGGTGAATAAGCTAAAGTCCCAAAAAGTCGGCGTGTTCCTTTAAAGGGTTAAACCATAGGCAAACGTTCCTTGTGTAAGTGTTCTTTAGCCTGTTGGTTTTTGTTCATGGTATTCAGCTACAATTAAATGTTTTGCAAAAAGACAGAATAAATGTGAGTGATATCTAAGTTTTGAACTGAAATTAGGAATCGGAATCATTAAAATTCAAATGATACCCAACCCTACCTGTGAATTATGGTGAATAGATCCTCCGTTGTTTGAGATTTGGACTTGTAAAGAAATACATCATCTTCCTCTCCTACTAATTGCAGAGCTCCAAGATCGGGCATTCGGTCCCTCTTCTCTACATCGTATGTTGGATGATCTGTTGACAAGATGAGACCATTGATTATGGTATATGGCAGTTTCAGGGCTCCAGACTAACATTAGAGAGCAGGAAAATGTATCATAAAGTTAATTTATTAAATAATAAAATTACTATGGTTTTGCATTGTTTTGTAAGTGCAGTTAATAATAATACGTTTGTTTATTGGGAATTTAACAGCGAAGCACTGAGCTTGAATTGATATGCAGATAAAATTAACTTTTATTAACAACAGTAAAAAACTCAGTTTTATAAGGAACATTTTAATATTCTGCTCTTATTAAATGTACCATTGTTGTTCTGTAGTATCACACTGAACTGACCGACAGCTTCAGTGATTATAAAAGGAGCACTCTTTACTTGTTTTCTGTGTAATTCAGTCACAATTTGACAAAGTTTTTTTCATATAGGGTAAATGTACCTATTAAGCTCAAGTACCCATTAAGCACACTACTATCTTTGAGTTCAGATTATGAAAAGAAAAAAAATATTTATCATCCTACTTGATGTCTTAACCAATTGATGTGTTTGTTACTATATACCTCCTGTAATGTCAAGCTAATCAGACCATTGTGGGTATTCATGTGTTCACACTGTCTGGTGGCCATTTTGAAAGTTGTCTGAAAACTTTCACCAGAAGAGGAGCCCCTTAAATGTGCATTTTTTAGATGTTTAAGCCTAGACTGGGTAAACCCAGCCTGATCTGCCAGTGATTTGATTTCGCCCCTGCAGCTCAGTCTGGAAGTCTGTACATTCATTGCTACTGCTTCTGTTACACTTTTGCGGGAACCAATCACAGACTGGCTTATCCACCTGGCGCGCTATTGGCGGGTTTAACACAATGATGATAGAGAAGCGATGGGTCATTGCTTGTTTATCACCCCTCTTGTGCAGTAGAAAATACATAGCAGACTCCCCAGACCAATGTTCAATCTTAACTTGAGCTTGGTCTGGTGATAGCCAGACAAGTTTAAGCCTTTATTTTCGATAAGTATAACTTCTTACTGCAAAATGAAGAGATAAATGTTTAAACTTTTGCATATTATAACCTGGAACCTGGGTGTGGGAAATAATTACAGTTCGATCCGAAAGATAGCTTTAGCAACATAGCGCAGGTGCTGCAGAACACTGTTAGCTTACTAGCTGTACAAGACTGTGTGCTACACTAATATATTACTGCACAGGCATTACTGGCTTGTACTTTTAAATGCATTATAATATAAATGTACAGTTTATTGATGTTCTGTGGTTTTACACTGCTGTAATTTTAAAGACTTCATATTATTGTGCGGTGAGCTTAATAGCTGTTCATATTAAAATATGTATGAAACTAATACATGACCTAGATTATTTATTTAGCAAAATTGTCCTTTTAAATTTAATTTAATATTTATTAATTACATTTTTTTTTGCTGTTCCAATAAAGCTCAGTGTGCTCCCTTTAAGCTCATCCACATTGAACGTCTATGTAAATACTTCATAAACAGACTTTAAGTATTAACTTATGGTTGTCACTTCAAATTAATCTTTAGAAAATTATTCTTTAAAAATGTTGTTTAAAATAAAAAAACATGTTTTGAGCTTAATGGGAACAGGGGTGTAAAGGGTACAAACATGTATTAAGCACAGCCAGACTTTTTGCATTTAATGATGTACATCTTAATTTAAACACTTTTGTCATTTAAAATAAAATAAAATATTATTATATTTAGATTAATATTTTATTTTAACATAACTTCTTGTACTGAAACCAATACCCAGTGTAGACTTTGGTGAGCTTTATAGGTACGTTTACCCTATTAGCAAAGGGAGTGGAAATGGCTAATAAGTGCTCCTCTGGTTATAGTGGTAATTTCATGTCTTTTTTTAAAATAAAAGTGCTTGTTTTCCTACACCTTTAAACTTTTAGTTTTACAAATCATCACATTAAAAATAAACAACATTAAAATTGGATAATATTTAGAGGTGTCAGTAAATCATGTGGTGTCAGTAAATCATGTGGTGTCACTGCAGTAAATCATGTGGCGTCAGTAAATCATGTGGTGTCACTGCAGTAAATCATGTGGTGTCACTACAGTAAATCATGTGGTGTCACTGCAGTAAATCATGTGGTGTCACTGCAGTAAATCATGTGATGTCACTACAGTAAATCATGTGATGTCACTACAGTAAATCATGTGGTGTCACTACAGTAAATCATGTGGTGTCACTGCAGTAAATCATGTGGTGTCACTGCAGTAAATCATGTGATGTCACTACAGTAAATCATGTGATGTCACTGCAGTAAATCATGTGGTGTCACTACAGTAAATCATGTGGTGTCAGTAAATCATGTGGTGTCAGTAAATCATGTGGCGTCAGTAAATCATGTGGTGTCAGTAAATCATGTGGTGTCACTGCAGTAAATCATGTGGCGTCAGTAAATCATGTGGTGTCACTACAGTAAATCATGTGGCGTCAGTAAATCATGTGGTCTCACTACAGTAAATCATGTGGTGTCACTACAGTAAATCATGTGGCGTCAGTAAATCATGTGGCGTCACTACAGTAAATCATGTGGTGTCAGTAAATCATGTGGTCTCACTACAGTAAATCATGTGGTGTCACTACAGTAAATCATGTGGCGTCAGTAAATCATGTGGTGTCACTACAGTAAATCATGTGGTGTCAGTAAATCATGTGGTGTCACTACAGTAAATCATGTGGTGTCACTACAGTAAATCATGTGGTGTCACTACAGTAAATCATGTGGCGTCACTACAGTAAATCATGTGGTGTCAGTAAATCATGTGGTGTCACTAGAGTAAGTCATGTGGTGTCACTACAGTAAATCATGTGGCGTCACTACAGTAAATCATGTGGTGTCAGTAAATCATGTGGTGTCAGTAAATCATGTGGCGTCAGTAAATCATGTGGTGTCACTACAGTAAATCATGTGGTGTCACTGCAGTAAATCATGTGGTGTCAGTAAATCATGTGGCGTCAGTAAATCATGTGGTGTCACTACAGTAAATCATGTGGTGTCACTACAGTAAATCATGTGGTGATGTGGTGTCACTAGAGTAAATCATGTGGTGTCACTACAATAAATCATGTGGCGTCACTACAGTAAATCATGTGGTGTCAGTAAATCATGTGGTGTCACTACAGTAAATCATGTGGTGTCAGTAAATCATGTGGTGTCACTGCAGTAAATCATGTGGCGTCAGTAAATCATGTGGTGTCACTGCAGTAAATCATGTGGTGTCAGTAAATCATGTGGCGTCAGTAAATCATGTGGTGTCACTACAGTTAATCATGTGGTGTCACTGCAGTAAATCATGTGGTGTCACTACAGTAAATCATGTGGCGTCACTACAGTAAATCATGTGGTGTCACTGCAGTAAATCATGTGATGTCACTGCAGTAAATCATGTGGTGTCACTGCAGTAAATCATGTGGTGTCACTACAGTAAATCATGTGGTGTCAGTAAATCATGTGGTGTCACTGCAGTAAATCATGTGGCATCAGTAAATCATGTGGTGTCACTGCAGTAAATCATGTGGTGTCAGTAAATCATGTGGCGTCAGTAAATCATGTGGTGTCACTACAGTAAATCATGTGGTGTCACTGCAGTAAATCATGTGGTGTCACTACAGTAAATCATGTGGCGTCACTACAGTAAATCATGTGGTGTCACTGCAGTAAATCATGTGATGTCACTGCAGTAAATCATGTGGTGTCACTGCAGTAAATCATGTGGCGTCACTGCAGTAAATCATGTGGCGTCACTGCAGTAAATCATGTGGCGTCACTGCAGTAAATCATGTGGTGTCACTGCAGTAAATCATGTGGTGTCACTGAAGTAAATCATGTGGGGTCAGTAAATCATGTGGGGTCAGTAAATCATGTGGTGTCACTACAGTAAATCATGTGGTGTCACTACAGTAAATCATGTGGTGTCACTGCAGTAAATCATGTGGCGTCACTGCAGTAAATCATGTGGCGTCACTGCAGTAAATCATGTGGTGTCACTGCAGTAAATCATGTGGTGTCACTGAAGTAAATCATGTGGGGTCAGTAAATCATGTGGGGTCAGTAAATCATGTGGTGTCACTACAGTAAATCATGTGGTGTCACTACAGTAAATCATGTGGTGTCACTGCAGTAAATCATGTGATGTCACTGCAGTAAATCATGTGGCGTCACTGCAGTAAATCATGTGGTGTCACTGCAGTAAATCATGTGGTGTCACTGAAGTAAATCATGTGGGGTCAGTAAATCATGTGGTGTCACTACAGTAAATCATGTGGTGTCACTACAGTAAATCATGTGGTGTCACTAGAGTAAATCATGTGGTGTCACTGCAGTAAATCATGTGGTGTCAGTAAATCATGTGGTGTCACTACAGTAAATCATGTGGTGTCAGTAAATCATGTGGTGTCACTGCAGTAAATCATGTGGTGTCAGTAAATCATGTGGTGTCACTACAGTAAATCATGTGGTGTCAGTAAATCATGTGGTGTCACTACAGTAAATCATGTGGTGTTACTACAGTAAATCATGTGGTGTCACTACAGTAAATCATGTGGTGTCAGTAAATCATGTGGTGTCACTGCAGTAAATCATGTGGCGTCAGTAAATCATGTGGTGTCACTACAGTAAATCATGTGGTGTCACTGCAGTAAATCATGTGGTGTCAGTAAATCATGTGGCGTCAGTAAATCATGTGGTGTCAGTAAATCATGTGGTGTCACTGCAGTAAATCATGTGGCGTCAGTAAATCATGTGGTGTCACTGCAGTAAATCATGTGGTGTCACTGCAGTAAATCATGTGGCGTCAGTAAATCATGTGGTGTCACTGCAGTAAATCATGTGGTGTCAGTAAATCATGTGGCGTCAGTAAATCATGTGGTGTCACTACAGTAAATCATGTGGTGTCACTACAGTAAATCATGTGGTGTCACTACAGTAAATCATGTGGTGTCACTACAGTAAATCATGTGGCGTCACTACAGTAAATCATGTGGTGTCAGTAAATCATGTGGTGTCACTAGAGTAAATCATGTGGTGTCAGTAAATCATGTGGTGTCACTACAGTAAATCATGTGGTGTCAGTAAATCATGTGGCGTCACTACAGTAAATCATGTGGTGTCAGTAAATCATGGGGTGTCAGTAAATCATGTGGCGTCAGTAAATCATGTGGTGTCACTACAGTAAATCATGTGGTGTCAGTAAATCATGTGGTGTCAGTAAATCATGTGGCGTCAGTAAATCATGTGGTGTCACTGCAGTAAATCATGTGGTGTCAGTAAATCATGTGGCGTCAGTAAATCATGTGGTGTCACTACAGTAAATCATGTGGTGATGTGGTGTCACTAGAGTAAATCATGTGGCGTCACTACAGTAAATCATGTGGTGTCAGTAAATCATGTGGTGTCACTACAGTAAATCATGTGGTGTCAGTAAATCATGTGGCGTCAGTAAATCATGTGGTGTCACTACAGTAAATCATGTGGTGTCAGTAAATCATGTGGTGTCACTGCAGTAGATCATGTGGCGTCAGTAAATCATGTGGTGTCACTGCAGTAAATCATGTGGTGTCACTGCAGTAAATCATGTGGCGTCAGTAAATCATGTGGTGTCACTGCAGTAAATCATGTGGTGTCAGTAAATCATGTGGTGTCACTACAGTAAATCATGTGGCGTCAGTAAATCATGTGGTGTCACTGCAGTAAATCATGTGGTGTCACTGCAGTAAATCATGTGGCGTCAGTAAATCATGTGGTGTCACTACAGTAAATCATGTGGTGTCACTACAGTAAATCATGTGGTGTCACTACAGTAAATCATGTGGCGTCACTACAGTAAATCATGTGGTGTCAGTAAATCATGTGGTGTCAGTAAATCATGTGGCGTCAGTAAATCATGTGGTGTCACTACAGTAAATCATGTGGTGTCACTACAGTAAATCATGTGGTGTCACTACAGTAAATCATGTGGCGTCACTACAGTAAATCATGTGGTGTCAGTAAATCATGTGGTGTCACTACAGTAAATCATGTGGCGTCACTACAGTAAATCATGTGGTGTCAGTAAATCATGGGGTGTCAGTAAATCATGTGGTGTCACTACAGTAAATCATGTGGTGTCAGTAAATCATGTGGTGTCAGTAAATCATGTGGTGTCACTGCAGTAAATCATGTGGTGTCACTGCAGTAAATCATGTGGTGTCACTACAGTAAATCATGTGGTGTCAGTAAATCATGTGGTGTCAGTAGATCATGTGGTGTCACTGCAGTAAATCATGTGGTGTCAGTAAATCATGTGGCGTCAGTAAATCATGTGGTGTCAGTAAATCATGTGGTGTCAGTAAATCATGTGGTGTCACTGCAGTAAATCATGTGGTGTCACTGCAGTAAATCATGTGGCGTCACTACAGTAAATCATGTGGTGTCAGTAAATCATGTGGTGTCAGTAAATCATGTGGCGTCAGTAAATCATGTGGTGTCACTACAGTAAATCATGTGGTGTCACTACAGTAAATCATGTGGCGTCACTACAGTAAATCATGTGGTGTCAGTAAATCATGTGGTGTCACTACAGTAAATCATGTGGCGTCACTACAGTAAATCATGTGGTGTCAGTAAATCATGGGGTGTCAGTAAATCATGTGGTGTCACTACAGTAAATCATGTGGTGTCAGTAAATCATGTGGTGTCAGTAAATCATGTGGTGTCACTGCAGTAAATCATGTGGTGTCACTGCAGTAAATCATGTGGTGTCACTACAGTAAATCATGTGGTGTCAGTAAATCATGTGGTGTCAGTAGATCATGTGGTGTCACTGCAGTAAATCATGTGGTGTCAGTAAATCATGTGGCGTCAGTAAATCATGTGGTGTCACTACAGTAAATCATGTGGTGTCACTACAGTAAATCATGTGGTGATGTGGTGTCACTAGAGTAAATCATGTGGTGTCACTACAGTAAATCATGTGGTGTCACTACAGTAAATCATGTGGTGATGTGGTGTCACTAGAGTTAATCATGTGGTGTCACTACAGTAAATCATGTGGCGTCACTACAGTAAATCATGTGGTGTCAGTAAATCATGTGGTGTCACTACAGTAAATCATGTGGTGTCACTACAGTAAATCATGTGGCGTCACTACAGTAAATCATGTGGTGTCACTGCAGTAAATCATGTGGCGTCAGTAAATCATGTGGTGTCACTGCAGTAAATCATGTGGTGTCAGTAAATCATGTGGCGTCAGTAAATCATGTGGTGTCACTACAGTAAATCATGTGGTGTCACTGCAGTAAATCATGTGGTGTCACTACAGTAAATCATGTGATGTCACTGCAGTAAATCATGTGGCGTCACTGCAGTAAATCATGTGGTGTCACTACAGTAAATCATGTGGGATCAGTAAATCATGTGGTGTCACTACAGTAAATCATGTGGTGTCACTACAGTAAATCATGTGGGGTCAGTAAATCATGTGGTGTCACTGCAGTAAATCATGTGGTGTCAGTAAATCATGAGGTGTCACTGCAGTAAATCATGTGGTGTCACTACAGTAAATCATGTGGTGTCAGTAAATCATGAGGTGTCACTGCAGTAGATCATGTGGTGTCACTACAGTAAATCATGTGGTGTCACTAGAGTGAATCATGTGGTGTCACTACAGTAAATCATGTGGTGTCACTGCAGTAAATCATGTGGTGTCAGTAAATCATGTGGTGTCACTACAGTAAATCATGTGGTGTCAGTAAATCATGTGGTGTCACTACAGTAAATCATGTGGTGTCAGTAAATCATGTGGTGTCAGTAAATCATGTGGTGTCACTACAGTAAATCATGTGGTGTCAGTAAATCATGTGGTGTCACTACAGTAAATCATGTGGTGTCACTACAGTAAATCATGTGGTGTCAGTAAATCATGTGGTGTTACTACAGTAAATCATGTGGTGTCAGTAAATCATGTGGTGTCACTACAGTAAATCATGTGGTGTTACTACAGTAAATCATGTGGTGTCACTACAGTAAATCATGTGGTGTCACTACAGTAAATCATGTGGTGTCAGTAAATCATGTGGTGTCACTACAGTAAATCATGTGGTGTCACTACAGTAAATCATGTGGTGTCAGTAAATCATGTGGTGTCACTACAGTAAATCATGTGGTGTTACTACAGTAAATCATGTGGTGTCACTACAGTAAATCATGTGGTGTCACTGCAGTAAATCATATTGTGTCAGTAAATCATGTGGTGTCACTACAGTAAATCATGTGGTGTCAGTAAATCATGTGGCGTCAGTAAATCATGTGGTGTCACTACAGTAAATCATGTGGTGTCACTACAGTAAATCATGTGGTGTCACTGCAGTAAATCATGTGGTGTCACTACAGTAAATCATGTGGTGTCACTGCAGTAAATCATGTGGTGTCACTACAGTAAATCATGTGGTGTCAGTAAATCATGTGGTGTCACTACAGTAAATCATGTGGTGTCAGTAAATCATGTGGAGTCACTACAGTAAATCATGTGGTGTCACTGCAGTAAATCATGTGGTGTCACTACAGTAAATCATGTGGTGTCAGTAAATCATGTGGTGTCACTACAGTAAATCATGTGGTGTCAGTAAATCATGTGGTGTCACTACAGTAAATCATGTGGTGTCAGTAAATCATGTGGAGTCACTACAGTAAATCATGTGGTGTCAGTAAATCATGTGGTGTCAGTAAATCATGTGGTGTCACTACAGTAAATCATGTGGTGTCACTACAGTAAATCATGTGGTGTCAGTAAATCATGTGGAGTCACTACAGTAAATCATGTGGTGTCAGTAAATCATGTGGTGTCAGTAAATCATGTGGTGTCACTACAGTAAATCATGTGGTGTCACTACAGTAAAGCATGTGGTGTCACTACAGTAAATCATGTGGTGTCACTACAGTAAAGCATGTGGTGTCACTACAGTAAATCATGTGGTGTCAGTAAATCATGTGGTGTCACTACAGTAAATCATGTGATGTCACTGCAGTAAATCATGTGGTGTCAGTAAATCATGTGGCGTCAGTAAATCATGTGGTGTCACTACAGTAAATCATGTGGCGTCACTACAGTAAATCATGTGGTGTCACTGCAGTAAATCATGTGGCGCAACTACAGTAAATCATGTGATGTCACTGCAGTAAATCATGTGGCGCAACTACAGTAAATCATGTGATGTCACTGCAGTAAATCATGTGGTGTCACTGCAGTAAATCATGTGGCGCAACTACAGTAAATCATGTGATGTCACTGCAGTAAATCATGTGGTGTCACTACAGTAAGTCATGTGATGTCACTGCAGTAAATCATGTGGTGTCACTACAGTAAATCATGTGGTGTCACTACAGTAAATCATGTGATGTCACTGCAGTAAATCATGTGGTGTCACTACAGTAAATCATGTGGCGTTACTGCAGTAAATCATGTGGTGTCAGTAAATCATGTGGTGTCACTACAGTAAATCATGTGGTGTCAGTAAATCATGTGGTGTCACTACAGTAAATCATGTGGTGTCAGTAAATCATGTGGTGTCACTACAGTAAATCATGTGGCGTCACTGCAGTAAATCATGTGGTGTCACTACAGTAAATCATATGGTGTCAGTGGTGTCAGTAAATCATGTGGTGTCACTACAGTAAATCATGTGGTGTCAGTAAATCATGTGGTGTCACTACAGTAAATCATGTGGCGTCACTGCAGTAAATCATGTGGTGTCACTACAGTAAATCATGTGGCGTCAGTAAATCATGTGGCGTCACTACAGTAAATCATGTGGTGTCAGTAAATCGTGGTGTCACTACAGTAAATCAAGTGGCGTCACTGCAGTAAATCATGTGGTGTCACTACAGTAAATCATGTGGTGTCAGTAAATCATGTGTCACTGCATTAAATTATGTGGTGTCAGTAAATCATGTGGTGTCACTACAGTAAATCATGTGGCGTCACTACAGTAAATCATGTGGTGTCAGTAAATCGTGGTGTCACTACAGTAAATCATGTGGCGTCACTGCAGTAAATCATGTGGTGTCACTACAGTAAATCATGTGGTGTCAGTAAATCATGTGGTGTCACTACAGTAAATCATGTGGCGTCACTGCAGTAAATCATGTGGTGTCAGTAAATCATGTGGTGTCACTACAGTAAATCATGTGGCGTCACTGCAGTAAATCATGTGGTGTCAGTAAATCGTGGTGTCACTACAGTAAATCATGTGGCGTCACTGCAGTAAATCATGTGGTGTCACTACAGTAAATCATGTGGTGTCAGTAAATCATGTGGTGTCACTGCAGTAAATCATGTGGTCTCACTACAGTAAATCATGTGGTGTCACTACAGTAAATCATGTGGCGTCAGTAAATCATGTGGTGTCACTACAGTAAATCATGTGGTGTCAGTAAATCATGTGGTGTCACTACAGTAAATCATGTGGTGTCACTACAGTAAATCATGTGGTGTCACTACAGTAAATCATGTGGCGTCACTACAGTAAATCATGTGGTGTCAGTAAATCATGTGGTGTCACTAGAGTAAGTCATGTGGTGTCACTACAGTAAATCATGTGGCGTCACTACAGTAAATCATGTGGTGTCAGTAAATCATGTGGTGTCAGTAAATCATGTGGCGTCAGTAAATCATGTGGTGTCACTACAGTAAATCATGTGGTGTCACTGCAGTAAATCATGTGGTGTCAGTAAATCATGTGGCGTCAGTAAATCATGTGGTGTCACTACAGTAAATCATGTGGTGTCACTACAGTAAATCATGTGGTGATGTGGTGTCACTAGAGTAAATCATGTGGTGTCACTACAATAAATCATGTGGCGTCACTACAGTAAATCATGTGGTGTCAGTAAATCATGTGGTGTCACTACAGTAAATCATGTGGTGTCAGTAAATCATGTGGTGTCACTGCAGTAAATCATGTGGCGTCAGTAAATCATGTGGTGTCACTGCAGTAAATCATGTGGTGTCAGTAAATCATGTGGCGTCAGTAAATCATGTGGTGTCACTACAGTTAATCATGTGGTGTCACTGCAGTAAATCATGTGGTGTCACTACAGTAAATCATGTGGCGTCACTACAGTAAATCATGTGGTGTCACTGCAGTAAATCATGTGATGTCACTGCAGTAAATCATGTGGTGTCACTGCAGTAAATCATGTGGTGTCACTACAGTAAATCATGTGGTGTCAGTAAATCATGTGGTGTCACTGCAGTAAATCATGTGGCATCAGTAAATCATGTGGTGTCACTGCAGTAAATCATGTGGTGTCAGTAAATCATGTGGCGTCAGTAAATCATGTGGTGTCACTACAGTAAATCATGCGGTGTCACTGCAGTAAATCATGTGGTGTCACTACAGTAAATCATGTGGCGTCACTACAGTAAATCATGTGGTGTCACTGCAGTAAATCATGTGATGTCACTGCAGTAAATCATGTGGTGTCACTGCAGTAAATCATGTGGCGTCACTGCAGTAAATCATGTGGCGTCACTGCAGTAAATCATGTGGCGTCACTGCAGTAAATCATGTGGTGTCACTGCAGTAAATCATGTGGTGTCACTGAAGTAAATCATGTGGGGTCAGTAAATCATGTGGGGTCAGTAAATCATGTGGTGTCACTACAGTAAATCATGTGGTGTCACTACAGTAAATCATGTGGTGTCACTGCAGTAAATCATGTGGCGTCACTGCAGTAAATCATGTGGCGTCACTGCAGTAAATCATGTGGTGTCACTGCAGTAAATCATGTGGTGTCACTGAAGTAAATCATGTGGGGTCAGTAAATCATGTGGGGTCAGTAAATCATGTGGTGTCACTACAGTAAATCATGTGGTGTCACTACAGTAAATCATGTGGTGTCACTGCAGTAAATCATGTGATGTCACTGCAGTAAATCATGTGGCGTCACTGCAGTAAATCATGTGGTGTCACTGCAGTAAATCATGTGGTGTCACTGAAGTAAATCATGTGGGGTCAGTAAATCATGTGGTGTCACTACAGTAAATCATGTGGTGTCACTACAGTAAATCATGTGGTGTCACTAGAGTAAATCATGTGGTGTCACTGCAGTAAATCATGTGGTGTCAGTAAATCATGTGGTGTCACTACAGTAAATCATGTGGTGTCAGTAAATCATGTGGTGTCACTGCAGTAAATCATGTGGTGTCAGTAAATCATGTGGTGTCACTACAGTAAATCATGTGGTGTCAGTAAATCATGTGGTGTCACTACAGTAAATCATGTGGTGTTACTACAGTAAATCATGTGGTGTCACTACAGTAAATCATGTGGTGTCAGTAAATCATGTGGTGTCACTGCAGTAAATCATGTGGCGTCAGTAAATCATGTGGTGTCACTACAGTAAATCATGTGGTGTCACTGCAGTAAATCATGTGGTGTCAGTAAATCATGTGGCGTCAGTAAATCATGTGGTGTCAGTAAATCATGTGGTGTCACTGCAGTAAATCATGTGGCGTCAGTAAATCATGTGGTGTCACTGCAGTAAATCATGTGGTGTCACTGCAGTAAATCATGTGGCGTCAGTAAATCATGTGGTGTCACTGCAGTAAATCATGTGGTGTCAGTAAATCATGTGGCGTCAGTAAATCATGTGGTGTCACTACAGTAAATCATGTGGTGTCACTACAGTAAATCATGTGGTGTCACTACAGTAAATCATGTGGTGTCACTACAGTAAATCATGTGGCGTCACTACAGTAAATCATGTGGTGTCAGTAAATCATGTGGTGTCACTAGAGTAAATCATGTGGTGTCAGTAAATCATGTGGTGTCACTACAGTAAATCATGTGGTGTCAGTAAATCATGTGGCGTCACTACAGTAAATCATGTGGTGTCAGTAAATCATGTGGTGTCACTACAGTAAATCATGTGGTGTCAGTAAATCATGTGGTGTCACTGCAGTAAATCATGTGGCGTCAGTAAATCATGTGGTGTCACTACAGTAAATCATGTGGTGTCACTGCAGTAAATCATGTGGTGTCAGTAAATCATGTGGCGTCAGTAAATCATGTGGTGTCAGTAAATCATGTGGTGTCACTGCAGTAAATCATGTGGCGTCAGTAAATCATGTGGTGTCACTGCAGTAAATCATGTGGCGTCAGTAAATCATGTGGTGTCACTGCAGTAAATCATGTGGTGTCAGTAAATCATGTGGCGTCAGTAAATCATGTGGTGTCACTACAGTAAATCATGTGGTGTCACTACAGTAAATCATGTGGTGTCACTACAGTAAATCATGTGGTGTCACTACAGTAAATCATGTGGCGTCACTACAGTAAATCATGTGGTGTCAGTAAATCATGTGGTGTCACTAGAGTAAATCATGTGGTGTCAGTAAATCATGTGGTGTCACTACAGTAAATCATGTGGTGTCAGTAAATCATGTGGCGTCACTACAGTAAATCATGTGGTGTCAGTAAATCATGGGGTGTCAGTAAATCATGTGGCGTCAGTAAATCATGTGGTGTCACTACAGTAAATCATGTGGTGTCAGTAAATCATGTGGTGTCAGTAAATCATGTGGCGTCAGTAAATCATGTGGTGTCACTGCAGTAAATCATGTGGTGTCAGTAAATCATGTGGCGTCAGTAAATCATGTGGTGTCACTACAGTAAATCATGTGGTGATGTGGTGTCACTAGAGTAAATCATGTGGCGTCACTACAGTAAATCATGTGGTGTCAGTAAATCATGTGGTGTCACTACAGTAAATCATGTGGTGTCAGTAAATCATGTGGCGTCAGTAAATCATGTGGTGTCACTACAGTAAATCATGTGGTGTCAGTAAATCATGTGGTGTCACTGCAGTAGATCATGTGGCGTCAGTAAATCATGTGGTGTCACTGCAGTAAATCATGTGGTGTCACTGCAGTAAATCATGTGGCGTCAGTAAATCATGTGGTGTCACTGCAGTAAATCATGTGGTGTCAGTAAATCATGTGGTGTCACTACAGTAAATCATGTGGCGTCAGTAAATCATGTGGTGTCACTGCAGTAAATCATGTGGTGTCACTGCAGTAAATCATGTGGCGTCAGTAAATCATGTGGTGTCACTACAGTAAATCATGTGGTGTCACTACAGTAAATCATGTGGTGTCACTACAGTAAATCATGTGGCGTCACTACAGTAAATCATGTGGTGTCAGTAAATCATGTGGTGTCAGTAAATCATGTGGCGTCAGTAAATCATGTGGTGTCACTACAGTAAATCATGTGGTGTCACTACAGTAAATCATGTGGTGTCACTACAGTAAATCATGTGGCGTCACTACAGTAAATCATGTGGTGTCAGTAAATCATGTGGTGTCACTACAGTAAATCATGTGGCGTCACTACAGTAAATCATGTGGTGTCAGTAAATCATGGGGTGTCAGTAAATCATGTGGTGTCACTACAGTAAATCATGTGGTGTCAGTAAATCATGTGGTGTCAGTAAATCATGTGGTGTCACTGCAGTAAATCATGTGGTGTCACTGCAGTAAATCATGTGGTGTCACTACAGTAAATCATGTGGTGTCAGTAAATCATGTGGTGTCAGTAGATCATGTGGTGTCACTGCAGTAAATCATGTGGTGTCAGTAAATCATGTGGCGTCAGTAAATCATGTGGTGTCAGTAAATCATGTGGTGTCAGTAAATCATGTGGTGTCACTGCAGTAAATCATGTGGTGTCACTGCAGTAAATCATGTGGCGTCACTACAGTAAATCATGTGGTGTCAGTAAATCATGTGGTGTCAGTAAATCATGTGGCGTCAGTAAATCATGTGGTGTCACTACAGTAAATCATGTGGTGTCACTACAGTAAATCATGTGGCGTCACTACAGTAAATCATGTGGTGTCAGTAAATCATGTGGTGTCACTACAGTAAATCATGTGGCGTCACTACAGTAAATCATGTGGTGTCAGTAAATCATGGGGTGTCAGTAAATCATGTGGTGTCACTACAGTAAATCATGTGGTGTCAGTAAATCATGTGGTGTCAGTAAATCATGTGGTGTCACTGCAGTAAATCATGTGGTGTCACTGCAGTAAATCATGTGGTGTCACTACAGTAAATCATGTGGTGTCAGTAAATCATGTGGTGTCAGTAGATCATGTGGTGTCACTGCAGTAAATCATGTGGTGTCAGTAAATCATGTGGCGTCAGTAAATCATGTGGTGTCACTACAGTAAATCATGTGGTGTCACTACAGTAAATCATGTGGTGATGTGGTGTCACTAGAGTAAATCATGTGGTGTCACTACAGTAAATCATGTGGTGTCACTACAGTAAATCATGTGGTGATGTGGTGTCACTAGAGTTAATCATGTGGTGTCACTACAGTAAATCATGTGGCGTCACTACAGTAAATCATGTGGTGTCAGTAAATCATGTGGTGTCACTACAGTAAATCATGTGGTGTCACTACAGTAAATCATGTGGCGTCACTACAGTAAATCATGTGGTGTCACTGCAGTAAATCATGTGGCGTCAGTAAATCATGTGGTGTCACTGCAGTAAATCATGTGGTGTCAGTAAATCATGTGGCGTCAGTAAATCATGTGGTGTCACTACAGTAAATCATGTGGTGTCACTGCAGTAAATCATGTGGTGTCACTACAGTAAATCATGTGATGTCACTGCAGTAAATCATGTGGCGTCACTGCAGTAAATCATGTGGTGTCACTACAGTAAATCATGTGGGATCAGTAAATCATGTGGTGTCACTACAGTAAATCATGTGGTGTCACTACAGTAAATCATGTGGGGTCAGTAAATCATGTGGTGTCACTGCAGTAAATCATGTGGTGTCAGTAAATCATGAGGTGTCACTGCAGTAAATCATGTGGTGTCACTACAGTAAATCATGTGGTGTCAGTAAATCATGAGGTGTCACTGCAGTAGATCATGTGGTGTCACTACAGTAAATCATGTGGTGTCACTAGAGTGAATCATGTGGTGTCACTACAGTAAATCATGTGGTGTCACTGCAGTAAATCATGTGGTGTCAGTAAATCATGTGGTGTCACTACAGTAAATCATGTGGTGTCAGTAAATCATGTGGTGTCACTACAGTAAATCATGTGGTGTCAGTAAATCATGTGGTGTCAGTAAATCATGTGGTGTCACTACAGTAAATCATGTGGTGTCAGTAAATCATGTGGTGTCACTACAGTAAATCATGTGGTGTCACTACAGTAAATCATGTGGTGTCAGTAAATCATGTGGTGTTACTACAGTAAATCATGTGGTGTCAGTAAATCATGTGGTGTCACTACAGTAAATCATGTGGTGTTACTACAGTAAATCATGTGGTGTCACTACAGTAAATCATGTGGTGTCACTACAGTAAATCATGTGGTGTCAGTAAATCATGTGGTGTCACTACAGTAAATCATGTGGTGTCACTACAGTAAATCATGTGGTGTCAGTAAATCATGTGGTGTCACTACAGTAAATCATGTGGTGTTACTACAGTAAATCATGTGGTGTCACTACAGTAAATCATGTGGTGTCACTGCAGTAAATCATGTTGTGTCAGTAAATCATGTGGTGTCACTACAGTAAATCATGTGGTGTCAGTAAATCATGTGGCGTCAGTAAATCATGTGGTGTCACTACAGTAAATCATGTGGTGTCACTACAGTAAATCATGTGGTGTCACTGCAGTAAATCATGTGGTGTCACTACAGTAAATCATGTGGTGTCACTGCAGTAAATCATGTGGTGTCACTACAGTAAATCATGTGGTGTCAGTAAATCATGTGGTGTCACTACAGTAAATCATGTGGTGTCAGTAAATCATGTGGAGTCACTACAGTAAATCATGTGGTGTCACTGCAGTAAATCATGTGGTGTCACTACAGTAAATCATGTGGTGTCAGTAAATCATGTGGTGTCACTACAGTAAATCATGTGGTGTCAGTAAATCATGTGGTGTCACTACAGTAAATCATGTGGTGTCAGTAAATCATGTGGAGTCACTACAGTAAATCATGTGGTGTCAGTAAATCATGTGGTGTCAGTAAATCATGTGGTGTCACTACAGTAAATCATGTGGTGTCACTACAGTAAATCATGTGGTGTCAGTAAATCATGTGGAGTCACTACAGTAAATCATGTGGTGTCAGTAAATCATGTGGTGTCAGTAAATCATGTGGTGTCACTACAGTAAATCATGTGGTGTCACTACAGTAAAGCATGTGGTGTCACTACAGTAAATCATGTGGTGTCACTACAGTAAAGCATGTGGTGTCACTACAGTAAATCATGTGGTGTCAGTAAATCATGTGGTGTCACTACAGTAAATCATGTGATGTCACTGCAGTAAATCATGTGGTGTCAGTAAATCATGTGGCGTCAGTAAATCATGTGGTGTCACTACAGTAAATCATGTGGCGTCACTACAGTAAATCATGTGGTGTCACTGCAGTAAATCATGTGGCGCAACTACAGTAAATCATGTGATGTCACTGCAGTAAATCATGTGGCGCAACTACAGTAAATCATGTGATGTCACTGCAGTAAATCATGTGGTGTCACTGCAGTAAATCATGTGGCGCAACTACAGTAAATCATGTGATGTCACTGCAGTAAATCATGTGGTGTCACTACAGTAAGTCATGTGATGTCACTGCAGTAAATCATGTGGTGTCACTACAGTAAATCATGTGGTGTCACTACAGTAAATCATGTGATGTCACTGCAGTAAATCATGTGGTGTCACTACAGTAAATCATGTGGCGTTACTGCAGTAAATCATGTGGTGTCAGTAAATCATGTGGTGTCACTACAGTAAATCATGTGGTGTCAGTAAATCATGTGGTGTCACTACAGTAAATCATGTGGTGTCAGTAAATCATGTGGTGTCACTACAGTAAATCATGTGGCGTCACTGCAGTAAATCATGTGGTGTCACTACAGTAAATCATATGGTGTCAGTGGTGTCAGTAAATCATGTGGTGTCACTACAGTAAATCATGTGGTGTCAGTAAATCATGTGGTGTCACTACAGTAAATCATGTGGCGTCACTGCAGTAAATCATGTGGTGTCACTACAGTAAATCATGTGGCGTCAGTAAATCATGTGGCGTCACTACAGTAAATCATGTGGTGTCAGTAAATCGTGGTGTCACTACAGTAAATCAAGTGGCGTCACTGCAGTAAATCATGTGGTGTCACTACAGTAAATCATGTGGTGTCAGTAAATCATGTGTCACTGCATTAAATTATGTGGTGTCAGTAAATCATGTGGTGTCACTACAGTAAATCATGTGGCGTGACTACAGTAAATCATGTGGTGTCAGTAAATCGTGGTGTCACTACAGTAAATCATGTGGCGTCACTGCAGTAAATCATGTGGTGTCACTACAGTAAATCATGTGGTGTCAGTAAATCATGTGGTGTCACTACAGTAAATCATGTGGCGTCACTGCAGTAAATCATGTGGTGTCAGTAAATCATGTGGTGTCACTACAGTAAATCATGTGGCGTCACTGCAGTAAATCATGTGGTGTCAGTAAATCGTGGTGTCACTACAGTAAATCATGTGGCGTCACTGCAGTAAATCATGTGGTGTCACTACAGTAAATCATGTGGTGTCAGTAAATCATGTGGTGTCACTGCAGTAAATCATGTGGTGTCAGTAAATCGTGGTGTCACTACAGTAAATCATGTGGCGTCACTGCAGTAAATCATGTGGTGTCACTACAGTAAATCATGTGGTGTCAGTAAATCATGTGGTGTCACTACAGTAAATCATGTGGCGTCACTGCAGTAAATCATGTGGTGTCAGTAAATCATGTGGTGTCACTACAGTAAATCATGTGGCGTCACTGCAGTAAATCATGTGGTGTCAGTAAATCGTGGTGTCACTACAGTAAATCATGTGGCGTCACTGCAGTAAATCATGTGGTGTCACTACAGTAAATCATGTGGTGTCAGTAAATCATGTGGTGTCACTGCAGTAAATCATGTGGTGTCAGTAAATCGTGGTGTCACTACAGTAAATCATGTGGCGTCACTGCAGTAAATCATGTGGTGTCACTACAGTAAATCATGTGGTGTCAGTAAATCATGTGGTGTCACTGCAGTAAATCATGTGGTGTCACTACAGTAAATCATGTGGTGTCAGTAAATCATGTGATGTCACTGCAGTAAATCAGGTGGTGTCAGTAAATCATGTGGCGTCAGTAAATCATGTGGTGTCACTACAGTAAATCATGTGGTGTCAGTAAATCATGTGGCGTCACTACAGTAAATCATGTGGTGTCACTGCAATAAATCATGTGGCGCAACTACAGTAAATCATGTGGTGTCACTGCAGTAAATCATGTGGCGCAACTACAGTAAATCATGTGGTGTCACTACAGTAAATCATGTGGTGTCAGTAAATCATGTGATGTCACTGCAGTAAATCATGTGGTGTCAGTAAATCATGTGGCGTCAGTAAATCATGTGGTGTCAGTAAATCATGTGGTGTCACTACAGTAAATCATGTGGTGTCACTACAGTAAATCATGTGATGTCACTGTAGTAAATCATGTGGTGTCAGTAAATCATGTGGTGTCAGTAAATCATGTGGTGTCACTGCAGTAAATCATGTGATGTCACTACAGTAAATCATGTGGTGTCAGTAAATCATGTGGTGTCAGTAAATCATGTGGTGTCACTACAGTAAATCATGTGGTGTCACTACAGTAAAGCATGTGGTGTCACTACAGTAAATCATGTGGTGTCACTACAGTAAAGCATGTGGTGTCACTACAGTAAATCATGTGGTGTCAGTAAATCATGTGGTGTCACTACAGTAAATCATGTGATGTCACTGCAGTAAATCATGTGGTGTCAGTAAATCATGTGGCGTCAGTAAATCATGTGGTGTCACTACAGTAAATCATGTGGCGTCACTACAGTAAATCATGTGGTGTCACTGCAGTAAATCATGTGGCGCAACTACAGTAAATCATGTGATGTCACTGCAGTAAATCATGTGGCGCAACTACAGTAAATCATGTGATGTCACTGCAGTAAATCATGTGGTGTCACTGCAGTAAATCATGTGGCGCAACTACAGTAAATCATGTGATGTCACTGCAGTAAATCATGTGGTGTCACTACAGTAAGTCATGTGATGTCACTGCAGTAAATCATGTGGTGTCACTACAGTAAATCATGTGGTGTCACTACAGTAAATCATGTGATGTCACTGCAGTAAATCATGTGGTGTCACTACAGTAAATCATGTGGCGTTACTGCAGTAAATCATGTGGTGTCAGTAAATCATGTGGTGTCACTACAGTAAATCATGTGGCGTCACTGCAGTAAATCATGTGGTGTCACTACAGTAAATCATGTGGTGTCAGTAAATCATGTGGTGTCACTACAGTAAATCATGTGGCGTCACTGCAGTAAATCATGTGGTGTCACTACAGTAAATCATATGGTGTCAGTGGTGTCAGTAAATCATGTGGTGTCACTACAGTAAATCATGTGGTGTCAGTAAATCATGTGGTGTCACTACAGTAAATCATGTGGCGTCACTGCAGTAAATCATGTGGTGTCACTACAGTAAATCATGTGGCGTCAGTAAATCATGTGGCGTCACTACAGTAAATCATGTGGTGTCAGTAAATCGTGGTGTCACTACAGTAAATCAAGTGGCGTCACTGCAGTAAATCATGTGGTGTCACTACAGTAAATCATGTGGTGTCAGTAAATCATGTGTCACTGCATTAAATTATGTGGTGTCAGTAAATCATGTGGTGTCACTACAGTAAATCATGTGGCGTCACTACAGTAAATCATGTGGTGTCAGTAAATCGTGGTGTCACTACAGTAAATCATGTGGCGTCACTGCAGTAAATCATGTGGTGTCACTACAGTAAATCATGTGGTGTCAGTAAATCATGTGGTGTCACTACAGTAAATCATGTGGCGTCACTGCAGTAAATCATGTGGTGTCAGTAAATCATGTGGTGTCACTACAGTAAATCATGTGGCGTCACTGCAGTAAATCATGTGGTGTCAGTAAATCGTGGTGTCACTACAGTAAATCATGTGGCGTCACTGCAGTAAATCATGTGGTGTCACTACAGTAAATCATGTGGTGTCAGTAAATCATGTGGTGTCACTGCAGTAAATCATGTGGTGTCAGTAAATCGTGGTGTCACTACAGTAAATCATGTGGCGTCACTGCAGTAAATCATGTGGTGTCACTACAGTAAATCATGTGGTGTCAGTAAATCATGTGGTGTCACTGCAGTAAATCATGTGGTGTCACTACAGTAAATCATGTGGTGTCAGTAAATCATGTGATGTCACTGCAGTAAATCAGGTGGTGTCAGTAAATCATGTGGCGTCAGTAAATCATGTGGTGTCACTACAGTAAATCATGTGGTGTCAGTAAATCATGTGGCGTCACTACAGTAAATCATGTGGTGTCACTGCAATAAATCATGTGGCGCAACTACAGTAAATCATGTGGTGTCACTGCAGTAAATCATGTGGCGCAACTACAGTAAATCATGTGGTGTCACTACAGTAAATCATGTGGTGTCAGTAAATCATGTGATGTCACTGCAGTAAATCATGTGGTGTCAGTAAATCATGTGGCGTCAGTAAATCATGTGGTGTCAGTAAATCATGTGGTGTCACTACAGTAAATCATGTGGTGTCACTACAGTAAATCATGTGATGTCACTGTAGTAAATCATGTGGTGTCAGTAAATCATGTGGTGTCAGTAAATCATGTGGTGTCACTGCAGTAAATCATGTGATGTCACTGCAGTAAATCATGTGATGTCACTGCAGTAAATCATGTGGCGCAACCACAGTAAATCATGTGATGTCACTGTAGTAAATCATGTGGTGTCAGTAAATCATGTGGTGTCACTGCAGTAAATCATGTGGCGCAACTACAGTAAATCATGTGATGTCACTGCAGTAAATCATGTGGCGCAACCACAGTAAATCATGTGATGTCACTGCAGTAAATCATGTGGTGTCACTGCAGTAAATCATGTGGCGCAACTACAGTAAATCATGTGATATCACTGCAGTAAATCATGTGGTGTCACTACAGTAAATCATGTGGTGTCACTACAGTAAATCATGTGATGTCACTGCAGTAAATCATGTGGTGTCACTACAGTAAATCATGTGATGTCACTGCAGTAAATCATGTGGTGTCACTACAGTAAATCATGTGGTGTCACTACAGTAAATCATGTGGTGTCAGTAAATCATGTGGTGTCACTACAGTAAATCATGTGGCGTCACTGCAGTAAATCATGTGGTGTCACTACAGTAAATCATGTGGTGTCAGTAAATCATGTGGTGTCAGTAAATCATGTGGTGTCACTACAGTAAATCATGTGGTGTCAGTAAATCATGTGGTGTCACTACAGTAAATCATGTGGCGTCACTGCAGTAAATCATGTGGCGTCACTACAGTAAATCATGTGGTGTCAGTAAATCATGTGGTGTCAGTAAATCATGTGATGTCACTGCAGTAAATCATGTGGTGTCAGTAAATCATGTGGCGTCAGTAAATCATGTGGTGTCAGTAAATCATGTGGTGTCAGTTAATCATGTGGTGTCACTGCAGTAAATCATGTGGTGTCAGTAAATCATGTGGTGTCACCGCAGTAAATCATGTGATGTCACTGCAGTAAATCATGTGGTGTCACTACAGTAAATCATGTGGTGTCAGTAAATCAGGTGGTGTCAGTAAATCATGTGGCGCAACTACAGTAAATCATGTGATGTCACTGCAGTAAATCATGTGGTGTCACTGCAGTAAATCATGTGGCGCAACTACAGTAAATCATGTGATGTCACTGCAGTAAATCATGTGGTGTCACTACAGTAAATCATGTGGTGTCACTACAGTAAATCATGTGATGTCACTGCAGTAAATCATGTGGTGTCACTACAGTAAATCATGTGGTGTCAGTAAATCATGTGGTGTCACTACAGTAAATCATGTGGCGTCACTGCAGTAAATCATGTGGTGTCACTACAGTAAATCATGTGGTGTCAGTAAATCATGTGGTGTCACTACAGTAAATCATGTGGCGTCACTGCAGTAAATCATGTGGTGTCACTACAGTAAATCATGTGGTGTCAGTAAATCATGTGGTGTCACTACAGTAAATCATGTGGTGTCAGTAAATCATGTGGTGTCACTACAGTAAATCATGTGATGTCACTGCAGTAAATCATGTGGTGTCACTACAGTAAATCATGTGGCGTCACTACAGTAAATCATGTGATGTCACTGCAGTAAATCATGTGGTGTCACTGCAGTCAAATCATGTGGCGCAACTACAGTAAATCATGTGATGTCACTGCAGTAAATCATGTGGTGTCACTGCAGTAAATCATGTGGCGCAACTACAGTAAATCATGTGATGTCACTGCAGTAAATCATGTGGTGTCACTGCAGTAAATCATGTGGCGCAACTACAGTAAATCATGTGATGTCACTGCAGTAAATCATGTGGTGTCACTACAGTAAATCATGTGGTGTCACTACAGTAAATCATGTGATGTCACTGCAGTAAATCATGTGGTGTCACTACAGTAAATCATGTGGCGTTACTGCAGTAAATCATGTGGTGTCAGTAAATCATGTGGTGTCACTACAGTAAATCATGTGGTGTCAGTAAATCATGTGGTGTCAGTAAATCATGTGGTGTCACTACAGTAAATCATGTGGCGTCACTGCAGTAAATCATGTGGTGTCACTACAGTAAATCATGTGGTGTCAGTAAATCAGGTGGTGTCAGTAAATCATGTGGTGTCACTACAGTAAATCATGTGGCGTCACTGCAGTAAATCATGTGGCGTCACTACAGTAAATCATGTGGCGTCAGTAAATCATGTGGCGTCACTACAGTAAATCATGTGGTGTCACTACAGTAAATCATGTGGCGTCACTGCAGTAAATCATGTGGCGTCACTGCAGTAAATCATATGGCGTCAGTAAATCATGTGGCGTCACTACAGTAAATCATGTGGTGTCAGTAAATCATGTGGTGTCACTGCATTAAATTATGTGGTGTCAGTAAATCATGTGGTGTCACTACAGTAAATCATGTGGCGTCACTACAGTAAATCATGTGGTGTCAGTAAATCGTGGTGTCACTACAGTAAATCATGTGGCGTCACTGCAGTAAATCATGTGGTGTCACTACAGTAAATCATGTGGTGTCAGTAAATCATGTGGTGTCACTACAGTAAATCATGTGGTGTCACTACAGTAAATCATGTGGCGTCACTGCAGTAAATCATGTGGTGTCAGTAAATCATGTGGTGTCACTACAGTAAATCATGTGGCGTCACTGCAGTAAATCATGTGGCGTCACTGCAGTAAATCATATGGCGTCAGTAAATCATGTGGCGTCACTACAGTAAATCATGTGGTGTCAGTAAATCGTGGTGTCACTACAGTAAATCATGTGGCGTCACTGCAGTAAATCATGTGGTGTCACTACAGTAAATCATGTGGTGTCAGTAAATCATGTGGTGTCACTGCAGTAAATCATGTGGTGTCACTACAGTAAATCATGTGGTGTCACTACAGTAAATCATGTGGCGTCACTACAGTAAATCATGTGGCGTCAGTAAATCATGTGGCGTCACTGCAGTAAATCATGTGGCGTCACTGCAGTAAATCATGTGGCGTCAGTAAATCATGTGGTGTCACTACAGTAAATCATGTGGTGTCACTACAGTAAATCATGTGGCGTCACTGCAGTAAATCATGTGGTGTCAGTAAATCATGTGATGTCACTGCAGTAAATCATGTGGTGTCACTGCAGTAAATCATGTGGTGTCACTACAGTAAATCATGTGATGTCACTGCAGTAAATCATGTGGTGTCACTACAGTAAATCATGTGATGTCACTGCAGTAAATCATGTGGTGTCACTACAGTAAATCATGTGGCGTCACTACAGTAAATCATGTGATGTCACTGCAGTAAATCATGTGGTGTCACTACAGTAAATCATGTGGTGTCACTGCAGTAAATCATGTGGTGTCACTGCAGTAAATCGTGGTGTCACTGCAGTAAATCATGTGGTGTCACTGCAGTAAATCATGTGATGTCACTGCAGTAAATCATGTGGCGTCACTACAGTAAATCATGTGGTGTCACTACAGTAAATCATGTGGTGTCACTACAGTAAATCATGTGGCGTCACTACAGTAAATCATGTGGTGTCACTACAGTAAATCATGTGGTGTCACTACAGTAAATCATGTGATGTCACTGCAGTAAATCATGTGGCGTCACTACAGTAAATCATGTGGCGTCACTACAGTAAATCATGTGATGTCACTGCAGTAAATCATGTGGTGTCACTACAGTAAATCATGTGATGTCACTGCAGTAAATCATGTGGTGTCACTACAGTAAATCATGTGGTGTCAGTAAATCATGTGGTGTCACTACAGTAAATCATGTGGTGTCACTGCAGTAAATCATGTGGCGCAACTACAGTAAATCATGTGGTGTCACTACAGTAAATCATGTGGTGTCACTACAGTAAATCATGTGGTGTCACTGCAGTAAATCATGTGGCGCAACTACAGTAAATCATGTGGTGTCACTGCAGTAAATCATGTGGTGTCACTACAGTAAATCATGTGGTGTCACTACAGTAAATCATGTGATGTCACTGCAGTAAATCATGTGGTGTCACTACAGTAAATCATGTGGTGTCAGTAAATCATGTGGTGTCACTGCATTAAATTATGTGGTGTCAGTAAATCATGTGGTGTCACTACAGTAAATCATGTGGCGTCACTGCAGTAAATCATGTGGTGTCACTACAGTAAATCATGTGGTGTCAGTAAATCATGTGGCGTCACTACAGTAAATCATGTGGTGTCAGTAAATCATGTGGTGTCACTACAGTAAATCATGTGGTGTCAGTAAATCATGTGGTGTCACTACAGTAAATCATGTGGTGTCACTACAGTAAATCATGTGGTGTCAGTAAATCATGTGGTGTCACTACAGTAAATCATGTGGTGTCACTACAGTAAATCATGTGGTGTCAGTAAATCATGTGGTGTCACTACAGTAAATCATGTGGCGTCACTGCAGTAAATCATGTGGCGTCAGTAAATCATGTGGCGTCACTACAGTAAATCATGTGGTGTCAGTAAGTCGTGGTGTCAGTAAATCATGTGGTGTCACTGCATTAAATTATGTGGTGTCAGTAAATCATGTGGTGTCAGTAAATCATGTGGTGTCACTGCATTAAATTATGTGGTGTCAGTACAGTAAATCATGTGGCGTCACTACAGTAAATCATGTGGTGTCAGTAAATCGTGGTGTCACTACAGTAAATCATGTGGCGTCACTGCAGTAAATCATGTGGTGTCACTACAGTAAATCATGTGGTGTCACTACAGTAAATCATGTGATGTCACTGCAGTAAATCATGTGGTGTCACTACAGTAAATCATGTGGTGTCACTACAGTAAATCATGTGGTGTCAGTAAATCATGTGGTGTCACTACAGTAAATCATGTGGCGTCACTGCAGTAAATCATGTGGTGTCACTACAGTAAATCATGTGGTGTTCTACAGTAAATCATGTGGTGTCACTACAGTAAATCATGTGGTGTCACTACAGTAAATCATGTGGCGTCACTGCAGTAAATCATGTGGTGTCACTACAGTAAATCATGTGGTGTCACTACAGTAAATCATGTGGTGTCACTACAGTAAATCATGTGGTGTCACTACAGTAAATCATGTGGCGTCACTGCAGTAAATCATGTGGTGTCACTACAGTAAATCATGTGGTGTCAGTAAATCATGTGGTGTCACTACAGTAAATCATGTGGTGTCACTACAGTAAATCATGTGGTGTCAGTAAATCATGTGGTGTCACTACAGTAAATCATGTGGCGTCACTGCAGTAAATCATGTGGCGTCACTGCAGTAAATCATGTGGCGTCACTACAGTAAATCATGTGGTGTCACTACAGTAAATCATGTGGTGTCAGTAAATCATGTGGTGTCACTACAGTAAATCATGTGGCGTCACTGCAGTAAATCATGTGGTGTCACTACAGTAAATCATGTGGTGTCAGTAAATCATGTGGTGTCACTACAGTAAATCATGTGGCGTCACTGCAGTAAATCATGTGGTGTCACTACAGTAAATCATGTGGTGTCAGTAAATCATGTGGTGTCACTACAGTAAAACATGTGGTGTCAGTAAATCATGTGGTGTCACTACAGTAAATCATGTGGCGTCACTGCAGTAAATCATGTGGCGTCAGTAAATCATGTGGCGTCACTACAGTAAATCATGTGGTGTCAGTAAATCGTGGTGTCACTACAGTAAATCATGTGGCGTTACTGCAGTAAATCATGTGGTGTCACTACAGTAAATCATGTGGTGTCACTACAGTAAATCATGTGGTGTCACTACAGTAAATCATGTGGTGTCAGTAAATCATGTGGCGTCACTGCAGTAAATCATGTGGTGTCAGTAAATCATGTGGTGTCACTACAGTAAATCATGTGGTGTCAGTAAATCATGTGGCGTCACTGCAGTAAATCATGTGGCGTCACTGCAGTAAATCATGTGGCGTCAGTAAATCATGTGGCGTCACTACAGTAAATCATGTGGTGTCAGTAAGTCGTGGTGTCACTACAGTAAATCATGTGGCGTCACTGCAGTAAATCATGTGGTGTCACTACAGTAAATCATGTGGTGTCAGTAAATCATGTGGTGTCACTGCATTAAATTATGTGGTGTCAGTAAATCATGTGGTGTCACTACAGTAAATCATGTGGTGTCAGTAAATCGTGGTGTCACTACAGTAAATCATGTGGCGTCACTGCAGTAAATCATGTGGTGTCACTACAGTAAATCATGTGGTGTCAGTAAATCGTGGTGTCACTACAGTAAATCATGTGGCGTCACTGCAGTAAATCATGTGGTGTCACTACAGTAAATCATGTGGTGTCACTACAGTAAATCATGTGATGTCACTGCAGTAAATCATGTGGTGTCACTACAGTAAATCATGTGGTGTCACTACAGTAAATCATGTGGTGTCAGTAAATCATGTGGTGTCACTACAGTAAATCATGTGGCGTCACTGCAGTAAATCATGTGGTGTCACTACAGTAAATCATGTGGTGTCAGTAAATCATGTGGTGTCACTACAATAAATCATGTGGTGTCAGTAAATCATGTGGTGTCACTACAGTAAATCATGTGATGTCACTGCAGTAAATCATGTGGTGTCACTACAGTAAATCATGTGGCGTCACTACAGTAAATCATGTGGTGTCACTGCAGTAAATCATGTGGCGCAACTACAGTAAATCATGTGATGTCACTGCAGTAAATCATGTGGTGTCACTGCAGTAAATCATGTGGCGCAACTACAGTAAATCATGTGATGTCACTGCAGTAAATCATGTGGTGTCACTACAGTAAATCATGTGGTGTCACTACAGTAAATCATGTGATGTCACTGCAGTAAATCATGTGGTGTCACTACAGTAAATCATGTGGCGTTACTGCAGTAAATCATGTGGTGTCAGTAAATCATGTGGTGTCACTACAGTAAATCATGTGGTGTCAGTAAATCATGTGGTGTCAGTAAATCATGTGGTGTCACTACAGTAAATCATGTGGCGTCACTGCAGTAAATCATGTGGTGTCACTACAGTAAATCATGTGGTGTCAGTAAATCAGGTGGTGTCAGTAAATCAGGTGGTGTCAGTAAATCATGTGGTGTCACTACAGTAAATCATGTGGTGTCAGTAAATCATGTGGTGTCACTACAGTAAATCATGTGGCGTCACTGCAGTAAATCATGTGGCGTCACTACAGTAAATCATGTGGCGTCAGTAAATCATGTGGCGTCACTACAGTAAATCATGTGGTGTCACTACAGTAAATCATGTGGCGTCACTGTAGTAAATCATGCGGTGTCAGTAAATCATGTGGTGTCACTACAGTAAATCATGTGGCGTCACTGCAGTAAATCATGTGGCGTCACTGCAGTAAATCATATGGCGTCAGTAAATCATGTGGCGTCACTACAGTAAATCATGTGGTGTCAGTAAATCATGTGGTGTCACTACAGTAAATCATGTGGCGTCACTACAGTAAATCATGTGGTGTCAGTAAATCGTGGTGTCACTACAGTAAATCATGTGGCGTCACTGCAGTAAATCATGTGGTGTCACTACAGTAAATCATGTGGTGTCAGTAAATCATGTGGTGTCACTACAGTAAATCGTGTGGTGTCACTACAGTAAATCATGTGGCGTCACTGCAGTAAATCATGTGGTGTCAGTAAATCATGTGGTGTCACTACAGTAAATCATGTGGCGTCACTGCAGTAAATCATGTGGCATCACTGCAGTAAATCATATGGCGTCAGTAAATCATGTGGCGTCACTACAGTAAATCATGTGGTGTCAGTAAATCGTGGTGTCACTACAGTAAATCATGTGGCGTCACTGCAGTAAATCATGTGGTGTCACTACAGTAAATCATGTGGTGTCAGTAAATCATGTGGTGTCACTGCAGTAAATCATGTGGTGTCACTACAGTAAATCATGTGGTGTCACTACAGTAAATCATGTGGCGTCACTACAGTAAATCATGTGGTGTCAGTAAATCATGTGGCGTCACTGCAGTAAATCATGTGGCGTCACTGCAGTAAATCATGTGGCGTCAGTAAATCATGTGGTGTCACTACAGTAAATCATGTGGTGTCACTACAGTAAATCATGTGGTGTCACTACAGTAAATCATGTGGTGTCACTACAGTAAATCATGTGATGTCACTGCAGTAAATCATGTGGCGTCACTACAGTAAATCATGTGGCGTCACTACAGTAAATCATGTGATGTCACTGCAGTAAATCATGTGGTGTCACTACAGTAAATCATGTGATGTCACTGCAGTAAATCATGTGGTGTCACTACAGTAAATCATGTGGTGTCAGTAAATCATGTGGTGTCACTACAGTAAATCATGTGGTGTCACTGCAGTAAATCATGTGGCGCAACTACAGTAAATCATGTGGTGTCACTACAGTAAATCATGTGGTGTCACTACAGTAAATCATGTGGTGTCACTGCAGTAAATCATGTGGCGCAACTACAGTAAATCATGTGGTGTCACTGCAGTAAATCATGTGGTGTCACTACAGTAAATCATGTGGTGTCACTACAGTAAATCATGTGATGTCACTGCAGTAAATCATGTGGTGTCACTACAGTAAATCATGTGGTGTCAGTAAATCATGTGGTGTCACTGCATTAAATTATGTGGTGTCAGTAAATCATGTGGTGTCACTACAGTAAATCATGTGGCGTCACTGCAGTAAATCATGTGGTGTCACTACAGTAAATCATGTGGTGTCAGTAAATCATGTGGTGTCACTACAGTAAATCATGTGGTGTCACTACAGTAAATCATGTGGTGTCAGTAAATCATGTGGCGTCACTACAGTAAATCATGTGGTGTCAGTAAATCATGTGGTGTCACTACAGTAAATCATGTGGTGTCAGTAAATCATGTGGTGTCACTACAGTAAATCATGTGGTGTCACTACAGTAAATCATGTGGTGTCAGTAAATCATGTGGTGTCACTACAGTAAATCATGTGGTGTCACTACAGTAAATCATGTGGTGTCAGTAAATCATGTGGTGTCACTACAGTAAATCATGTGGCGTCACTGCAGTAAATCATGTGGCGTCAGTAAATCATGTGGCGTCACTACAGTAAATCATGTGGTGTCAGTAAGTCGTGGTGTCAGTAAATCATGTGGTGTCACTGCATTAAATTATGTGGTGTCAGTAAATCATGTGGTGTCAGTAAATCATGTGGTGTCACTGCATTAAATTATGTGGTGTCAGTACAGTAAATCATGTGGCGTCACTACAGTAAATCATGTGGTGTCAGTAAATCGTGGTGTCACTACAGTAAATCATGTGGCGTCACTGCAGTAAATCATGTGGTGTCACTACAGTAAATCATGTGATGTCACTGCAGTAAATCATGTGGTGTCACTACAGTAAATCATGTGGTGTCACTACAGTAAATCATGTGGTGTCAGTAAATCATGTGGTGTCACTACAGTAAATCATGTGGCGTCACTGCAGTAAATCATGTGGTGTCACTACAGTAAATCATGTGGTGTTCTACAGTAAATCATGTGGTGTCACTACAGTAAATCATGTGGTGTCACTACAGTAAATCATGTGGCGTCACTGCAGTAAATCATGTGGTGTCACTACAGTAAATCATGTGGTGTCAGTAAATCATGTGGTGTCACTACAGTAAATCATGTGGTGTCACTACAGTAAATCATGTGGTGTCACTACAGTAAATCATGTGGCGTCACTGCAGTAAATCATGTGGTGTCACTACAGTAAATCATGTGGTGTCAGTAAATCATGTGGTGTCACTACAGTAAATCATGTGGTGTCACTACAGTAAATCATGTGGTGTCAGTAAATCATGTGGTGTCACTACAGTAAATCATGTGGCGTCACTGCAGTAAATCATGTGGCGTCACTGCAGTAAATCATGTGGCGTCAGTAAATCATGTGGCGTCACTACAGTAAATCATGTGGTGTCACTACAGTAAATCATGTGGTGTCAGTAAATCATGTGGTGTCACTACAGTAAATCATGTGGCGTCACTGCAGTAAATCATGTGGTGTCACTACAGTAAATCATGTGGTGTCAGTAAATCATGTGGTGTCACTACAGTAAATCATGTGGTGTCACTGCAGTAAATCATGTGGTGTCAGTAAATCATGTGGTGTCAGTAAATCATGTGGTGTCAGTAAATCATGTGGCGTCACTGCAGTAAATCATGTGGTGTCACTACAGTAAATCATGTGGTGTCAGTAAATCATGTGGTGTCACTACAGTAAAACATGTGGTGTCAGTAAATCATGTGGTGTCACTACAGTAAATCATGTGGCGTCACTGCAGTAAATCATGTGGCGTCAGTAAATCATGTGGCGTCACTACAGTAAATCATGTGGTGTCAGTAAATCGTGGTGTCACTACAGTAAATCATGTGGCGTCACTGCAGTAAATCATGTGGTGTCACTACAGTAAATCATGTGGTGTCACTACAGTAAATCATGTGGTGTCACTACAGTAAATCATGTGGTGTCAGTAAATCATGTGGCGTCACTGCAGTAAATCATGTGGTGTCAGTAAATCATGTGGTGTCACTACAGTAAATCATGTGGTGTCAGTAAATCATGTGGCGTCACTGCAGTAAATCATGTGGCGTCACTGCAGTAAATCATGTGGCGTCAGTAAATCATGTGGCGTCACTACAGTAAATCATGTGGTGTCAGTAAGTCGTGGTGTCACTACAGTAAATCATGTGGCGTCACTGCAGTAAATCATGTGGTGTCACTACAGTAAATCATGTGGTGTCAGTAAATCATGTGGTGTCACTGCATTAAATTATGTGGTGTCAGTAAATCATGTGGTGTCACTACAGTAAATCATGTGGTGTCAGTAAATCGTGGTGTCACTACAGTAAATCATGTGGCGTCACTGCAGTAAATCATGTGGTGTCACTACAGTAAATCATGTGGTGTCAGTAAATCGTGGTGTCACTACAGTAAATCATGTGGCGTCACTGCAGTAAATCATGTGGTGTCACTACAGTAAATCATGTGGTGTCACTACAGTAAATCATGTGATGTCACTGCAGTAAATCATGTGGTGTCACTACAGTAAATCATGTGGTGTCACTACAGTAAATCATGTGGTGTCAGTAAATCATGTGGCGTCACTGCAGTAAATCATGTGGTGTCACTACAGTAAATCATGTGGTGTCAGTAAATCATGTGGTGTCACTACAGTAGATCATGTGGTGTCAGTAAATCATGTGGTGTCACTACAGTAAATCATGTGATGTCACTGCAGTAAATCATGTGGTGTCACTACAGTAAATCATGTGGCGTCACTACAGTAAATCATGTGGTGTCACTGCAGTAAATCATGTGGCGCAACTACAGTAAATCATGTGATGTCACTGCAGTAAATCATGTGGTGTCACTGCAGTAAATCATGTGGCGCAACTACAGTAAATCATGTGATGTCACTGCAGTAAATCATGTGGTGTCACTACAGTAAATCATGTGGTGTCACTACAGTAAATCATGTGATGTCACTGCAGTAAATCATGTGGTGTCACTACAGTAAATCATGTGGCGTTACTGCAGTAAATCATGTGGTGTCAGTAAATCATGTGGTGTCACTACAGTAAATCATGTGGTGTCAGTAAATCATGTGGTGTCAGTAAATCATGTGGTGTCACTACAGTAAATCATGTGGCGTCACTGCAGTAAATCATGTGGTGTCACTACAGTAAATCATGTGGTGTCAGTAAATCAGGTGGTGTCAGTAAATCAGGTGGTGTCAGTAAATCATGTGGTGTCACTACAGTAAATCATGTGGTGTCAGTAAATCATGTGGTGTCACTACAGTAAATCATGTGGCGTCACTGCAGTAAATCATGTGGCGTCACTACAGTAAATCATGTGGCGTCAGTAAATCATGTGGCGTCACTACAGTAAATCATGTGGTGTCACTACAGTAAATCATGTGGCGTCACTGTAGTAAATCATGCGGTGTCAGTAAATCATGTGGTGTCACTACAGTAAATCATGTGGCGTCACTGCAATAAATCATGTGGCGTCACTGCAGTAAATCATATGGCGTCAGTAAATCATGTGGCGTCACTACAGTAAATCATGTGGTGTCAGTAAATCATGTGGTGTCACTACAGTAAATCATGTGGCGTCACTACAGTAAATCATGTGGTGTCAGTAAATCGTGGTGTCACTACAGTAAATCATGTGGCGTCACTGCAGTAAATCATGTGGTGTCACTACAGTAAATCATGTGGTGTCAGTAAATCATGTGGTGTCACTACAGTAAATCGTGTGGTGTCACTACAGTAAATCATGTGGCGTCACTGCAGTAAATCATGTGGTGTCAGTAAATCATGTGGTGTCACTACAGTAAATCATGTGGCGTCACTGCAGTAAATCATGTGGCGTCACTGCAGTAAATCATATGGCGTCAGTAAATCATGTGGCGTCACTACAGTAAATCATGTGGTGTCAGTAAATCGTGGTGTCACTACAGTAAATCATGTGGCGTCACTGCAGTAAATCATGTGGTGTCACTACAGTAAATCATGTGGTGTCAGTAAATCATGTGGTGTCACTGCAGTAAATCATGTGGTGTCACTACAGTAAATCATGTGGTGTCACTACAGTAAATCATGTGGCGTCACTACAGTAAATCATGTGGTGTCAGTAAATCATGTGGCGTCACTGCAGTAAATCATGTGGCGTCACTGCAGTAAATCATGTGGCGTCAGTAAATCATGTGGTGTCACTACAGTAAATCATGTGGCGTCACTACAGTAAATCATGTGGTGTCAGTAAATCATGTGATGTCACTGCAGTAAATCATGTGGTGTCACTGCAGTAAATCATGTGGTGTCACTACAGTAAATCATGTGATGTCACTGCAGTAAATCATGTGGTGTCACTACAGTAAATCATGTGATGTCACTGCAGTAAATCATGTGGTGTCACTACAGTAAATCATGTGGCGTCACTACAGTAAATCATGTGATGTCACTGCAGTAAATCATGTGGTGTCACTACAGTAAATCATGTGGTGTCACTGCAGTAAATCGTGGTGTCACTGCAGTAAATCATGTGGTGTCACTGCAGTAAATCATGTGATGTCACTGCAGTAAATCATGTGGTGTCACTGCAGTAAATCATGTGGTGTCACTACAGTAAATCATGTGGTGTCACTGCAGTAAATCGTGGTGTCACTGCAGTAAATCATGTGGCGTCACTACAGTAAATCATGTGATGTCACTGCAGTAAATCATGTGGTGTCACTGCAGTAAATCATGTGGCGTCACTACAGTAAATCATGTGGCGTCACTACAGTAAATCATGTGATGTCACTGCAGTAAATCATGTGATGTCACTGCAGTAAATCATGTGGCGTCACTGCAGTAAATCATGTGGCGTCACTACAGTAAATCATGTGGCGTCACTACAGTAAATCATGTGATGTCACTGCAGTAAATCATGTGGTGTCACTGCAGTAAATCATGTGGTGTCACTACAGTAAATCATGTGGTGTCACTGCAGTAAATCGTGGTGTCACTACAGTAAATCATGTGGCGTCACTACAGTAAATCATGTGGTGTCACTACAGTAAATCATGTGGTGTCACTACAGTAAATCATGTGATGTCACTGCAGTAAATCATGTGGCGTCACTACAGTAAATCATGTGGCGTCACTACAGTAAATCATGTGATGTCACTGCAGTAAATCATGTGGTGTCACTACAGTAAATCATGTGGCGTCACTACAGTAAATCATGTGATGTCACTGCAGTAAATCATGTGGTGTCACTACAGTAAATCATGTGGTGTCAGTAAATCATGTGGTGTCACTACAGTAAATCATGTGGTGTCACTGCAGTAAATCATGTGGCGCAACTACAGTAAATCATGTGGTGTCACTACAGTAAATCATGTGGTGTCACTGCAGTAAATCATGTGGCGCAACTACAGTAAATCATGTGGCGTCAGTAAATCATGTGGTGTCACTGCAGTAAATCATGTGGTGTCACTACAGTAAATCATGTGGTGTCACTACAGTAAATCATGTGATGTCACTGCAGTAAATCATGTGGTGTCACTACAGTAAATCATGTGGTGTCACTACAGTAAATCATGTGGTGTCACTACAGTAAATCATGTGGCGTCACTGCAGTAAATCATGTGGTGTCACTACAGTAAATCATGTGGTGTCAGTAAATCATGTGGTGTCACTACAGTAAATCATGTGGTGTCACTACAGTAAATCATGTGGTGTCAGTAAATCATGTGGCGTCACTGCAGTAAATCATGTGGTGTCACTACAGTAAATCATGTGGTGTCACTACAGTAAATCATGTGGTGTCAGTAAATCATGTGGTGTCACTACAGTAAATCATGTGGCGTCACTGCAGTAAATCATGTGGCGTCAGTAAATCATGTGGCGTCACTACAGTAAATCATGTGGTGTCAGTAAGTCGTGGTGTCAGTAAATCATGTGGTGTCACTGCATTAAATTATGTGGTGTCAGTAAATCATGTGGTGTCAGTAAATCATGTGGTGTCACTGCATTAAATTATGTGGTGTCACTACAGTAAATCATGTGGCGTCACTGCAGTAAATCATGTGGTGTCACTACAGTAAATCATGTGGTGTCAGTAAATCATGTGGTGTCACTACAGTAAATCATGTGGTGTCACTACAGTAAATCATGTGGTGTCAGTAAATCATGTGGCGTCACTACAGTAAATCATGTGGTGTCAGTAAATCATGTGGTGTCACTACAGTAAATCATGTGGTGTCAGTAAATCATGTGGTGTCACTACAGTAAATCATGTGGTGTCACTACAGTAAATCATGTGGTGTCAGTAAATCATGTGGTGTCACTACAGTAAATCATGTGGTGTCACTACAGTAAATCATGTGGTGTCAGTAAATCATGTGGTGTCACTACAGTAAATCATGTGGCGTCACTGCAGTAAATCATGTGGCGTCAGTAAATCATGTGGCGTCACTACAGTAAATCATGTGGTGTCAGTAAGTCGTGGTGTCAGTAAATCATGTGGTGTCACTGCATTAAATTATGTGGTGTCAGTAAATCATGTGGTGTCAGTAAATCATGTGGTGTCACTGCATTAAATTATGTGGTGTCAGTACAGTAAATCATGTGGCGTCACTACAGTAAATCATGTGGTGTCAGTAAATCGTGGTGCCACTACAGTAAATCATGTGGCGTCACTGCAGTAAATCATGTGGTGTCACTACAGTAAATCATGTGGTGTCACTACAGTAAATCATGTGATGTCACTGCAGTAAATCATGTGGTGTCACTACAGTAAATCATGTGGTGTCACTACAGTAAATCATGTGGTGTCAGTAAATCATGTGGTGTCACTACAGTAAATCATGTGGCGTCACTGCAGTAAATCATGTGGTGTCACTACAGTAAATCATGTGGTGTTCTACAGTAAATCATGTGGTGTCACTACAGTAAATCATGTGGTGTCACTACAGTAAATCATGTGGCGTCACTGCAGTAAATCATGTGGTGTCACTACAGTAAATCATGTGGTGTCAGTAAATCATGTGGTGTCACTACAGTAAATCATGTGGTGTCACTACAGTAAATCATGTGGTGTCACTACAGTAAATCATGTGGCGTCACTGCAGTAAATCATGTGGTGTCACTACAGTAAATCATGTGGTGTCAGTAAATCATGTGGTGTCACTACAGTAAATCATGTGGTGTCACTACAGTAAATCATGTGGTGTCAGTAAATCATGTGGTGTCACTACAGTAAATCATGTGGCGTCACTGCAGTAAATCATGTGGCGTCACTGCAGTAAATCATGTGGCGTCAGTAAATCATGTGGCGTCACTACAGTAAATCATGTGGTGTCACTACAGTAAATCATGTGGTGTCAGTAAATCATGTGGTGTCACTACAGTAAATCATGTGGCGTCACTGCAGTAAATCATGTGGTGTCACTACAGTAAATCATGTGGTGTCAGTAAATCATGTGGTGTCACTACAGTAAATCATGTGGCGTCACTGCAGTAAATCATGTGGTGTCACTACAGTAAATCATGTGGTGTCAGTAAATCATGTGGTGTCACTACAGTAAAACATGTGGTGTCAGTAAATCATGTGGTGTCACTACAGTAAATCATGTGGCGTCACTGCAGTAAATCATGTGGCGTCAGTAAATCATGTGGCGTCACTACAGTAAATCATGTGGTGTCAGTAAATCGTGGTGTCACTACAGTAAATCATATGGCGTCACTACAGTAAATCATGTGATGTCACTGCAGTAAATCATGTGGTGTCACTACAGTAAATCATGTGGCGTCACTGCAGTAAATCATGTGGTGTCACTACAGTAAATCATGTGGTGTCACTACAGTAAATCATGTGGTGTCACTACAGTAAATCATGTGGTGTCACTACAGTAAATCATGTGGCGTTACTGCAGTAAATCATGTGGTCAGTAAATCATGTGGTGTCACTGCATTAAATTATGTGGTGTCAGTAAATCATGTGGCGTCACTACAGTAAATCATGTGGTGTCACTGCAGTAAATCATGTGGTGTCACTACAGTAAATCATGTGGCGTCACTGCAGTAAATCATGTGGCATCACTGCAGTAAATCATGTGATGTCACTGCAGTAAATCATGTGGTGTCACTACAGTAAATCATGTGGTGTCACTGCAGTAAATCATGTGGTGTCACTACAGTAAATCATGTGATGTCACTGCAGTAAATCATGTGGTGTCACTACAGTAAATCATGTGGTGTCAGTAAATCATGTGGTGTCACTACAGTAAATCATGTGGTGTCACTACAGTAAATCATGTGGTGTCAGTAAATCATGTGGTGTCACTGCAGTAAATCATGTGGCGTCAGTAAATCATGTGGCGTCACTACAGTAAATCATGTGGTGTCAGTAAATCGTGGTGTCACTACAGTAAATCATGTGGCGTCACTACAGTAAATCATGTGGCGTCACTACAGTAAATCATGTGGTGTCAGTAAATCATGTGGTGTCACTGCAGTAAATCATGTGGCGTCAGTAAATCATGTGGCGTCACTACAGTAAATCATGTGGTGTCAGTAAATCGTGGTGTCACTACAGTAAATCATGTGGCGTCACTACAGTAAATCATGTGGTGTCACTACAGTAAATCATGTGATGTCACTGCAGTAAATCATGTGGTGTCACTACAGTAAATCATGTGGTGTCACTGCAGTAAATCATGTGGTGTCACTACAGTAAATCATGTGATGTCACTGCAGTAAATCATGTGGTGTCACTACAGTAAATCATGTGGTGTCAGTAAATCATGTGGTGTCACTACAGTAAATCATGTGGTGTCACTACAGTAAATCATGTGGTGTCAGTAAATCATGTGGTGTCACTGCAGTAAATCATGTGGCGTCAGTAAATCATGTGGCGTCACTACAGTAAATCATGTGGTGTCAGTAAATCGTGGTGTCACTACAGTAAATCATGTGGCGTCACTACAGTAAATCATGTGGCGTCACTACAGTAAATCATGTGGTGTCAGTAAATCATGTGGTGTCACTACAGTAAATCATGTGGCGTCACTGCAGTAAATCATGTGGTGTCACTACAGTAAATCATGTGGCGTCACTGCAGTAAATCATGTGGCATCACTAAAGTAAATCATGTGATGTCACTGCAGTAAATCATGTGGTGTCACTACAGTAAATCATGTGGTGTCACTGCAGTAAATCATGTGGTGTCACTACAGTAAATCATGTGATGTCACTGCAGTAAATCATGTGGTGTCACTACAGTAAATCATATGGCGTCACTACAGTAAATCATGTGATGTCACTGCAGTAAATCATGTGGTGTCACTACAGTAAATCATGTGGTGTCACTACAGTAAATCATGTGGTGTCACTACAGTAAATCATGTGGCGTTACTGCAGTAAATCATGTGGTGTCAGTAAATCATGTGGTGTCACTACAGTAAATCATGTGGTGTCAGTAAATCATGTGGTGTCACTACAGTAAATCATGTGGTGTCAGTAAATCATGTGGTGTCAGTAAATCATGTGATGTCACTGCAGTAAATCATGTGGTGTCACTACAGTAAATCATGTGGCGCCACTACAGTAAATCATGCGCTTCCACTAGATCTCAATGTTATTAATTATGTGGTGAATTCAAACAGTTTCTCACTGGATCTCTAGCGCTGTGTAGTAATGGTGTCGCGTGATCGAGATAGTGTATAGTAACAGTCCGCACAGCGCAGCTCAGATGGTTCCTTTACGCTTTTTGATGTTTCTCATATGTAACAGAAATGGCAGCTCTTATCAGTTGGGCACCAGTGCAACCTCTAACAAAATTTAGTCGCACCAGCAGGAAAAAAGGTTTAGTCGCAACCAGTTAACCATTTAGTCTCAGTCTGGAGCCCTGAGTTTCACAAACTGAAAGATGAATTTCAGTCCATTACAGTTCTCTTACCTGGTGCACTTGAGTGCTGTTGCTCAGTGACCGAAGGGTAAGTTGGAATTACACCATACAAGGTGACGTGATATTGACTCGCAGAGGTCGGAGACTTTGGAGACTTGCAGAGTTTAGATGGAGACTGGGCTTCGTCTGGGCTCTTCATAGCAGCTGAGTTGTGATAAAGCGAATGGTCCACAGCTGGAGTCTTTGCCAGAGGCGGTGGTGGGGCTCGTCTCTTCTTGTGAAGTTGGTTGCAACAGGTGGTTGTGTTGAAGGGGACCGCATTTGGATTCTGTGGCTCAAAAGTGCATGGCTGACGGGGTTGCCCTTGCAAAAAAAGCTGCTTCTGATGATGTGCTTGTTCAATACTCTGTAATGGTAGAGTCATTGTGGGTTTTGCTTTGTTAATCATTGCGTAAATGTCTTCCGATCGCTCACTGGCAATGACCGTTGGCGCTTCTGGAGCAGACGACGTTCCAAGATGTGGCTGTACCACGGCATTGGGTGGCCATTTATTTCTCTGAGGCTTCGGAGCCACTGGTGGTTTGGGTTTATGGTTGTTTGTAGGGCTTAAAGAGTTTCCAGCCTCCTCCTCGATAATGTCAGCCGTAGTTTCCTGAGCATTCTCGAGATCAGAGCTGCTGACCGCCCGTAAACGCACGTTGTTCAGGTCCTCTTGAGTAACCACAGGCATTATAAACATGCTGTTACTCATCCTTTGCTTGGGTCTGGTGGCTTCGGTGCTGTCCGAGTAGCGCCGATTCACTTTCGGCTGAACTGTGGAAGGCTCTGGATCAGGAGTGTGTTGCTGAAACTCAGGAAGCTGAAGAGAGAGCCTCGCGTTGCGGTTTCTTGCCCTTTGGCCTGGAATAACGCCGGAAGGCTTATGGCGCATTCTACAGGACAGGACCGACTGAGTGGGCGTTTCACACTGGCTTGCGTAGCCACTCGACGGAGAGTTGCGTTTGGAAGGTGACGAGATGGAGAGCTGGGAGGGGGAAGAGTGGGAAGAGGACGGGGATGTGTTTATTTCAGAAGAGGTACCTTCATTTATAGGAGTTGCCATGGAGGAGCCTAGGCCCGACTTGCATGGTTCGCTGGATCGAAGCTCGTTGAGTGCTCTGTGACAGGAGACGGTCTTCAGGGCAGCCTTGCCCGGTGCTTCAGCGGTGGGAGTCGGTTTCTTGCACTTACCAATGTCTTGCTTGGAGGTTGGAATGAGATCTGGCAGTATCTTGATGCTTTCGCCGTCTTTTCCGAGGTGAAGTCCCTGTTTTTTGTGTTCCGCTGCGAGCCTTTGCAGGGACACTGTTCGTACAGGTGGAGCTGGTTTCCTTTTGGCCTTCTTGAGGACAATGCTCCGGGATCTGGACCGCGGTACCGCATCTGGAAGTCGATCTCCCCTCCTCGCAGAGGTGCTGTCACTGCCGCTGTCCTCCGAGCTGCTGCTGGGATATGAAAGCGCGTAGCTTTCGCACCGGCGTCGGGTCACACCTGGGTTGGAATTGGCGGTGGTGGAAAGCGACAAGGAGCGTCTGTGGAGCTCTATGTTACTGGTTGGTCTACTCCTACGCTCTTTCCTCAGGGAGCTCACGCCGTCTTTATCTTGTCTCGAGTTGGTGGGTGACGCCTGGCTCGGCTCCTCTGGATCCTGGAATTGTGGAGGGGGTTTGATCACGTCAGGTGCCATCAGAAAGGAGTTCACGCTATCATCCCACTCGGCGGAAAAGGTGGAAACGTTTGGGCCGCACCAGCCCTGGGCAGAACAAACCAGGGTTGTGTTTTCCATTTTCGATTTCAGTTCAGCACTTTCTCGTGAATCTGTCGCAGAGATATTCCATTGGCTCCTTCAAGCTATTCTTGAAAACACACAACCTGCATGGGGAAAGAGAAAGAATAATTCATTGCAGGGCTGTGATGTTGGCAAATACTGAATCTCTTTCCCACTAAAAATATCACTGAGTGACATCACTGTCCAAATGCTCCAAACAGAGCGGACTAAAAACTGTGGAAGGGAAAATCTGCCCATCTTGGTCTTTGTTTGGCACATGAGTGGGTGTTTGCCATGGCAACAGTTACCTGTTCATCCATATAGGGATCAAGAGAAATCTCAACTGTATTTACACATGTGTTTATGGCTCTCAGAAGAGTGGCGAAGGACAACAGAACGCTATTCAAAATGAGATGCTTTGATAGAGTTACTGTACACCAAAGGTAGTAAGTTTTCTATAATTACTGTACACTCTCAGAAAAAAAGGTACAAAAGCTGTCACTAGGGCGGTACCCTTTCAAAAGGTACACCTTTGTACCTAAAGAGTGCATATTAGTGCTTAAAGGTACATATTAGTACCAGAACTGTACATATTAGTACCTTTTGAAAGGGTACTGTCCCAATGACAGCTTTTGTACCTTTTTTCTGAGAGTAGAAATTCCCCATGTCATTTTATTGAACATTGCTGAAAGTTGTTAATAAAAGAAAATCTGTGCCTTTTCAAGTCTTGGCAATAAAACAGACATTTACAGCTATCAAAGTGATCTGCTGAATTCTTCTCCTTGTGCTGCCCGAGGGCCTTGGACAAAATGAACATCTTCATTATTAACCCCTTAACTGCCGTTTTTTACCTATCACATATTTTATTAATTATCATAAAAGAGGTATCATTCAAATGCTCACGACCTTAGCATTCATCCTGTTAAAAGCATTTTTTAAATCGGACATTGCGTTACCATGGAAACAGAACTTAAATTCCTTTTGGCGGGCTCCTCCCCCTAGTGGGCGGTGCCATGTTTCATATTACAAAATTTACTGCGCTATTTTATAATCAAACATTTTTCTAATCTTGGCAAAACATGTTGTTGGAAAGGTCTGAGACTCAAGGTTCCATATTTGGTGATAGAAGTGATATTGTGACAAAAATGTATTAATTTGTGACAGGAGAACGCGTAAAAAATTCCAGTAGAATGTGGGTGACACCGGTGGCTATTTTTGGTATAGCGCCTAAACAAAATCTCATAGAAACCTCCATTTTTGTGATATTAACTTCAAATTTGAAAAGCAACTTGGTTAGACATATGACGTTTTATGGAAGCTTGTTTCTGCCACTGAATAAAAGATGAAAAAGGTGATTGCACCTTTTTATCTCACAATTCTGACATTTTCCTGCAATTGTGAGTTTACATATCGCAAATCTGACTTTTATTCAGAATTGCGTCATATAAACTCACAATTGCGAGTTATAAAGTCCAATTCTGAAGGGAAAAAGGGTATTTTTTTCTTGCACACTGCAAAAATGCTCTTCTTATTTAGTATTTTTGTCTTGTTTCAGTCCAAATATCTAAAAATTCTTAAATCAAGATGCTTTTACTAAATAAGTGAAATGACATAAGATATTTTTGCTTGTTTGGACTGGAAACAAGACCAAATTTTTGCAGTGCATTATATCATCATATAGTGATGTAAACTTGCAATTGCAAGAAAAAAAGGTCAGAATTATGAGGAAAAAAAATCAGAACTGAGATAAAAAGTCAGAATTGCCTGATAATATTATCTGTTAAATTACACAATTATCTTTTAAAAAAAATAATTCCATGGCGGAAACAAGCTTCCACAGATTTTATAGCATTTTTTAAAATTAAAAAATATTTTCTAAAATATATATTTTTGTATAAAGTACATTTGCTTTACAGTAAATGTAAACTTCTTTAACATTTTTTGAAGTGCTTTCTCTTCAGCAATAATCTGTGTTGTCAACCAAAGCATTCATGAATCACAACCATCTACGTTTGGATAGTGCATTTTCATGTCTATGCTTAAAAAGAGGGGTGACAGTTGAAGGGTTAATATAATATTAATTGAGTGATGATGTCATGTTACACGTCATTGCTGGAAAATAACAAAAACAGAATATCTGCACTCACTGGAATGACTCATGATTTATAAAAAAAAACCCACCATACACCAGCATGTAAATACTAAATGCATCCATTATATAACCGAGTCAGGCCAATGCTAAGTACATTTAAAAACATGTAATTATAGTAAAATATAATTAAAATATAAAACCTCTCAGATACAGTATGTGTGAGGACATTCAAATGCCATAAGAGGAAGATGGACTGAGTCTAAAAACGAAGCCTATTTCTATCCCACCTAGAGATTATGATGAAAATGAGACTTGTAGAGCCATCAGGCCAACTAAATACTCGCTCTGAAGATGATACCAAATGTTTACACCTGCTTTTCCATGGCCCGGGATCACAAACCAAGACAACCTGTCGCTCTGTATTGATAATACACAGCATCACTGGCCACCAGCGGTCAACATGAAAGTTGTCATGAGTGCAATTACCATAAAGATCTTTCAGATCAACAAAACACTGAAGAAGCACATATCTATACTCACGTGCTCTCGCATGTGCATTGTGACGTTGTTTCTTACAACCAGAAAAATGTATGTTTGTAACCATATTGATGTGCATGACACAAGTTGCCCAGCTGGAATAAACATGTAAAAATAAAACCCTACGAAAATGAACTGCGACTGGCATTGCACGGCCAAAGTCAGAGGTCAAAATACACAGTATTGCCGCAGATGACGAACGTCATACACAAAGGCATGAAATCGACCATCCAACCTTTAAATGCAGAAAAAGGACATTCCCCAGAGATCTAAGGATGATGACCAAACCCAACCGTCTCGAAAACATCCCAAATTCTCCCCTTCGCCTTACCTTTCATTCGCTCCGGAGACCGAGCCGTGCCTTCTGATGCTGTTCCCACTCGATCGCCGTCTCTCTCTGGCTCAACGCATTCACATGCTGTTGCCATGACGATAGGAAGTGGGCTGCTTGCTTCCTCCCCGAGTTCAAGTTCGTTGAATGCTGTGTGAAGAGAGAGAGAGAGAGAGAGAGAGAGAGAAAGAGAGAGACATATTACATAAACACCAAATCCTCAGAGACACTGGAAAATGCTGCTTGTCAAAAACACCAGAATCCACAGTGCCAGCATCGATCCTCAGCTAATAGTCACACTGTGAAATCTACACTAAAATCCATTGTATTGAGTAGCAGCTACGCCTATGTGTTTATTAATTACTCTAATAATCAGATGTAATAACAACACAGAAACAGCGCTTTCATAATTGATATTAAGAACAATGTTATGTAACATTAAGACCGAACAGGACCCATGCACTGGATGGAACAGATGTGCAGCATTGCAGTACGGTACGAAAACCACTCGTTTTCTCATGCACATCACTGCAGATTTGAAGTTTGTTCCACCCATATTCAGGAAGACTGCGAAACAGTCCATTGTTCTGCATTTTCCACATTTCAACAACAGAGGTGGTGTGAGTGCATGTTTGAAGAGGTGTGAAATATATAATCATTCCGTATTACACAACTCCGTTGCATAACAAGTGCATTTGATCGTAAAACTTCATGGTGATGTACAGTGTAGCAATTAGAGCTCGGACCAGGGTGTTTTACTTTCAGACTGGTTGATGTTTGGTAATGGACGCTGTAATCATAGATGGCTCAATCAATTTGATTTATATAATCATTCAAAGAGAAAAGAATTTGCATGCAACCTAAATGATATGAGCATATAATCTTACAGCATGCACAATGTTAATGTAAGTTATTTGATTGAAATGCAAGGTTTGTTGGTGTGTGGTGCACATAGATGCAGTGTCATTTGTTTTTAATGTGGCAATTATAGTTTATTCTCTGTGTAGTCCATCAGAAGTGAGCATCCTTATTCTGTCTGAAGGGCAGAGCCCTTGACATGGGGACTTTAGGCTCTGTTTACACCTGGTGTTAAGATGCGTTTTGGTCGATCGGATCACAAGTGGACGACTCTAAATACAGGTGTAAACGGGGTCTGAAATGCTTTGAGCTTGTCCACTTTGACGACTTCCAGACGTAGTTGAAAACACATTGCTTTTGTAGTGTAAACGCTCATGTGGTCAAATGCACTGGAACAGCCTCTAAAAGACGCCCTACTCTCCTCCTCCTGACCTAATGCTAAACATTATGGGACGCGTCAGACGAGATTTAAACTCTCGGCTGGAGACACAAGTTTGGTTTGAATGCTAAATGTTCTCTCTCCATTCCTGATGTCTAACACACACTCACAGCGTTCGGCTGGTCTTGTGTCTGTCAGAGCAGAAACTAAAGCTGATGCTCTCCGTGTGTTTCTCCGTCGTCTCCGGTCGTGTTCATATGTAAATTACATGAGCTTATTTCATCCATTAGATCGAAAGATCGGAAAAACACTCGCCCATAGACCCTCCCCTCAAAGAAATCAGGACAGAAGTGGCTGAAAGTGGACAAAAGAGACGGATTTAAACACCAGGTGTAAACGGGAATGTGTCTCCCTCGTCTACTTGTGATCCGATCCACCAAACGCATCTTAACACCAGCTGTAACCAGGGCTATAATGTAGCTGTTTGGAACACACTTGGCAAACAGAGAAAGGAAAGACAATATAATTTCCTCATTATCTTGTTCTTACAACAGGGATTTCTTATTATTGCTGTCAATATAACTGTTACAAATAAATATACATTTTATAATATGGTTTATATTCAACTTTAACCCTCTGGTGCTGCTCACGTGGTGGTCAAAAATGACCAAAATTAATATTATTTTTTTAATGAAATAAATGTACTATATTTTATTTCGATAATGTTTTTTATTTCATATTTTGTATTTTTAGAGGATTTTATGGTACTAAAAAAAGTGAAAATAAAAGTTTATGATTATGAAAAATGCACAAAAGTACTATTTTTAAATTTTTATATAAAATATATATTTTCCAAAACACATTGTACTCTAAAACTGTGAGAAAATCAAAGCCATAAATCTAAACAAGTTGTGGTTCAAATTTGAGGTTGATATCTCAAAAAATGAGCTTTCAGTCGGATAGTGTTTGGCTGCAGTACCAAACGCTTCCACTAGATGAGATCCGGCTCACATTCATTCCAATGCAGCCATTTTTGATCATAGGGAGTAAAAGTGTGACTGATTTTTTAGGACAGTTTTGAATCGTGTCAATATTTTTTTTTTTGTGTTCACGCAGCAAGTGTCAAAATCTTTAACAAGTTTCGTACCTTTCGGAAAAACCAAAAAAAAATTGTTCCACTCAAAAATGACCGAACAGAGCCAGAGGGTTAAAACTTGCTGTCTCTTGTTTGGACACTGTTAAATTAATGTCGTACCTATGAAATCTCACAAACAAAACAACTTGAATTATTCTGTTTATGCATTAACTGAACAAAAAAAATCATGGACAAGTCACACTCGAATATTCGCGATCAAAAATGGCTGCATTGGAAATGAATGTGAGCCGGATCTCATCTAGTGGAAGCGTTTGGTACTGCAGCCAAACACAATCCGACTGAAAGCTCGTTTGAGATATCAACCTCAAATTTGGATCACAACTTGTTTAGATTTTCTGTCAGTTTTAGAGTAAAACATGTTTTGGAAAATATATGTTTCATATAAAATTTTAAAATAGTATTTTGATGCATTTTTCATAATCATAAACAAAAAAATATTTTATTTTGACTTTCTAAAAAAAAAACTTTTTCTTACTTCAGCAATAATCTGCCATTTAAATAAAGTGTTTTCTTTAAAAAGAGACCAAACTTCAATCTGTGCTCCAAAGTTGGAAATTTAATTTTTAGGTCTATGCTCAAAAAGTGATTAATGAATCATAACTATTCCATAAATATAGATTAGTGCCATAAAATCACTTAAAAAATGCAAAATATTAAATAAAAAACATTATGCCATTTATTTAAAGTGCATTTTTATATTGGTCTAATTGTAAATTAATTAAACAAATGTGTATATATATATATATACACTCACCTAAAGGATTATTAGGAACACCATACTAATACTGTGTTTGACCCCCTTTCGCCTTCAGAACTGCCTTATTTCTACGTGGCATTGATTCAACAAGGTGCTGAAAGCATTCTTTAGAAATGTTGGCCCATGTTGATAGGATAGCATCTTGCAGTTGATGGAGATTTGTGGGATGCACATCCAGGGCACGAAGCTCCCGTTCCACCACATCCCAAAGATGCTCTATTGGGTTGAGATCTGGTGACTGTGGGGGCCATTTTAGTACAGTGAACTCATTGTCATGTTCAAGAAACCAATTTGAAATGATTGGAGCTTTGTGACATGGTGCATTATCCTGCTGGAAGTAGCCATCAGAGGATGGGTACATGGTGGTCATAAAGGGATGGATATGGTCAGAAACAATGCTCAGGTAGGCCGTGGCATTTAAACGATGCCCAATTGGCACTAAGGGGCCTAAAGTGTGCCAAGAAAACATCCCCCACACCATTACACCACCAGCCTGCACAGTGGTAACAAGGCATGATGGATCCATGTTCTCATTCTGTTTACGCCAAATTCTGACTCTACCATCTGAATGTCTCAACAGAAATCAAGACTCATCAGACCAGGCAACATTTTTCCAGTCTTCAACTGTCCAATTTTGGTGAGCTCGTGCAAATTGTAGCCTCTTTTTCCTATTTGTAGTGGAGATGAGTGGTACCCGGTGGGGTCTTCTGCTGTTGTAGCCCATCCGCCTCAAGGTTGTGCGTGTTGTGGCTTCACAAATGCTTTGCTGCATACCTCGGTTGTAACGAGTGGTTATTTCAGTCAAAGTTGCTCTTCTATCAGCTTGAATCAGTCGGCCCATTCTCCTCTGACCTCTAGCATCAACAAGGCATTTTCGCCCACAGGACTGCCGCATACTGGATGTTTTTCCCTTTTCACACCATTCTTTGTAAACTCTAGAAATGGTTGTGCGTGAAAATCCCAGTAACTGAGCAGATTGTGAAATACTCAGACCGGCCCGTCTGGCACCAACAACCATGCCACGCTCAAAATTGCTTAAATCACCTTTCTTTCCCATTCTGACATTCAGTTTGGAGTTCAGGAGATTGTCTTGACCAGGACCACACCCCTAAATGCATTAAAGCAACTGCCATGTGATTGGTTGATTAGATAATTGCATTAATGAGAAATTGAACAGGTGTTCCTAATAATCCTTTAGGTGAATGTATATATTTATATATATATATATATATATATATATTAAATTATGCATATTTTTCTAGGTCTTTCAAAGTTGTCTTTATTTATAGTAAATAACTAAATTTACTAACAAAATGATTTATTTTTATTTTAAGTGAAAATTCTGCTTTTATAGTATAGCTAATTTTGCTTTTGTTTATGGTTAAATCAAGTTGTAAAAAGCCACATAACAAATTATATTTATCTACATCAAGTAAATATATTGATTAAGTATTAGTCTTTATAATAAATAATCTTTTTACTTACATTTATGCATTTGGCAGACGCTATTATCCAAAGCTGCATTGCAAGAATGCACTTTTTATCAGTTCATTCACTGGGAATAGAAGCCGTGACCTTGGCATTGGTATGAATGTTTTTGTCTTTGGGAAAACATATATTTTTAATGTTAAATCAACATTTACGCTTTGATCAAACTGAGAAAATTATGTAACAAATTTGAGTGTTCTATTATAAGTTAGTCCAAAGTATAATTTTGTTCAGTGTTTCGTTGGTCAGTGTGTGCTTTATGATGTAGGCGTCTCTCCGGCTGGAAGTGGCAGCGGTTCATCCTCAGTGAAGTCCTGGACGCTCGACACTGCAGTGGTAATCGTCGGTGGTGGTGGGTGGACATCAGACTGGACAAGGCTGGATCCGGCAGGCTCGGGTTCTCTCAGGATACGTTTCTGCATAAACTGAAATTACGCCGTGCATCAAGAGAGTACACTGTAAAAATTAACCTGCAATTGTTACCTTAAAGGGATAGTTCACCCAAAAATGAAAATTAGACTCCCCCTCAAGTCATCCTAGGTGTATATGACTTTCTTCTTTCAGAAGAATACAATCAGAGTTATATTAAAAAAGTCCTGGATAATCCAAGCTTTATAATGCAAGGGTAGTCCATAAAGTCAATAAAAGTGCATCTTTCCATCATATAACTGCTCCACACGGCTCCGGGGGTTAATAAAGGCCTTCTGAAGCGAAGCGATGCATTTGTGTGAGAAAAATATCCATATTTAAAACTTTAAAACTAAAATAACTAGCTTCCGACAGACGGCCGTACGCATTGATTTACGGTGAAAGAGTAACCCTTGACCCGACGCATGACGTATTGATGAACACGGAAGAGCGAAGGATAGAGCAAAACAAAACACCGCTCATGAATTAGAGTCTATAACGAGAATTTGCTGAGAAATGCGGAGGATTTCGATATAAGAGAAGAGGGGCTTGAGTTTGTTGCCCAGCACTATATCTCTTTCTCCCACTCGGACACACACTCGCACAGAAACCTGTTGTCAGCGTGGCTCTGGCGATGTTATCAGTCAAATAGTTTATCAACTTAAAAGCGACATGACATTTCTCACTAGCGCGATATAACGGCGCTGTTCTTGAAGCAGATAAACTTAGGGTGCTTTCTGAGTGTTTGTTTCAGGAAGCTGGTGCGTTTTCTCCCTTGGGTCGGTTCTTTTAGGCATATATGAACATGGCAGTCGCACTCGGATCCGCACCAAAACAATCGCTCCGAGATCGCCTGAACGAGGTGGTCTCGGCCCGATTGCAAATTAACTCTGGGTCGGTTCACTTGAGGTGTGAAAGCAACTGGTATTATAATTCATAACAGGAAATGTGCTGTGTTAGTGTCTGATTCTGTGAGTGAACACATTAGTTATCACAGTTAGTAACCAAAAGAGCACCTCTTCATCTTTAAATGTTGTGTAATTGCGCTTCTCCGTGTGAGAATGCTGTCCCGATGAAGCCTTGATTCCTGCTCGCGCTGCATTATAACATCCGTGTAGTGTTCGTGTGTCTTGACACAGTTCACCTCTAGACAGCGCTGGGAGATCCAGAGACAGCGTGTTTGAATTTGCTCCAGTATTAATGCAAATGTGGTATATAATTTAACAGCGGAATGACGGCTACACTCGTATAGTGTTCGCGTGTGTGTCGACAGTTACAAATAAAGCCACAATAATCTCATGGAGTGAACTTGTCAATCATCTTGATGGATGACGCAGAGGAAACTCTCAATAAGAGGACAGTTGTACTCGCATGTGACTTGCGTGAACACATTATGGTGCGCTTTGAAAGGTTGCCTTGTGAAAGTGAACCGGACCAAGAAGAAAATGCAACATTGTACAAATGAAGTCCCTGTTTCGGAACAAAACAAACGATCTATAGGTGTGAAAACACCCTAACAGTTTCACTATTAGTAGAGACGCACAGACTCGGGTAATTCACACACGCTTCATCTCTCCCTCTCTAATAACTCTATATAACTCTATAAATCACCCCAGACAGCAACATAGTGTCGGCCCAGATCTGGGCCACATCTGGTATGTGGATTCAACGCGTACCAGAACGCATCTAAACCAATTCCAAAACATAATTTTAGAGCTAGTAACGGAGGTGTTCGACAGCATTGCTACTAATACAAACTGTAAGAACGGCGCCGTTATTACCTTGCTACTAGAAATGTCATGTCGCTTTTAAGTTGATAAACTATTTTACTGATAAACTCGTCAGAACCGTGCTGACAATGCGTGCCGACAATCCTATATTTATGTGCTTGTTCAGTATCTTTGTGTGTTTTGGTTATTTTGCTGTTGTTGTCTGTAAGGATCTTTGAAATCACTGAAATCATTTGGTGGAGTGATCTGGAACTGTAATGCGGTCAAAACCTGCTGGAACTACTTTAGCCGTGCGTTTCCCTGAAAATAACTGCACACCTTAGAACTTTCATCAACCAATCAGATTCAAGCATTCAACAGCCCCGTAGTATATAAGCGGAATAATTGACTCTGAGCCACTGAATAATTAGAAAAATAATGCACATCCGAGGTGGTAATGCCATTACACCTCAGGTGTGCATTATGTTTCTAATAATTCAATGGCCCATCGTCAATTATTCCTTACTTAATTTAGATGTTACCATTTTTTTTCAGTGTATATGATAATGCATGAATTCACAGTATATAAATACCGGTAAAGCAACAGTGTTGGTCCAGATCCGGGCCACATCTGGTACATTTCAACGCGTACCAGATGTGGGCCAGATCTGGGCTGACGCAATGTTGCTGTCTGGGTATAAGTAACTTTGAAACTACATGTCAACTAACTCTCATTAGAGTATTAGTAGACTGTCTGTACTGACTATCAGTAACTATGTAAGTGTATGTCAACTCATTCTACTAACCTAACAGTTTACTAATACTCTAATGAGAGTTAGCTGACGTGTACCTTCAAAGTTACCTAGTAGAATGTCTAAAGTGGGCCATCGAATAAAGTGTAAGCTAAATTCGTCCAGTGTTCTTGTGCATGTTTTCTTTGAGCTCATCACAGTCCACCCTCTGCCACCAAACCCACAAGCGAAGCACGAGGCACTCCCTTCAAATAGAGGAAGCACATTTGCTCAAGCGGACAGTGACAGGAAACATGGTTTCTAGGTTGCTTAAACATTGGGTTGAGGTCATGGCCAAAGTCAAGAAAGCCGCACCTGTAACCACACAGTATGAAACAAGGACAACACCCAAGAACAACTTCTCCTTGGGTGGTTTCTCCCCTCGGAATTAGTTTTGACTATAGGAATAAAACCTTTCAAAAAATTAAGTTAGATAAAGAGTACAAAATGAAAACATTGAAACAAACATTTAAAATGACATTGAGCTGGAAGAAAACACACAGAAGCCCTAAGGATTTCCTATTTTTCTTTATTGTTTTCATGATGATTGCAACTTACAGTGAATTTTCCTCAAACAAATCTACAATAATAGAGTACAACAGGCACACCTTAAGAAAAAAAGTTTTTTTTGAGTTAATACTTGTTTAGCACTTAGCAAAGTTTGTATTATTTTCGGTTTCTTTTGATAAATAAAATCATTAATTGTGTTTAATAAATATACTCAAAAAATACAGAAACAAAATTATTTAAAAAAAATTTGAATTAGCATTAAAGGAGATCGCATAATAATTGAATATAGATCTACAGTAGTAACAATAACTGGTATATTATATTATATGATATGATTACTATGGTATATCAATATGGTGATTATCTCTAAGGTTTGATATATATTTCCCATCTGAATCTAACCATGTCATGTCAACAAATGTTAAAGTCAGCCGCTGTTTATTATCATGTTAATTATTGTGTCTTTCACCCCAAATACCATACTTTACCATATTCCTCCGTTATTGAAAAATTGTTGCTTTAATTATCTTGAACAAAACTGACAATCATTAAAAAGACCTTTGTCCCAAAATATAGACAATACTTTTATTGATTCTCATTTGCTACTTAAATCTACAACATTTAAAAAAACATGAAATATTCGATTAAATTAGCGCAGAATCACCCTTGCGCTGCTGCCAGCGATCATGTCAAGGATCAGACAAATTTCCACGTGCATCTTGAAAAGCGGATGTTTTGGAAAGTGTTGCGGTTTAGAGGAAAGCCCTTTAGCCCTGTTGTAGGGGAGAGTGGGGTAAGATGAGCCTTTTTTTTTTTTACTTATGTGGTCCTCAAGATAAGAGAAAATAAGGCAGTACAATGAAAGTATCTAAAGTAATTTCAGGATGTCATTTTAAATGATCAGAAACAAAGGGTTCTAAAAATATGGCTTCTTATAAAAGTTGTTACCCCAGGTTAGGGGTAAGTTGATCCGAGTCAGTGGGTAAGTTGCACCATCTGAGTGTGAACTGAGCATCTACCTGAATCAAACCCATGTGCGATTGTCAAGATAATTTACCTCTTTTAAAAACACCTTCAATAATGAAATTTCCTTTTACAAATAGTCATATTTCTTTTCTTAAAGCTAACTTAACATAAAACCAACCAAATGAAGCTGAAATTTCAATATCTTTAATTGTTTGCATTTCTGAAACAATATGTTGAGCACTAAAAATGATAAACTAAACCAGTTGTGTAATTTTACATTGAAATTATACCAGTTTATACTTCAGAGATTTAACTACAGTGCCTTAGTGTTACTGTAAAACACTGGCTCAGTTTACCCCACAACATTTGGCTCACTTTGCCCCATAGCTGCCATTTTGGATAAAACTAAAACTCACCAATTCAGGCGAATATTTAACTGAATGATTTGCATGGTTTTTACATTGCTAAATCACCAATATGGATCATAAATATTTTAGACCTGGACAAACGTGCTTTGATGCAGCATTACATCTGTTATGATAAAATACTTTGACAAGCCAAAAAGAGTTTTTAAAGGAAACGGGTGCCTTCCACTCCTCCCATGTGCTTCCCATTTTCACAGTCTGGCAGAAATGATGAGTGGTTCCCAAATATATGGTCACATGACAATACAGTTGCCAAGATAAAGGGCGTGGGTCAACTTACCCACTGGCTCATCTTACCCCACTACTGGCTCATAGAAGAGATGTTGTGAAAAATAATTATGTGTGTGCACAGATGAATCATTTATAATAAACACTGCAATATTTAGTCAAAAAATAATAGACAATTTTGACTGGCAAATTTAATGACAATTTAGTTCATTTTAAGAGATATGAGAAGCAGCTACGTTTACATGGACGCTTTTGGCTTCATCTGAATGAATTCATTCCGATCGATGAATCCAACCGGAGTGTTTACATGATCGGTTTTGAGATTTTGAGAGAGATTGTGCTTTTCGGCCGCTTGGCATCAAATATCCGCTTGTTATTTAGAAACTATAAAGCCTGATTTAACCCCTGAACTGTTGCCTTTTTTATATCACATATTATAGTAATTATCATAAATTAGGTATCATTTGAAAGCTTACCAACACAAAATTGGTTACCATAGAAACGGTACTCTAAATTATTTTAGCGGGCTCCTCCCCATTGGGCGTCGTCATGTTTCATAATTTATAATCAAAACCTTTTCTAATCTTGACAAAACACATGTCGACGGAAAGGTCTGAGTCTCATAGTTCCATATTTTGTGATAGAAGTGAAATTCGGACAGAAATTTATTAATTTGTTACAGCAGAATTCAATGGAATGGGTGTAACCCGGTGGCTATTTTTGGTTTTACGCCTAAACAAAATCTCATAGGAACTTTATGTTTGTGACATATGATTTTATAGTACTTTTAGAATAAATCATATTTTGTAAAATATATATTTTATATAAAATAGAAAATATTTAGTGTAGTTAATTTGATTTACAGTAAATTTAAACTTCAAGTGATTTCACTTCTGCTTTTAAAACAAGACTAAACTTTATATTTATAACATAATTCTACACTTTTTAAAATGCTGGGTTATTTTTTTAAACCCAAATGCTGGGTTCAGCCTGCTGGGTCATTTTATTTGGTTATTTTCTAATATTTTTACCCAGTGCTGGGTAGTTTTTCTGTAACTCAGCTGTTGGGTCATCATCATTGACTGACCCAGCACTTTAAAAAACAACAACAACCCAGCAAATGGGTTAAAGTATAAAACCCAACAAGCTGGGGAAAAATAACCCAGCATGTGTTCGGTCCAATATTTTCCCAGCGCTGGGTTGCCAAATAACCCAGAAATGGTTGTTTTTAACCATAGACACTTTTTGTTTTTGCTCTATCAACAAACAGCAGAACCGCTGCGTCTCCGGGCATATTTGAACTAATCAGATGAGTAAAGGATTCAGTTAGGCTATCCATTCATAAGTTAAACAAATTATCACTTTGAACAAATTGGTTGAATGAAGGACTCAACTCATTCATTAATACAGTGGATTGCCACTTCCTGTAGTTTCATATTTAAAAAAGTAGCCATTGTTTAATTTTTTTAACCTATTTACTAGCTGCTAATTACATCTATAACAGTGTAAATAGATTACTTTACTAATTACTCTCTTTCTAGAAACTATTCCATTACTTATTACTAATTACTTTATAAATCCCATACCAACCTTACCAATATAAAGACAGACATGAAACTGCTCTTGTAATTCTTTCAAATGGGCTAAATAATATAGCATTGCACAAATTATTCTTGAACAGACCAAAGTAGGGATGTACAACATAAGATGTACAATTTTGATGTTAAATCCACTATTGTTTTATTTATAATTGTTGTACAGTAAAATGCTTTAAGTCAAGTCACCTTTATTTATATAGCGCTGTTTACAAAGCAGCTTCACAGTGTTAAACAGGAAAATAATGCAACAGAATTTGAATCGGCTGTACAGCCGCTCTGGAACAAAGCTGCTCTTTAACCCAAGCTTGGGTCAAATATGGACAAACCCAACCGTTGGGTTAAAAATGTAATAAAAAAAATGAACCCAGTGGCTGAGTTTGTCCATATTTGACCCAAACTTGTCATTTATATCAAACTTAAAATCATTTATAGACGCACGCTGGTCTGTTACTGCAGGGACATCGACATTTTCACACCCCTAAACATGACGGGACAAATTGAACTGTGATTGGTTGCGTTACATGTCAGTCAAACGTTCTCTTGGGAGGTCCTTGACCAATGAAAGCTGCAATGGAGTCCAGATCTTCTGCCGTCAGTCTAAAGCTCTGGCTGATGCTTGCCTGATATTTTTCTCTCATGTTGTCAAGGTGTAATCTTGTGGTTGTGTAAGGGTGGGTCGCCTACAGTGGTTCAGGCTGCAGGGTTGCCGAAAGACTAAAGAAACAGTAAGGAAATAAGCACAGTTACAATAGCTAAATATGTGGGAGAGCGTTGCTATACTGTGACTATATTGTATTGCAATAGAGGTAGCACTTCAAAGTCAATACCAAATCAAAACTAGTTAGCAATCATTTATAATTGAACCCAGCATAAATAGAATGGTACCTGAGGGATAGAAAGAGAGAGAGAGAGAGAGAGAGAGAGAGACAAAGAGAAGAAGAGAGCAAAGAAGAGAAGAGCCAAAGAGAAGGCCCCCAAGAAGAGAGAGAGCCAGAGAACAGAAGAAGAAGCCAGAGAATAAAAAGAAGAGAGAGCAACAGTTACAATCCTCTTTTATCCTTCCTTGACCATGTAACTCAAACCCTATTGTGAGTCATTCAAACTGACCAATCAGACCAAACTTCCCCCACTGTACTACAGGTGTGACGCACCTTTGGCCTACAGGCCTTCAGATTCTCTTTGTCTTTAGGAATTCCAAATGGCCCTTCTGATAAGAAAGATGGGGGTTGAAAACAGTAAAGCAGTATGTCTTTGTTCAATTGCAAATATCAAATATCTTTGATTATTTTCAATCCTACAGTTGTTAGGGTGTTATACTGTAAGTGGTTTTGGTGGTTTGGGTGTTTGTCTGCTGTTCAAAGTCTAAAGTCAGACCCCAAGTCTCTTTATATATCTAGTTTAGTCATGAAACTCTGGAGGGCGCAGGCTGATCTGTCCTTTACATGCAGTCTGCATGAGTGAAATCTATTAAGATCTATAAAATGAATACTAAAAATATTAATCTGCTACAAATGCTAGAAATGGCTAAGCTGAAATTTCAATATTTCATTTCCATAAGGTATGACATACAGTAACTGACAATGTAGATAAAGTGTGTTACACTTATGCATTTGGCAGACACATTGCCTATTCACCAATCAGGCATAACATTATGACCACCTTCCTAATATTGTGTTGGTCCCCCTTTTGCTGCCAAAACAGCCCTGACCCGTCGAGGCATGGCATGGTCGAGGCATGGACTCTACTATGAACCATTCCTGAACCATTTTTGCTTTGTGTCAGGAGCATTATCCTGCTGAAAGAGCCACAGCCACCAGGGAATACCGTTTCCATGAAAGGGTGTACATGGTCTGCAACAATGCTTAGGTAGGTGGTACGTGTCAAAGTAACATCCACATGGATGGCAGGACCCAAGGTTTCCCAGCAGAACATTGCCCAAAGCAAAGGCTTGCCTTCTTCACATAGTGCATCCTGGTGCCATGTGTTCCCCAGGTAAGCCACGCACACGCACCCGGCCATCCACGTGATGTAAAAGAACACGTGATTCATCAGACCAGGCCACCTTCTTCCATTGCTCCGTGGTCCAGTTCTGATGCTCACGTGCCACTGTTGGTGCTTTCGCCGGTGGACAGGGGTCAGCATGGGCACTCTGACTGGTCAGCGGCTATGCAGCTCCATACACAACAAACTGAGATGCACTGTGTATTCTGACACCTTTCTATCAGAACCAGCATTAACTTCTTGAGCAATTTGAGCTCCAGTAGCTCGTCTGTTTGATCGGACCACACGGGCCAGCCTTCGCTCCCCACGTGCATCAATGAGCCTTGGCCGCCCATGACCCTGTCTCCGGTTCTCCACTGTTCCTTCCTTGGAGCACTTTTGATAGATCCTGACCACTGCAGACCGGGAACACCCCACAAGAGCTGCAGTTTTGGAGATGCTCTGACCCAGTCGTCTAGCCATCACAATTTGGCCCTTGTCAAACTCGCTCAAATCCTTACACTTGCCCATTTTTCCTGCTTCTAACACATCAACTTTAAGGACAAAATGTTCACTTGCTGCCTAATATATCCCACCCACTAACAGGTGATGAAGAGATAATCAGTGTTATTCACTTCACCTGTCAGTGGTCATAATGTTATGCTTTCGGTGTATGTTTATGCTTTTTTTGGGAATCAAACTTATCTCTTTTTATGTTGATTGTGGCATCTTCTAGTCTCTTAGAAAACAGGTTCAATAAGGAATTCATCCTAAATATTGCTGACAAAAGAAAAGAAGAAGAAGCAACTAGGGTCACATTCGCTGATTCTCCATCACTCTTGTTGTAGTTGAATGTGTGTGTGCTGCCATCTGGCGTACACCCCATGAACTGCATCAGCACCATGGTCAGCACCAGCACATTGATAATTACAGTTTTTACAATCACTTTGGCACTAATTTCAGAACCGTGACGCTTTTTTCAATTGCTTATATACAATACAGATAAAACTAAGATCATTTGTTCATTTAACAAAAATCACCTGTTTATTATGACACAACTTAACATCAAAGTACTACTATTTCAAAAGGCAATTCACACATTATATTTCAGATGAGCGTCTATTCATTTCATTACAATGATCCAACTATCAACTGACACAACTGCTCAAAAGGATAAGGAACTGTTGCATTACTCTTAATGCATAGTTGTATGGAAACAGACAAACAATATTCCATGTTTAGATCATGAAAGTTTCAAGATAACGAGATTCATTGTCACCAATTAGCGTGGAGCATGAACCAATTAGACTACATTATCTATGGATGTAATATTTCATCTTCATTCTTTACGGAGCAGACACCGTTTCTATGGTCCCATGTACCACCTTTTCAGACTATTTACAGTATTGACAGTACTGTCTTTTCTTTTCTATTTCGTAGCTAATTATTTTGCTTTGATTCAAATAAACCAATTCTATGGCAGTGCTTTTACAGGGATGTATTTACATGTAGTACCATAATAAAACATGCATCACCTATTCAGTATTTAATGATTGTACGAACAATGACACAGTGGGTATTTCACAATAAATGTGTTTTTTGAACCACTGATTGTGCAAGATTTCTTTAAAGATATGAATGCACAATGCAATGTTTTGAACATTGGACAGCCTGTGTTACAAGTGATGAGTTTTGTGACTAGAGTTTTGAAAAATGACGTCAAGGTCCTGAAATTAGTGCCAAAGTGATTGTAAAAGCCTGTAATGCTGTGTTTTTAGGCAATCTGTAGAAGCAATAAAAGTATTCAGGAGCTGCATTTGATGTGGCAATTGCTGATTATTCGAGGAAAAGCTGTTGAATGCATGCATTACTTGAGAAAAATTCATAGTTGTAGTATGGATGTCTCTTCTGAAAATGTGTTATTGGGTTTGTCTTAGATTTTCTCCTTGATTTGTCTGTATGGTAATCTCAACGGCATAAGAGTAAATTTGGGTAATGTTGTGAAAACGTGTAGTAAGATAGTGGGGGGTTTGATCTTAATAAAGTGACGCAAGTGCACGTGACAAGAGTGAATTGAAAGACACTAGTCATCCTTTGTTTAGTTAATAATATAATATAATATATAAAAGGTAAACACATTTGGGTCATTCCATGTCAAAACCAACCAAATTTCAGAAACTTTCCTGGCTTTTGTTTTTTTGAAGAAAGACAAACAAAAATTAAGAAAGCAAAAATATTAGTAAAATCTGTTGACTTTATCAATCTTTGTTGCATTAAACGCCAACGGAGAACGCTCAAAAATGGGAAAAAGCACTTCTTGTGTTTTTGAATGCCTGTAACTCATATTAAAGATATCTTAATACCATTTTAGGTTCTAATTCTTAACAAACTTTCCTTTTGGTTTCTTAATTTTTAAGGCCCAATCATTTCCAGAGATATAGGGGTCTCAATATGGCTCCATGAGTAAACTGGTCGCTCATTTTCTGAAAAACAAATAATGTTGAAACTAGAAATGTATGTAACTTGTATGTATGTACTGTATGTATCTTGTTTTTTTATATCAACACAATTGAACATACCTGTCTGAGTGCCATAAATAGTATTGGTAACACTTTACAATAAGGTTTCATTAGTTAACATTAGTTAATGTATTAACTAACATGAACTAACCATGAGCAGCACATTTGTTACTGTATTTGTTAATCTTTGTTAACGTTAGTTAATAAAAATACAGCTGTTCATGTTAGTTCACAGTGCATTAACTAATGTTAACAAGATTAGTATTAGTAAATGTTGAAATTAACATGAACAAAGATAAATAAATGCTTTGTAAGTGCAGTTCATTGTTAGTTCATGTTTACTAATGAACCTTATTGTAAAGTGTTACCATAGTATTTTTAAGTTTGTGTGCCTATAACTCTAAAAGTATTAAAAGATATCTCAATATCCTTCTATATTCTCATTCTTAATAAACTTTTCTTTTGTAATCTTCATTTTAAATGCTCTATATGGTTCAATCCCATAGATATAATGTGGCTCCATGTTTAAATGATTGAATTTTACCCATTTTCTATACATCTACACCAACATATATTAAATATCATCAACGTCTATTTAAAATGATAAAATGTTAAGTTTTTTTGTTTGTTTTTTTTTGTCAGAAAGATAGGCTAGATAGATGGCATAACATTTGAAAGCATAATAACAGAACATCTTTGAAATTTCAGCCATTCAGCCTAATATTGTGTTGGTCCCCCTTTTGCTGCCAGAACAGCCCTGACCCGTCGAGGCATGGACTCCACTAGACCCCTGAAGGTGTGCTGTGGTATCTGGCACCAAGATGTTAGCAGCAGATCCTTTAAGTCCTGTTAGTTGCGAGGTGGGGCCTCCATGGATAAGACTTGTTTGTTCAGCACATCCCACAGATGCTCGATTGGATTGAGATCTGGGGAATTTGGAGCCCAAGTCAACCATTCCTGAACCATTTGTGCTTTGTGGCAGGAGCATTATCCTGCTGAAAGAGCCACAGCCACCAGGGAATACCGTTTCCATGAAAGGGTGTACATGGTCTGCAACAATGCTTAGGTAGGTGGTACGTGTCAAAGTTGTGGTGTAGTGTTATATGCACTTAATGCATGTAATTGCATATGGACTCCACTAGAGGGACACCTTGGTTTTACTACTGGGGTTACTGGGAGTGGGGAGTGAGTGTTTCTCATATACAAGCTGGTGAGCAGCACAAGCTACTAGTGTGTGTTCAGTAATAAATATATGGTTCTGAGATACACTTCTCTGTATGTGTAGTTTTATCAAATGCACTACACAAGAAGGAATGCAACAAAAGTAACATCCACATGGATGGCAGGACCCAAGGTTTCCCAGCAGAACATTGCCCAAAGCATCACACTGCCTCCGCCGGCTTGCCTTCTTCCCATAGTGCATCCTGGTGCCATGTGTTCCCCAGGTAAGCCACGCACACGCACCCGGCCATCCACGTGATGTAAAAGAAAACGTGATTCCTCAGACCAGGCCACCTTCTTCCATTGCTCCGTGGTCCAGTTCTGATGCTCACGTGCCACTGTTGGTGCTTTCGGCGGTGGACAGGGGTCAGCATGGGCACCCTGACTGGTCAGCGGCTATGCAGCCCCATACGCAACAAACTGAGATGCACTGTGTATTCTGACACCTTCTATCAGAACCAGCATTAACTTCTGATTTTTGTGCTTGAGACTTTATTGGTTATTTTGTGTTTTAATAATGAGGTCTAAGAATACGCTACAAGTAAACTTACGTGAATGTAAAATGTTTTTCTCTATTTAACATTATTAACTTACAATACTGAAAGATGACTTCCCTCTGGGAGATTGCATGTTTTCTTGCGTGGCTGAATGGACTCATGAACAATAATCACATTGTTTGCATTCACCAAAACTGATTTGCCGAAATCAATTATTTGTCTCACAGTAGACATGTGCCGGTATACGGTAATACGATATATCACGATAATGCACGATATTGTTATCGTGGTCACTTAAAAATACCGTGAATAATTATTTATTACGAATTATTCCGATTTTTATAATGCATTTTAAGAATACTTTACCCATCAACCGTTTAAAATGAACAACACCGCTGTATGCTGGGTCAAAGAGGCACGCGCACCGATGTGAACAAACCCAACGCGCATGAGCAGCGCATGGACGAGTCACTCTCTGACAGCAGGTGGCGCTGATGGAACAGCAGAAATGCAGCCGTTTCCCCGGTAACCCTGGTAAAGAAAGCAGACTCGCTACTAAACAGTATTTAAATGTTTCAAACAGCCTCATTACATCACCAAATACTCAATACTTAAAGACTTATGGCTATTTATTAACTTAAACATGTTATATTTTAATCTGGACTAGATATTGTTTGAATATGTTCTGATTCTTTATTGTTCAGTCACGCACTTTACAATAAGGCTCCATTATTTACCACTAGTTAATTAATTAGTTAACAAACTGACAATGAAAAATACTTCTAAAGCATGTATTAATCTTATTTAAATGTAAATTTCAACAATAAATAACACATTATTAAAATCAAAAGTTGTAACTGTATTATTTAATGGACCTGAGCTAACATTAACAGTTGTATTTTTTAACTGACGTTAGCTATTAGCTCTTTGTTAATGTTAGTTAATGCATTAACTAGTGAGACCTTATTGTAAAGTGTTACCTATTGTTCTTTATCATTCTTTTGCACTTCTTTAATCTATTTGAAACATTTGTATACTTTATACATTTTTGTGTATTGCTTTATTGTATTTAAATGTTCAGTTGTTTTTGTCATAAGAAAAAGTTATTAAACCTGTTATAGTATAACACTTTTTTTACAACTTATTTCAATATCGTGATAATACCGTATACCGTGATAAAAAGCAACATGAAAATTTGATACCGTCACATGCCCATCTCACAGACTCAATTTAGAGCGTATGCCTGAGTAAACGGGACAAACTGCGTTCCGTATGGCTTTGATACGGAACGCTTCATTGCCTTAAAGGGATAGTTCACCCAAAAATGAAAATTCTGTCATTAATTACTCACCCTCGTGTCGTTCCAGTCTCCTACTCAGTTTCCGTTGTAAATAGTGCAGCACTTTCGAGATCTATGGCAGTCGATGCTGTTCAAGTGAGCACTAATAATAATAATTTGTTACATTTATTTAGCGCTTTTCTAGGCACTCAAAGCGCTTTACATGGAAGGGAGAAATCTCCTCAACCACCACCGATGTACAGCATCCACCTGGATGATGCGACGACAGCCATATTGCACCAGAACGCCCACCACACCAGCTTATGGTGGAGAGGAGACAGAGTAATGAAGCCAGTCAGTATATGGGGATGATTAGGAGGCCATGATGGACAGGGGGCAATGGGCAGATTTGGCCACGATGCCGGGGTTACACCCCTACTCTTTATCGAAGGACATTCTGGGATTTTTAATGACCACAGAATGTTAGGACCTCGGTTTAATGTCTCATCCGAAGGACGGTGCTTGTTACAGTATAGTGTCCCCATCACTATACTGGAGTGTTAGGACCCATACAGACCACAAGGGTGAGCGCCCCCTGCTGGCCTCACTAACACCTCTTCCAGCAGCAGCCTAGTTTTCCCTGGAGGTCTCCCATCCAGGTACTGACCAGGCTCAACCCTGCTTAGCTTCAGAGGGAAACCAGTCTTGGGCTACAGGGTGATATGCTATATTTACAACGTAAACAGCATAGGAGACACAGGCTAGAACGAAATTGTTGAATAAAGTTACTTTTTTTTGTTTTTGCGCACAAAAAGTATTCTCAATGCTTCATTAAATGGAGGTTAAACCACTGGAGTCACATGGACTATTTTAACGATGTCTTTACTGCCTTTCTGGGCCTTAAAAGTGTTACTTACATTGCTGTCAATGGAGGGGTCAGACAGCTCTCGGATTTCATCAAAAATAAGAAAAGGAAGAATTCTGCGATGAAGAAAAAAGAAATGGCTGTTGACACGGAGGCGTCGTCAGCCAGCTCTGCTTCTGCCTACAACGTCCTTGTCAACAGCTGTCACGATTACTATGGTCCTGGTGAGAAAATGGAATTTTCGGTGATGTCAGAAGTAAATTTCCCCTTGCTCCCAGATAACAATTTTTGGTTGAATTTTTTGTTGTTTTTTGAACGTTAGTTTCTGGTTCCCAGAACGTTCTCAGAACAGACATCCTAATGTTCTCTATTGGTTAGCCAGGAAAGTTTTCTTTGCATAAATAGAACGTTCCCTGTTGGTTTGGAGAACGTTCCCCTAACCTTCCCAGAATGTTCCCGGAACGTTCCCCTAACCTCTTTACTCCGATATCATTTACCCCGCTGTACGTCAGTAATCGTCCAGCATTCCCGCGTCCCATATGGTATAAGCGGCATGGAAGACAGATGAGTGGACGCCAATAATCAGTAGCCTACTACAAACCATGTCTTGTTTTGAACTTGTTTAATCAATAGAAATAATCCAAGCACATAAACCATATGGAGGATTAAATAAGATTGTCCCCCGGGACAGGATGGTTTTATATTTAAAACTTCGGAAAAAATTGGTTTTGGGAACCTGTTCATTAGAACAGTTAAAACTTTATATGTCAACAGGAATTCTTCCATTAAGCTTAAACACGGTACCTCTCCAAGATTCAAACTGCAGCGGGGAATACGTCAGGGTTGCCCCATTTCGCCATACTTGTTTATATTGACTACTCAATTATTAGCCAATTACATTAAGAATAGTGCCTTGCAAGGACTTGACATCATAGGAAAGGAGATCCTCATCAGTCAATTGGCTGATGATACTACCCTTTTTCTAAAAAAAATCAGACCAGATTCCCTTGGCTCTTAATACTATTAAAACGTTCTCCAATGCATCAGGGCCCGTATTCTTAAAGCTTCTAAGAATCCTCTCAGAAAGCTCCTAATTTAACTTAAAAGCTTCTACATTGGAGTCTTAGCTAAAGAGTGATTCAGGACTGATCTGAGAGCAACTCTGATTGAGGAAAATACAAAAACTTTTATCTTAGCGAGGAGGCGGGGCTGACCCCGTTGCTACGTATGATACAGTCTTTTGATTGTCCAAGAAGGGAAAAAAAGAGTGCTTTTAAGTATGGAGTCTATATAAACCTTCACTTTGAAATTACAGGTGTCATGTTTCCTGATTTACCATACTCTCTCTCTCACATAATATATATATATTCTTTATTTTTTATTTACCATGCTGTTAATGTTGTACTTAATGTATTTGATAGGAAATGAACAGCGACACAATAATGTTTTGAAACTGCTGTAATTGTGTGGTCACTTTGCACTTTGGTTGTGACAGACCCAAATCATCACGGCTGCATAGTGTCATTTTTCCAGTTGCCAAACATGTTAATGTAGTGTTTACTTCCATTTCTGGCGCTATGGCATTTCTGCGCGGTGTCTAATAAGATCGGTCACAAACATGACCCCTGCGTGATCTAATGTGTAGTGTCTTATTAACTCACTCATGCATTGTGTGCAGCACATTTCTTCTCCCTCTTCACGTTTCAGCCATTTTCTCCTCTGCTAAAGAAACTCTTAAGCCTCTTAGAAGTCCTCGTCCGTACTCCTAACACTTTTGGACCTTAAGACCTCTTTTAAGGGTTAAGATGCTTTCTGAATGACTTTTTTCTTCATTAGAATTTTTTCTTTAATATTATAAGGAAACGCCCACCTTTCTAAGATTTTTCTTATAATTTTGTCACTAGGAGCTACTCTTTGCATTAAGATTTTTCATGAAAACGGGCCCTGGGCTTCATCTCAATGTGCTCAAATGTGAATTAATGCCAATCAAACAATTCCCTGTTGCCAGTGTATGTAATATCCAAGTCAAAGAGACAATAGCCTACCTTGGAATAGTCATCTTCAAAAAACTCAAAACTTAGGTGTGATTTAAACTTTTTGCACATCATAGAGAAAACTAAAAGTAGATTTAATCAGTGGCTTCAGAGAGATTTATCTTTAAAATGAAGGATTCTTCTCTCCAAGGCAGAAGGCATCTCACGTCTGCCATCTCATTAGACCTTGATATATGTAAAAAGACTGATCAACTACTATGTAATTTTGTATGGGAAAATAAGACTCATTATATTATATTTGTCCAACAGCTTCAGTAACGGTGGTCTTAAAGGTGCACTATGTAACTTTTCCATCCGCTAGAGGTCGCCTATTCAAAACAAAGCCTTAGCTTGATGACGCCAAGTTTGAGCGCAGAATCTTGGGACATGTGGTCTTCACCTCACAGCCGGTGGAAAAGAATCGGGATAGGACTCGGGCAGAAATCATGTTCATGGATGCGATTATTAACGTTACTGTAGTATGAAGTAGAGAGCAGGACCGAGTGGTGTGGGAGCTGAGCAAGGCCGCTGGAGCGATTGCGCAACACCCGCCTCGCGAGCGGCGGGACTTTTATTTTCCGCTTTTCCGGTCATGAGTATGAGGTAACGCAGCTCTGTTTATCATATGCATTTGAGTGTGTTAAATGCTGTTCTGACATTACTCTGTGCGTTCGCTCGGTGGCTGCTATGACACTTGTTGCACACTGCAGTGAGAGTAAAGCGTTTCTGCTAAATAACACCGGAAACCGAGGGTAACGCAGATATGACGCAATTGACAGGCGACTCCCTCACACGTCCCGGTTCCTTGGTTAAAATAGCAATTTACTCACGATTTACAAATAGTTGGAAACATTTGGGATATTGTAAGTACTCAACTGAACAAAATATATAACACTGGCCTAGTGGTTTTTGGATATTTTACTGAAAAAATGTTACATAGTGCACCTTTAATTTTGTTGATTTTGCAACGTAATACTTTTAAAATCAACTGGTTGAGGAACTACTTGAGAAATCCATTCAGTATTTGTATTATACCGCAGTATGTCTTTCCTCAGTTGGCAGGTTTGATTTTCTGTTGATGTGTAACGTCAGCATTGAGAAGATCCCTGTTGCTCTCTCTAATTTCCACAAACAAGCACTATTAGCGTGGTCTATGATTTTCAAACATTTTTCTCCAACTAATTACTTCATTTGGAATAATAAGAATATTTGTTATAAACACGAGTCCTTATTTTTTGAAAACTGGTTTAAGAATGGGATCAATCGGGTTAGCCAGTTATTTAATCAGAATGGTTTATTTACTCTCTCACTATAATATTCCTGTTTGCCAGTGTATTTGGTGCTTTTATGTGTTTTAAATCTACATATAAAAATGTTTTTTCTCAATGATTGTGTTTCCACTCCTCATGTTGTTACATTAGTGGAAAATGTTTCATGGAAGAAGGTTTGGACTCTCCCTAACAAGTACCTATTGGTAAATAAGGTCAAAGATATTAATCGGTATTACCCTGTCAAAACACTCATGGTGTTAAAGTTAGTATGGTACTTTCTGTGATTCACAACCAGAGACTTCTTACATCTGTTTTTGCATTGTGATCATACAAGGCAAAGCATTTGCCAGTTCATTGTAAACTATATATATATATAAAGACTTTGAGCTTCATTTAAAGGATGTTTTGTTTGGGTTTTTCATTGTTGAGAAGCAATATGAAAGTTTTTTTTATTTTGCTTGCAAGATATTTGATCCACAAATGTAAAACTATGATTTTTTTTTCACTTTCAAGAAGATGTTAAGATCTGTATTAAATCCATATCTACCTCCTGTAACAAAAAGGCTACTAAAACTTTGAACTTTTTTCATTATTATTATTTTATGTTTTGTGGGGATGATTGATACTTCCTCTTTTATTTATTTTTCTTTTTTTCTTTCTTTCTCTGAATTCAAATGTGATGTAATGTTTGAACCTCTGGCTGTTTTCTGGCTTATGGCTCTTCACTTTTGTATTTTGTAAGTAAATGTTTAATAAAACAAACAAAGAATAACGCGCAACCCTGCGCGTTCGCCGCGTCGCGTCAGGATTGTCTCCGCGACGCTTTCTGGTTTAGGTGGCTGTTGTGGTTGTGAAGAAAGGTCTGTGCTGTGTGTTTCTGTACCACATGCTCTGATACTGAACCATACCGCAAACCGAGCCATTGACGTCAGCTGTGCGAGTCATCTCAGCGACCAATCAGATGCGAACAAGCAGGCGCCGCTGTCTGTGAACTGCCAACGCGTTCTGATCGGAATGACAAGCCGAGGCTGAGCGCTGCCCAGGTGAGAGCCCTCGATCCAATAAACGGGCGAGCAAACATTAAAATCATGAGTACATAACAACGACAGCAGCAGCAGCAGCAAACCGACAGATTCCCTCAACCACGTCTTCAATTTCATCCCAAAAAGATGCGCGTGGCACGGGATGCGTTCCTGAGCCTCATCTATTCTTCTCTTGACGGAAGAGGGATGGAGACACGAGCCCGTTCAGTGGTCGGTACCAGTCTTTTCACAATGAGTCTGTGTTTTACAACAATGTGTGCATGATATTTTTATTTCAAATAATTATTAGCTCAGTTAAATATAGCCCCTTATTTTACATGCAGCAGAGGGCTAAAAATAGCCCATTCTCTGCCTCTTTTGAATAGATCTGTGACAGATCAGTTTTGTTTTTGTTGTGTAGCCCTGGTATAGTTTTAGTTATTTTTTTAAAGGCACAATATGTAAGATTTTTGGATTCAAATATCCCAAAACCACTAGAACAGTGTTATATTGTGTACTTGCATTATCCCAAATGTTTCCAAGAACGTTTAAATCCAGAGAAATAAGCAATTTTACCCAGGACACGGACCATCAAAGACATCATACCCGCGTTAGCCCCGATGTATCAGCCGATAAATGTTTTTATTTTATTTTGTAGAAACCATGGAAACACAAAGACGCTTTAATATATGATGTGTTTTATTAGACGGTGAGCAACTGTTTGGACAGAAACTAATCATTGTTCTCCAGCTCAACACAGTCTTATTGTTTAGATCTGGTGTTCATGATTTACCGCGAGTAGCATGTTTTACCATGCCTGATATGATCTCGCTCACTGCAGTGCGAACAAGTGTCTCATAGTAGCGCCGAGCGAACGCACAGAGTAGCATTATAACATCACTCAAATGTGTGTAATATGATAAAGCAGCGCTGCGTTCCCCCACATACACATGAGCAGAAGAAGCGGAAGCGCTCGCCTGCGGCAGAATAAAAGCTCCGCCCAATCAAGGAGTCAAGACACGCCTTTGTTTTGAGTAAGAGACCGCTAGCACCGAAAAATTACATATTGTGCCTTTAAGTCAAGGAGAGTCAAGTCATATTTATTTATATAGTGCTTTATACAATACAGATTGTTTCAAAGCAGCTTCACATTAATAAACAGATAAATAACAGTGTTAATGCTGTAACATTCATCAATTATAAATCAAATTCAAGCTATAAAGCAGCTCTAAAGAAGACAATGATGTCATTATTCAGCTCAAATCAGAAAAAAGCACAAGTTCTAATGGTTTCCACTAAAAACACAAAAACGCAAACCTTTAAGAGGTAACCATTAAAACCATCACCGGTGCATGCATGCATTTCAGTGAATTACAATTGTATGCCAATTCTGCGGGAAAGACGCAAACTCGGAAACTAATTGGGATTCAATTAAATGCATTGAGATATTATGCATTCTAGCAATGATAAAATTGTGCTAGATTATGAATTTTGTGCGAAAGAGGCCTTTGAGCTCCCTTATGAAAAAATGTTCAAGATGAAATTGTGCATAAAGCATAACAATGACTGTAAAATATGTATTTTAGGTATGGGAGTTGGGTTTTGGTCACTGGGCTTGTTTTGGGTTATTTTTGGTTGGCTGGTTTTGTTACACTGACCTGGAAACCCCTGTCCTGTAGTGCTTTTTGGACAAAATTTTAATATGCCACCAATAGAAGGCAACAGATTACCAGTAGAAACCCACAGAGACCATTACAGCTTCCATTAAAAACCAAAACAATTCCCATTATAACCATGAAAACCATTACAAATTCTTTAAGGGTTTCTATTGTTTTTTTTGTTGTTTTTTCAGGAGGGTTGATTCAAATATGTCCAGTATTGTTCAATTTATGAGTAAAATAAGATGTCTGGTAAACATAACTTGATGGTATTTGAACATTTTGTTCTACAACATAAACTGCACACACTCACACCCCAACTTATTAGACCATACGTTAAAATAAAAAGCTTTAAAATGTGCAGATTTGCAGAAAGATTGTAGAACAAAACATTCAAGTATCGTCAAGTAATGGTTACCACATACCTTTTTTACTCATAAATGTAAAAACCCCACTATAAACCACTCTATAAGCATCTCTACAGAAATTGTTATTCAGCTCAAGTTACAAGTAACACAAGTTATGTAATCAGATTACTTTTTTCAAGTAACTATTAAAGTTACTTTTACAATTACGACAAAATATCTCATTTACTTTTTCAAATAGGTAATGCAAGTTACTTTGTTTTCCCATGAATTGATTGACAGCTCTCCTGTCACCATATTGAGTGAAATTGAGAGTAAGTGCAGAGGCGTTGTGTGTAAACATGATGGTTATTGCGTTTACTATAATGCATTTACTCATCTCACTTGCACAAAAACAGATTTGGTTACACTTTATTTGAACGTGTCCCCATTACAGTGTATTTATACATTTAAGTACTGAGGAATAGTAACTACATGTACTTACTGTAGGATTAGGGTTTGGTTTAGGGTTAGCTGCATGTAATTATGCATCATTTGCATGTACACTCTAAAAAATGAGGGCAGACTCCCCTCATCACAACAGGAGTCTCCGTTCATCTGCCATGATGAAAAGGACAGGACTCTAAAACTCACACCTTCAAAAGAATTTCCACAATCAAGGGCTGGGAGATAAGCCTGCTAAGACAATTGCCAGGTACCGGTTATGGAAGGGAATGATGACATTAGCCTGTCATTGATCACAGACTGATCCCATCACCATTTGCCCCTTGTACACCCGTCCCTCATTCCTGAGACCAAGTGTGAAAGACCACAGACTCTTAGACTCACGGTGTTGCCAGGTGGCTTGATGGCAAAAAGGATGGAAGCTTGTTTCCGGCACAGAATAAAACATTTTAAAAGATAATTGCTACTTTTTATCTCACAATTGTGAGTTTACATCTCGCAGTTCTGACTTTTTTTCATATAAAGTCAGAATTGTGAGATATAAAGTCGGAATTGTGTGATATGAAGTCGGAATTGTGTGATATAAAGTCGGAATTGTGTGATATAAAGTCGAAATTGTGAGTTATAAAGTCGGAATTGTGAGTTATAAAGTCGGAATTGTGTGATATAAAGTCGAAATTGTGAGATATAAAGTCGGAATTGTGTGATTTAAAGTCGGAATTGTGAGATATAAAGTCGGAATTGTGTGATATAAAGTCGGAATTGTGAGTTATAAAGTCGGAATTGTGTGATATAAAGTCGAAATTGTGAGATATAAAGTCGGAATTGTGTGATTTAAAGTCGGAATTGTGAGATATAAAGTCGGAATTGTGTGATATAAAGTCGGAATTGTGAGTTATAAAGTCGGAATTGTGTGATATAAAGTCGGAATTGTGAGTTATAAAGTCGAAATTGTGAGATATAAAGTCGGACTTGTGAGATATAAAGTCGTAATTGTGAGATATAAAGTCGGAATTGTGTGATATAAAGTCGGAATTGTGTAATAAAGTCGGAATTGTGTGATATAAAGTCGGAATTGTGAGTTATAAAGTCGAAATTGTGTGATATAAAGTCGTAATTGTGAGATATAAAGTCGGAATTGTGTGATATAAAGTCGGAATTGTGTGATATAAAGTCGGACTTGTGTGATATAAAGTCGGAATTGTGAGATATAAAGTCGGAATTGTGTGATATAAAGTCGGAATTGTGTGATATAAAGTCGGAATTGTGAGATATGAAGTCGGAATTGTGTGATATGAAGTCGGAATTGTGAGATATAAAGTCGGAATTGTGAGTTATAAAGTCGGACTTGTGAGATATAAAGTCGGAATTGTGTGATATAAAGTCGGAATTGTGAGTTATAAAGTCGAAATTGTGAGTTATAAAGTCGGAATTGTGTGATATAAAGTCGGAATTGTGTGATATAAAGTCGGAATTGTGAGTTATGAAGTCGGAATTGTGTGATTTAAAGTCGGAATTGTGAGTTATAAAGTCGGAATTGTGTGATATAAAGTCGGAATTGTGAGTTATAAAGTCGGAATTGTGTGGTATAAAGTCGGAATTGTGAGATATAAAGTCGGAATTGTGAGATATAAAGTAGGAATTGTGTGATATAAAGTCGTAATTGTGAGATATAAAGTCGGAATTGTGTGATATAAAGTCGTAATTGTGAGTTATAAAGTCGAAATTGTGTGATATAAAGTCGTAATTGTGAGATATAAAGTCGGAATTGTGAGTTATAAAGTCGGAATTGTGTGATATAAAGTCGGAATTGTGAGATATAAAGTCGGAATTGTGAGATATAAAGTCGTAATTGTGAGATATAAAGTCGGAATTGTGTGATATAAAGTCGGAATTGTGTGATATAAAGTCGGACTTGTGAGATATAAAGTCGGAATTGTGTGATATAAAGTCGGACTTGTGAGATATAAAGTCGGAATTGTGTGATATAAAGTCGGACTTGTGAGATATAAAGTCGGAATTGTGTGATATAAAGTCGGAATTGTGTGATATAAAGTCGGAATTGTGAGTTATGAAGTCGGAATTGTGTGATATGAAGTCGGAATTGTGTGATATAAAGTCGGAATTGTGAGATATAAAGTCGGAATTGTGTGATATAAAGTCGGACTTGTGTGATATAAAGTCGTAATTGTGAGATATAAAGTCGGAATTGTGTGATATAAAGTCGGAATTGTGAGATATAAAGTCGGAATTGTGAGATATAAAGTCGGAATTGTGTGATATAAAGTCGGACTTGTGTGATATAAAGTCGTAATTGTGAGATATAAAGTCGGAATTGTGTGATATAAAGTCGGAATTGTGAGATATAAAGTCGGAATTGTGTGATATAAAGTCGGACTTGTGAGATATAAAGTCGGAATTGTGTGATATAAAGTCGGAATTGTGTGATATAAAGTCGGAATTGTGTGATATAAAGTCGGAATTGTGAGTTATAAAGTCGAAATTGTGTGATATAAAGTCGGAATTGTGAGATATAAAGTCGGAATTGTGAGTTATAAAGTCGGAATTGTGTGATATAAAGTCGGAATTGTGAGTTATAAAGTCGAAATTGTGTGATATAAAGTCGGAATTGTGAGTTATAAAGTCGGAATTGTGAGATATAAAGTCGGAATTGTGAGATATAAAGTCGGAATTGTGAGTTATAAAGTCGGAATTGTGTGATATAAAGTCGGAATTGTGAGATATAAAAGTCAGAATTGTGATATAAAGTCGGAATTGTGAGATATAAAGTCGGAATTGTGAGTTATAAAAGTCAGAATTGTGTGATATAAAGTCGGAATTGTGAGTTATAAAGTCGGAATTGTGAGATATAAAGTCGGAATTGTGAGTTATAAAGTCGGAATTGTGAAATATGAAGTCGGAATTGTGAGTTATAAAGTCGGAATTCTGTGATATAAAGTCGGAATTGTGTGATATAAAGTCGGAATTGTGAGTTATAAAGTCGGAATTGTGAGATATGAAGTCGGAATTGTGAGTTATAAAGTCGGAATTCTGTGATATAAAGTCGGAATTGTGTGATATAAAGTCGGAATTGTGTGATATAAAGTCGGAATTGTGAGATATAAAGTCGGAATTGTGTGATATAAAGTCGGAATTGTAAGATATAAAGTCGGAATTGTGTGATATAAAGTCGGAATTGTGAGATATAAAGTCGGAATTGTGTGATATAAAGTCGGAATTGACAGATATAAAGTCAGAATTGAGAGATATAAAGTCGGAATTGTGAGATATAAAGTCAGAATTGAGAGATATAAAGTTGGAATTGTGATATAAAGTCAGAATTGTGAGATATAAAGTCGGAATTGAGAGATAAAACGTTGTTTTCAGCACAATGTCTAGGTTAATCTGGAATTGGTTTGGAAAGTGAATTATGCATGGAAAAAACCTTAAAGACGTTTTTTTCTAAACATGAAGTTTAAGCTATGCAAATGAACCTCATGCCAGAGAGGCCACCTCTGACAGCATCAGCCAATCAAACGCTGAATCTGAAAGCCGCCAATTTGCAAATCCCTCCTTCTGATGAGAGTTTAAAAGGTTCTCTCTGAGACAAAGAGTGGTTCTGGTTCGGTTCTGGTTCCAGTTCCATGATGTGCTAAGCTCTTAGTGCAACTCTATGGAGTTATGAAGTGTCTCTCTCAAGACTAAAGAGAGGAAGCTCTAAAGAGAGAAACAAAGAAGTTCTGCAAGAAGTGAATTTGGGAAGTTTGAAAACAGTAACAGAGACAATGACCACAAGCTCAGGTGATGTGTGACCAAAAACTCAGTATTAATACAAAATATTCATATTAATATTTAAGACAATTTATCACAACAGCATTTTCACTGGCTAAGTTTTGACATCGATACCATGGGGAAAAACTGCCATATAGATATTTTTAATGTTATCTCATAATTTGTCAGCAGGTTTATTAGGCTGCTGTCACTTTAAGACCTGACGCACAGATCCATTATACTGATACACATGTGCTTTCTTTCTCAACTGTTTCGTTTACAATTGAAACATTTATATAATCTATCTATCTCTCATGTGTGACTCTTCTGCTTGTCTCATCAGTGATTCGCCCTCCTGCTGTAGCAATGAGTAACCTGCTCCAGAACACTTCTCTCTTCAACTGGGATGTGCTGGAGGGAAGAAACTCGTCGCCTGTCCCGTCCTGGGAGCTGGAGCCGGTGCCAGTTCCCGTAATCATCAACCCATGGGACGTGCTGCTGTGTGTGACGGGCACGCTCATGTCCTGTGAGAACGCAGTGGTGATTGCTCTGATCTCCTACACGCCCACTTTGAGAGCGCCCATGTTCGTCCTCATCGGGAGCCTGGCGTTTGCTGACCTCCTGGCCGGCCTGGGCCTGATCCTCAATTTCATCGTAACCTATATAATTGATTCAGGATTCGTCACGCTACTCTCAGCCGGGCTCCTCATTACAGCCTTCTCGGCCTCTGTGCTCAACATTCTGGCTATCACCGTGGACCGTTACCTGTCGCTATACAACGCGCTGACGTACCACACCGAGCGCACGGTGACTTTCACCTACGTCACGCTCGTGCTGTTGTGGGTCACCAGCACCCTGCTCGGCTCGCTCCCGGTGCTGGGCTGGAACTGCTTGGAGGACGAGAGCACCTGTAGCATCTGTCGACCAGTGAACAAAAGCAACGCCGCGGCACTCGCTGTGTCCTTCCTCCTGATATTCGCTCTCATTCTGCAGTTGTACCTTCAGATCTGCAAGATTGCCTTCCGGCACGCTCAGCAAATCGCAGTTCAGCGTCAGTTTATAGCTGCGTCGCACGCGTCTTCCACCACGAAAGGGGTCTCCACCCTGACCACCATCCTGGGCACTTTCGCTTTCTGTTGGTTCCCCCTCGCCATGTACTCGCTGGTGGCAGACACACGATTCCCAGTGATCTACACTTACGCCACGGCTCTTCCAGCCATCTGCCACTCCATCATTAACCCCATGATATATGCCTTCAGGAACCCTGAGATTCTCAGATCTTTGAGGATTGCTTGTTGCGGATGCATGCCTTACAGATTCACCATGCGACCAAGGACACCCAGCGATGTGTAGCGTCTTCGAATCAAAGCGCAGTCGTGGTAGTGGCCTGTCTGTAATGCACATGTTGCATTAGAAAACACATTTTTGTTTATTATTTGGGCAATTTAGCAGCACAATATGGTAGAAAAACACTTACTTCATGGAATATTTTCAATGGTTTGTAATACAAAACATGGAACTAATTCCAAATTTTTTTGTTGAAGCCAAACATGAATAGGGGTTAATAGGAACTGGAGTTATGTTCTAAAACTCTCGAAAAATTCAGTTCACTTTCCTACCACCAGAGGTCGCACAAAAGGCAAAGCTAATAATGTTTCACAAGCTTCCTTTTCACTATTTTCACTCAATATAATGAGCACTGATCCGCAAAAGCCGAAGCAATGTGAGTTACGACGGGAAGGCTTGCTTCTGGGCGGAGTAATAAGTAAGGGACCGTGGGGAAATCATATCAGTGTCCATGTTACACGTATGGTAATGACGTTACTATAATGGATCACTTCAGTAACTAGAATAATTTTGTATAACATCAACAGTAACTTACTTATGGAGCTCCTAAAGGGATATAATGATGGTAAAAACAAAATGAGATGGGAGGAAATGAGATGATTTCAATGCTTTTGCATTTCCACATTCGCTTGCAAAAATTTTGCATTCCAAAGAAACTTTGTTTTTGCTAGAAAACATTAATTATGGAAAATAGTCTTGTCATGGAATTTCCTAATTCGATGCGATACCTTGAAAAATATCGATATTCGATACAATTTTCGATACTACAGGGAAAACTGCCAAATATACCGCCATACAGATGATTTGTTATTATCTCATAATTTTTTGATAATTTGGGTAATTTGGTTGTAATAGCTTACACAGAGCACAGGAAGGCTTTATTTGAATCGTTCAACTACATTTACAGAAAAAAAAGACAAGTAAACAGTCAGTAATACAATAAGAACACATTTTTTCAGGTGGGTCTAACAGTAGGTTAGTATTCAGATAAGAAATACTACAGAAATGAAAGTAATCAAATATAAAATAACACAGTTTCATTGTAAAAATTAAATACAGTTTAATGTGTACAATTAAAGCTACAGACAGCAGCAGGAATATTAGGCTGCTGTCACTTTAAGAGCAAATACACAGATCCAATATACTGATACACAACATGTATTTTCTCTCAAAAATTATGTTCCAAAAACTGACTGTGTTTACCTGAATACTCTGCAAGATGGGCATTTTGACATCATTTTGTATGTATTTGCCTGTTTAAGAGCAATAAGCCACAAAAAATAACTCAATTTGGTGCTCGCAAGCTGTTTGACAGCGCCACTTATATAGATCAGTAGTGTGCATGCTTTTGGTCTGAGCGCAAAACCTACCGGAATTATTAAAATTATGAGCAATACAAGCCCTGTTCAACCAGAGCGAATGAGACGAGTGAGTGAGAGGAGGCGGGTGTGTGTTTCACTTCACCGTCGGATAGAAGAGAGAGTGAACGCGCAGCTGGAATCGGTGTATCATTACTGCAGAAAAGGTGTATTGGAACCATATACCAATACATATTGAAATATCAATATTTTTGACAACACTATGAGTTGGGAGAAAAACATTATTTCAGTGCTTTAACGAGAGAACACAAAGTTTCTCAGGAGAATGCAATAGTTTTGCAAGAGAGAACGCAAATGTTTTGCGTAATATTAATTTGACAAATATAAATTTCTTCCCATCTCACATTTTTTTCCATCACCATGTAGCGGCTCCGTACTTACTGGCAACAAATAACCTGCAAGCTGCTTCATACCACAGTAAAACTGCACTGTAAAACTAACTATAGTGGTTTACTGTGCGTACTGTACAATGACTGTACTAGGCAATTAATTATAGCTGTCTATGGTGTTTCCTGCCATCGGTCTGAGGCATGCTGGGACATGTACCAGCACTCCCCTGTGACCCTACATAACGCAGGTATAGAAGATGGAAGGATGGATGTACAATTATAGTTGTTGTTTGAATGCCAGATACAACTAACCACAGTTCACATAATGTAGTTACAGTATAACTACAATGGATTGAAGTACTGAGGCAAAAAAATACAATAGTTATAGCAAAATATCCAGTACATGCAGTGATTTTAAAATACCTACAGAAATACATCATGAAGAGCACACATTATCAAGTTCATTCACAGAAAAGTCTGAGGGCAAATAAACAAAATACTGTAAATCGTTTGCACAGGAAAACACCATTGCAGGTTAATTTTGGTATGAAACAAAGTCAAATTTTGTCATTTTTTAAAGAAATTCATGCAGTAAATGCCGTTTTGTGGCTCTTTAATGTGTCGCCTCAGTTCAAGCGGCATGTAAACCGATCTAGGCGTTTACTACAAGTTACAGCACCAAATAAACGTGAATGAACATCAGAAGGTATGTTGTTTCAACCACGGAAAGACGTCAAATACACATGATTTTTCAACCTATCCACCTACGTTAATCTAATAACTCTTTTTTCTGGTTTGTCAGACAGATGGCGGATTCAGCGTTATGATTGGTCAGATCGCTCACCTGTCAATCAAACTCCCAGCGCAATAATTACACATTAAATACATGCTGTTCATTATACTGAACACAGTCACATGAACGCTGTAATGTAAAGAGTGACCTGCCATTTCTGTAGTGATGTTTGGTGGCATTGATATAAGTGGATGTTCTATATGCATTTACACAGTTTCAACACAGATAATCAAATAGTAACGTGGTGTCCAAATACAAATTAATATCATCAAAAGGGTATATATAATTATCCAAATGTAGCATACACGTTTCTTGTCAATACTAATTTTTGCCATCAAACGAATCCCTGTACAATTATTCCACTGGCGCACTAAAGTGTATATATTCTCATCCTCCAGTGATTCATTTACCAGAACAATTATTAAATGCATCATGTTTCAGTTGAAGTTGTGCACATTATTTCTAATATACTGCTATATATTGACGGTGATCTTCCAGGTGTATGGTCACAACCCTAGTCACTGTACGAACAGACATGGAGATAATCGCTTTCTGTTGTGCGATAATGGCTGCTTTCAGATCAGTCGGATGTTGTGGTGCTTTATGCATTATTTGCACTCGCTTTGATGTATTACAAGCTTCGAGATGTTCATTTCATATTAGTAAATGCAGCAGTAGTACAGAACAGTTGTATGTTTGTCTTCACAGTCTTTTGTGTGTGGCGGTGTGTGAAAACATCTCAGTATCATCTGCTAAGAGGGTATCATAGCGAATGTCATCAGTTCACCGGAGACAAAAGAGAGGAGGCAGCCAATGAACCGGATTTACTGAACTTGTTATTTTAAATAATGTGTAAGATGTCTTCTTTTCTGAATGAACCGTCTGTTGTCTTAGACTTTTTGTATAACAATAACCCAGTCTGATATAAAATGTCCCAGACAGCAACATAGTGTCGGCCCAGATCTGGGATCTGTCTGGGGTTGGTCTTCATACATGATTCATACATGTCACATTACAATTATGTTCTGTGTAATGTTTATATAGAAGTATATTTTTGTACTTAGAAAGAAAGCGATTGAATCCATAAATAGCATGCCACCGATCTCTGTTGAACATTCCCCCCAGAAACATGGCTACTGTATGTCTTCCTATGTTTTCATTGGGATACTGGCCTACTGCACAATACAGTGGTTCTCAACCTTTCTGACTCGAGAGAAAACACTCGTAGGCCCTTTTATCTGAGCTGATCTGTACCTCTGATTCTTAGCTGTAATAAAAATTGATGCATTTAAAAACATGATCTCAGTGTATATTTATTTTTTGCATTTTAATTAAGACTGTAGGAGCCATATTTCAATCTTTTAGAATTTTTATTGTTATGTATATTTGGTATAAAAATTTTTTGTGTTAGTCATTTACTGGTGAATATATTATTTTGGTTTATATTTGTTCTTTCTGCGCATGTTCAGTGACGCACATGCAATAATTTTCAGACGCAACTGTGGGAGAACAAAGCTTTTGACCGTTTATCGTAATTAATATAGCATAAATTGGCTTACAAGTATAGTATCTCTACGAATAAGTTGTTGAGAAGACATCGCTGCACAAGAGGATTATGCTGTGATTTAAGAAATGTGATTGTTTATTGACTTGGAAGAATAAATCATGACAAAGGAAACTATGGACTTTGAGTTGTGAATACCAGAAAAGAAGATACGTGTCAAAAATAACTAAAGACATTCACATGTCACGTACACTGTTAAAGGGATATTTCACCCAAAAATGAAAATTTGATGTTTATCTGCTTACCCCCAGGGCATCCAAGATGTAGGTGTCTTTGTTTCTTCAGTAGAACACAAATGAAGATTTTAACCGTTGCGGTCTGCCAGTCGTATAATGCATGTCAATGGCAACATTTTAGAGTATGAGAGCTATGAAAGTAAAAAAACATACACATACGAATCCATATTAAACCCTACGGCTCGTGACGATACACTGATGTCTTAAGACACGAAACGATTGGTTTGTGCGAGAAACCAAACAGTATTTCCATAATTTTTTGACCTAAAATACAACACTATGTACATCAGTGTTCACTGCGCGATCACTTCCACCAAGTAAGGTCAAAATACACGATATGGCGTAGAGATCACTTCCGCCGTATGTATCCGATTGAGATACGCCATATCGTGTACATTTAACCTCACCCACCGGAAGTGATGGCATGCTCAAGGCTGTTGTACATAGATCGCATTCGAGGTAAAAAAAATTATGGAAATACTGTTTGGTTTCTCGCACAAACCGATCGTTTCGTGTCTTAAGACATCAATGTATCGTCACGAGCCGTAGGGTTTAATATGGATTCGTATGTGTATGTTTTTTTTACTTTCATAGCTCTCATACTCTAAAATGTTGCCATTGACATGCATTATACGACTGGCAGACCGCAACGGTTAAAATCTTCATTTGTGTTCTACTGAAGAAACAAAGACTCCTACATCTTGGATGCCCTGGGGGTAAGCAGATAAACATCAAATTTTCATTTTTTGGGTAAACTATCCCTTTAAAGGGATAGTTCAATGTAAATTCTGTCATCATTTCCTCTCCCTCATGTCGTTCCAAACCCGTAAGGCCTTCGTTCATCTTCAGAACACAAATGAAGATATTTTTGATGAAATCCGAGAGCTTTCTGACCCCTCCATTGACAGCTGTTGGAGCATTGAAGATTAATATTTTGTAAATAAAGTGGTAAATTATGTTTGTTTGTTTTTGCACAAACAAAGCACTTGTGTCACTGGAGTCATCACATGGATTACTTTAATGAGGTCTTTACTGCCTTGAAAGTGGTTGTTGCGTAGCCTGTCAATGGAGGGACAGAAATCTTACGGGTTTAGAACGACATGAGGGTGAGTAAGACAGAATTTTCATTTTTGGGTGAACTAACCCTTTAAAATAACTAACTTTAAATCATTAAGAAACTTATTGGGACTTTATGAACTTCTTTACTTGTAAGATTGATAATATTAGGAAAAAATACTACTGTGATACTACTGTATCAGATCAGACAGAGCATTGTAGTGTCACTGAGGAAAAATTACATTCATTCACTGCTATAGGAGAAGAAGAATTGGCTAAACTCGTTAAATCATCAAAATCAACAACATGTATGCTCGACCCTATACCGACTAAACTACTAAAAGAGATGCTTCCAGAGGTCATAGATCCTCTTCTTAATATCATTAATTCATCCTTGACTTTAGGATATGTACCGAAAACTTTTAAGTTGGCTATTATTAAACCACTTATTAAAAAAACGCAACTTGACCCTACAGAATTAGTCAATTACAGGCCAATCTCAAATCTACCCTTTCTGTCAAAAATACTAGAAAAGGCAGTGTCCTCACAATTATGCTCCTTTTTAGAAAAAAATGGTATCTGTGAGGATTTCCAGTCAGGATTTAGACCGTATCATAGTACTGAGACTGCTCTCATTAGAGTTACAAATGATTTACTCTTATCATCCGATCGTGGTTGTATCTCTCTGTTAGTGTTACTCGATCTTAGCACTGCATTCGATACCATCGACCACAACATTCTTTTGAATAGACTCGAAAATTATGTTGCCATTAGTGGAATTGCATTGGCATGGTTTAAATCATACTTATCTGACCGTTATCAGTTTGTAGCAGTAAATGAAGAGATATCACACCGATCACAAGTTCAATATGGAGTACCGCAGGGCTCAGTGCTAGGACCGATGCTTTTCACCCTGTACATGCTACCACTGGGAGATATCATTAGGAAGCATGGCGTTAGTTTTCATTGTTATGCTGACGATACTCAGCTCTATATTTCTTCACGCCCTGACGAAACTTACCAATTCACAAGATTAACGGAATGCATAGCTGATATAAAAAATTGGATGACTAGTAATTTCCTGCAACTTAATTCAGAAAAAACTGAATTAAAAAAAAAAACTCCACATATAGTAACCTAGAATACTGTCTAACACTTGATGGCTGCTCTGTCAAATCCTCGTCGTCAGTTAGGAACCTGGGTGTGCTCTTTGATACCAATCTTTCATTTGAAAGCCACGTTTCTAGCATCTGTAAAACTGCATTCTACCATCTTAAAAATATATCTAAATTACGGCATATGCTTTTAATGCAAAATGCTGAACAGTTAGTTCATGCGTTCATGACCTCAAGGCTAGATTATTGTAATGCTCTACTGGGTGGTTGCCCTGCTCGCTTAATAAATAAACTGCAGCTGGTCCAAAACGCAGCAGCTTGAGTTCTTACTAGAACCAGGAAGTATGACCATATTAGCCCGGTTCTGTCAACACTGCACTGGCTGCCTATTAAACATTGCATACATTTTAAAATCTTGCTAATTACTTACAAATCACTAAATGGTTTAGCTCCCCAGTACTTGAGCGAGCTCTTAACGCATTATACTCCGTTACGTCTATTGTGGTCTCAAAACTCTGGCCAGTTGATAACACCTAGAATATCAAAATCAACTGCAGGCGGTCGATCCTTTTCCTATTTAGCACCTAAACTCTGGAACAGCCTTCCTAGCATTGTTCGGGAAGCAGACACACTCTGTCAGTTTAAATCTAGACTAAAAACGCATCTCTTTACTATGGCATACACATAGAACATTTTTAATTTATATTTTATTCAAATGTTAGGCTGCATTAACTAGGTCAGCCGGAACCGGGAACACTTCCCATTGGCCAGAGGAGAACTGGCACCCCGACTGAGCCTGGTTTCTCCCAAGGTTTATTTTTATCCATTATGCTCCTGATGGAGTTTTGGTTCCTTGCCACTGTCGCCTTTGGCTTGCTCAGTTGGGGACACTAAATTTTCTAATAAATATCCAAATAAATTTAATTACTAAACTAAATTAACTATATCAACTACATTACTTGAATATATATGATAATTGAAATGAGCTAGATGACATCACCGTTTTCTCCAGAGCGGCTGTACAGCCGATCAAATTCGGTTGCATTATTTTCCTGTTTAACACTGTGAAGCTGCTTTGAAACAATCTGCATTGTAAAAAGCGCTATATAAATAAAGTTGACTTGACTTGACCCCTGGAAGTTTGCTGAGGCCCCCTATGGGCCCCGGGCCCCTGGTTGAGAACCACTTCATAACGTCTTTTTTCGTGGTACACATTCATAGATGGGCATATATACATGAAACTGTATTTAAAATAAAACTACAAAATACAACAACAACAAAAACAAATACTGTGTGGAAAAAAATATTTTGAAAATACACAAAACATGTGAAATTGGCCATTCAGTGAAGTATCAGACTGAAATGTATTTAGAGACTGATTCTGAATGCAAAGAACATTTTGGTGTGTACAACTGCTTAGAAACAGTGCAGTGAACATTTCTAAAAAAATCACCTGTAAAACTAGGGGGTTTTCCTGCAATCTAGCCAGGATTAGGAATGGGTGATATGACCTTATATCATGATATGAGTCATTTTCACAGTAACAATATATATCAAGATTTAATTCCCACCTATGTCTATCTGTCTATCATTAATGTTTCATAGAGACATCAGTATCAGTGATGCTGGCCTTCATTCATAAAAACATCCCATTACAACAAATATTCAGAATATACTTCCTTTAAGTTGTTTCTATGTTAATTTGGAGAGTAACTGTGAAATGATTACAATATAAAAATATTAAAAACTCCAATGTTTTTAATCGATTCATTTGTAAAAAAATATAATCGATTGGCAGCACTAATTTAAATACAAATTACATTTGATTTTTCAAAGGATTTAAAATACAAAATATATTTTAAATACGTGCCCATCCCTACACATTATACAAGGATAAATGTTTCAGACACGTACATCGATCAGGCATAACATTTTGACCACCTTCCTAATATTGTGTTGGTCCCCCTTTTGCTGACCCGTCGAGGCATGGACTCCACTAGAAGGTGTGCTGTGGCATCTGGCACCAAGATGTTAGCAGCAGATCCTTTAAGTCCTGTAAGTTGCGAGGTGGGGCCTCCATGAATCGGACTTGTTTGTTCAGCACATCCCACAGATGCTCGATTGGATTGAGATCTGGGGAATTTGGAGGCCAAGTCAACACCTCAAACTCGTTGTTGTGCTCCTCAAACCATTCCTGAACCATTTGGGCTTTGTGGCAGGAGCATTATCCTGCTGGAAGAGCCACAGCCACCAGGGAATACCGTTTCCATGAAAGGGTGTACATGGTCTGCAACAATGCTTAGGTAGGTGGTACGTGTCAAAGTAACATCCACATGGATGGCAGGACCCAAGGTTTCCCAGCAGAACATTGCCCAAAGCATCACCAGGCCACCTTCTTCCATTGCTCCGTGGTCCAGTTCTGATGCTCACGAGCCACTGTCGTCTAGCCATCACAACTCGCTCAAATCCTTACGCTTGCCCATTTTTCCTGCTAACAGGTGTCGTAATGAAGAGATAATCAGTGTTATTCACCTGTCAGTGGTCATAATATTATGCCTGATTGGTGTATATTGTATCTCAAAGCACTGTTTAATGCCAAGAGAACACAAAAGCAAGCAGCCTTCCATCTCTGCTGAAAAAGCATGCTTCTTTAAACATGAAGAGCACAATTCGAGATTCTGTTTTTCTAAAATAATATTTTGCTCCCACGGTAGCCAAGATACCACAGCTATCCGGTCATCTGGTATCACAGCATGATGTCCGCTGGGCTTTAACAAAGCAAATGTTCATGTGAAAAAATCATTACATCTTAACCCAGTTAACCTACACACATTGTTCATGAAACACATTCTTAGGCACATTTATATATTCTAAAACTGCTAGCATTTGCTCTGACCACTTATAGACATGATCAAATCTCGCACTTATCTCATGCCACAGAACGTTCCAGATACTGATATATCTTTGGTTTAAATAAGTCAGGGCAGATCATGTAAAATGGTCTTTATCTTTGAAATGACCCCAGTGTATTTTTATCAGCAGCATGCTAAATTAGCAGTCAGATGAGAGAGAGAGAGAGCGGGTGGGACCGGCAGGATTTTGTTTATATATCTCCAGCTTCCCTCCTAGGCTATGACGTCACTGTCCCCTCCATCAGCGAGGCTCCATCTGTCCCTTATATCTGCGCCAGCTCTCCAGTGACTCATTGTGGAGAGAGTGGATGCTGAGAGGAGACCCTGACAAACAACAGATGCACTCGACCTGTTTACCTGTTAGTCACGGAGGGCCGTACGTTCACCAGACACACTCTAGTGCATTTATATATGCCTACTTTACAGCACTGTGGTTTTCTTTTAAGTGTGTGTGTGTTCATGTAATGAGTGTATGATTCAGAATCGAGCAGTTCTGCTTCTTTCCTCAAAAATTTTCAGCATGACTAAAGAACTCTAAGTAATATCTGATTTTTAACATCTCATTCTTGACTTATTTGATTATTTGATTGGGCAAACATGATGTCACGATCTGTGTGTTTAGTTCAGTTTTCATGGACTTTTAGTTTGCATTCATCAATTACCTGTTTCCTATGTTTCCTTTTGTTGTAGTTTCCTGCCACTTATCTGTTACCATGGACATTCATGAACAATCACACCCGTCACACCTGTTCATTATTATCCTGTGTATTTATGTTCCTCAGTTTGGTTCAGTCTTTGTCCGGTATTGTTGGTCTATCATACACTGTTTCGTAGAGCTTGCCTTTGTAGTACCTAGGTTTATTGTGCATGTTTAATACATTTCTACTTTGATTTGGAATTTTGTTCATCTTCGTCTTTATCATCAAACTTACAACGTTACACATGCAATGTAATAAGGTAGCATATCCACCGATCAGGCATAACATTATGACCTGGTTAAGTGAATAACACTGATTATCTCTTCATCACGGCAAAAGGCTCATTGATGCACGTGGGGAGCGAAGGCTGAGTGTGGTCCAATCAAACAGTCGAGCTACTGTAGCTCAGAGAAGTTAATGCTGGTTCTGATAGAAAGGTGTCAGAATACACAGTGCATCTCAGTTTGTTGTGTATGGGGTTGCATAGCCAGGGTGCCCATGCTGATGTAGATCAGCTTTGGGCAACTCTTGTACGCAAAGTTTACGCCCATTCCTTATCAAACACACCTGAAAAGTCTTACTTGAAATGACAGGTGTGTTTGATTAGGGATGGAGCTAAACTCTGAGGGACAGTAAACTTTGAGGGATGGGATGTCCTGTGCTGTTGAATCGAGGTGTGAAACTTCCTTTTCTTGCAAGTATGCATCCAAGTCTGGTGATATTGTGTATACAAAGTGCAAATACCATTTGTGCCTTACCTTATGTTGTGCTCTCCTCCTTGACTGTCAATCACACTTTTTAATTACACACTCTTTATATGCCTAGTGGTGTGTGCTTTATATGCATAGCATGTGGTGCTCATCGGCTTTCTACAGTATTCTCTGTTAAATTATAGAGAATGTAAGTATAACTATATTCATTCATAACCATACTGATCTACTGACATACAACATCATGACTAGAATTAACTTTGTCAGGAACATAATTACATGTTCCACTGTAATTCCAGACTGTGGACGTAGATGCAGGTGGAATTTCCAAACATCTTTTCAAATATGATGTGGTTTTCACAGCAAAATCCATCTTGAATCTTTACCAATAGTTAGGGTTTGATGAAACGGATTACTGCAATACACATTGGTTACAAGAGGGTCTTCCAAAGGAAATCATTCCCTCTTACTGTTAGACGAAGAGAAGTCTAAAAAAAAAAAGTAAGGGTTTTAATGTACTATATGTGATCATAATGTATGTGGTATGTGTGTGGACTCATGTGGAAACATTTAAAGGTCATTGTCAAATGAGTGTGAAGTTATCATCTGCAGCTTGTAAGTGATAAGTTGTAAGTAATCGATTTCTTCTGCGTTGACTGAAGAAGGTACAATGCACTTGCAGTTATTTATTTTTACATGGCTTGAGGTGTTGGGCCTGCCGGCCTACGACCGTGTGCTCCGATCGGGTTTCCTGTCTCACACACACATGGCTTGATGTGTGTGTAGGCCTGCCAGCCTGGCCTGCTTGGCCAGCTGAGAGACAGCAGCTAGATGACGTGTCGGTCACCGGTCCAGCAGGAGAGAGAGAGAGCGAGGCGGATCTGTGCGTCTGAGGTCTGCGAGAAGGTCACACCTTTTAGGGTCAGTGAGCCAATCGTGTTCAGGCTTTCGGAGGGAAAGTTTTACGATCCTTTGTCTCAAGCAGATCGTTTGCATATGTAACACTATTGTTTGCTGATGAAGGAACTATTAAAGATTCTTGTAATACTAATGTTTGCGCAGGTATCGACATGTCATATACACAATCATTCAGATCTTTAAATTACAACTTCGTAGACACCAAACATGCCATACACTTGATTTTCGTTAACCATAGTATGCAATTCTGAAACATAAATCCAACAGAGATTGAATTAATACATAGACCAAAACCCTATAAAAGAAAAACCATGAGATGGATATATGTTTATATATTTATCAAGTGGTTATATGTAGGCTATATGGGTTTAAGATGGTTTATTTGTCCTTTTCAAAAAGAATTAAGTGGGAGTCACAGCTCTCTGCAAATTCCTTCTGGTCGTAAACCTTATCAGTTCCCATGTGTCCTGTAACCAGAGGCCTCTTCTTGCTCTTATGGATCTTTTGGGGGATGGGTTCATAGACCTCAGAGTGAGTTTTAAAGATTATTTGTTAAATTGGACAAATAATTGTGTTTGATTTGTCTCAGTCGCTACATAAGTCTTGTTACTTGTAACTTGTTTCCTAATTTTCCAATTGCCTTTATTATATAAAACTATACTGTCAGTTCTATAAATGACCTGGTTCTATGAATTTATTTGTCATTCAAAATGATGGAAAGGGTTTTTATCCGGTGTATTACAGCCTTTATCTGTCAGTTTAGATGGCTGGTAGTTTAGAATTTGCTATTAGTCTCCAGAGCATCATAAATTCATAAAACTAAGCATGGCTTCATTAGCCTAACGTCATCATACTCAGATTCTAGTCAGAATATGAGTCTGATACTGCTCCTTTGGGCTGTGATTGGGTGTGTTTCAACCGAACCAGGAAAGAAAATGCGTCTGTACTCAATTGGATAGACCTAAAACCAATCAGAGCAACGGAGTAAGTGACGTATGTTGAGCAACGCATGGTTGTCAACAGAACTCAACTGCACACACTCTGGAAGAATTTCAGGATACACAGAGTACTTACCAACACGATCATCATCAGTGGCGCAAAAAGTGGGTATGCGCTATATGCGAGTATGGAATATCGCGAGTGGGGGCGCCGGCGCCGTGAGCGCGCAGGTACGTACAGTTGTCACAGTACGCACACAGTTGTCGTCAAAAGATGGATAAAGCAAAAAAGCTGTCGAAAAAGAAAGAGGGAAAAGGAGATGGCATGTCAAGGTATGCGACAGCAGCTAAACAAGTGGATGGTGAAAGGTAACAGGTAGGATTTAAAGTGTGACGTCTGTGCTTGGAAGCTTGCAAATATTCATGTTAACAGACTAGCTAGCATTTGCTAACACTGGGAATGTAGCAGCCAAATGGGGGTTTAAATTAAGGCTAGCTTAATACGCAAAACCGAGGTTGCTGAGCTGAAAACTGGAAAATATAAGGTAGCATGCCATTGTAACGAGGACACAGACAGTTTGGGATCCATGTGCAGTTTATTAAAATAACACAAATTCACAGTACAAACAGGCGTGGGTCGGTAAACCAGGGTGAACAGCAATATCAGAGGCAGTGCATCAATCGTGGTCATAACAGGCAATAGGTCAGGGCAGGCAGCAAACAAACGCGAATCAAAGTCCAGGCAAACAAAGATCAAGGGCAGGCAGAACAGGGTCATAAACGGTACTCCAAGGCAGCGACAATAACACTCAGAAATGCAGCCAGGGAAAACAAGACTTCGCATTGAATAAGTGTGAGAGCAGAGTTTATATAGGGAAGGTGATGAGGAACAGGTGTGCAGTAATCAGTACAGGAGTGAGGGTGTATGGGAAATGAAGTCCGAAATGGAGGTTAGTACTCTGGTGAGTTCGACCTCTGGTGGCCGACGGTGGAATATTCACCGGCGTTTGTGACAGCCATGTACAATAAATGACAATAATTTGGAAAACAACTAATGCAATATCTCTGGTTTACCATGGAATCATGCATAGATTTGCTACCAAACTTGGAGGCTTGCAAATATTAATGTTAACAGACTGGTTAGTGTTTGCTAACTTTATTAATTAATGTTGCTGATAGCTACATTTAGATTTTGGTTAAACCCTATGGTACCAATCCCATGCATGACATATCTCAATTTTATTAAGGTAAAATAACAACTCGTAAATATAAGGTAGCATGCACAATAAATGACTAGAAGCTGGAAAACATAACTTATGCAATAAGTCTGGTTTACCATGGAATCATTAATAGATTTTGTTTTACCATTAGCTGTTCATGTTAGCTGTGCTGTCAGACATACAGGCTATAGTTACATCTGTTGGGTGACATGGAAGCTGTAATTACAGGGTCACATCTCTTTCTCTCTCTTTAAAGGTCTGTGCTTTATTATATACAGGTGCTGGTCATATAATTAGAATATCATCAAAAAGTTGATTTATTTCACTAATTCCATTCAAAAAGTGAAACTTGTATATTATATTCATTCATTACACACAGACTGATATATTTCAAATGTTTATTTCTTTTAATTTTGATGATTATAACTGACAAGGAAAATCCCAAATTCAGTATCTCAGAAAATTAGAATATTACTTAAGACCAATACAAAGAAAGGATTTTTAGAAATCTTGGCCAACTGAAAAGTATGAACATGAAAAGTATGAGCATGTACAGCACTCAATACTTAGTTGCGGCTCCTTTTGCCTGAATTACTGCAGCAATGCGGCGTGGCATGGAGTCGATCAGTCTGTGGCACTGCTCAGGTGTTATGAGAGCCCAGGTTGCTCTGATAGTGGCCTTCAGCTCTTTTGCATTGTTGGGTCTGGCATATCACATCTTCCTCTTCACAGTTAAGGTCAGGCGAGTTTGCTGGCCAATTAAGAACAGGGATACCATGGTCCTTAAACCAGGTACTGGTTGCTTTGGCACTGTGTGCAGGTGCCAAGTCCTGTTGGAAAATGAAATCTGCATCTCTATAAAGTTGGTCAGCAGCAGGAAGCATGAAGTGCTCTAAAACTTCCTGGTATACGGCTGCGTTAACCTTGGACCTCAGAAAACACAGTGGACCAACACCAGCAGATGACATGGCACCCCAAACCATCAGACTGTAAAAACTTTACACTGGACCTCAAGCAACGTGGATTGTGTGCCTCTCCTCTCTTCCTCCAGACTCTGGGACCCTGATTTCCAAAGGAAATGTAAAATTTACTTTCATGAGAGAACATAACTTTGGACCACTCAGCAGCAGTCCAGTCCTTTTTGTCTTTAGCCCAGGCGAGACGCTCCTGACACTGTCTGTTGTTCAAGAGTGGCTTGACACAAGAAATGCGACAGCTGAAACCCATGTCTTGCATACGTCTGTGCGTAGTGGTTCTTGAAGCACTGACTCCAGCTGCAGTCCACTCTTTGTGAATCTCCCCCACATTTTTGAATGGGTTTTGTTTCACAATCCTCTCCAGGGTGCGGTTATCCCTATTGCTTGTACACTTTTTTCTACCACATCTTTTCCTTCCCTTCGCCTCTCTATTAATTAATTGGACACAGAGCTCTGTGAACAGCCAGCCTCTTTTGCAATGACCTTTTGTGTCTTGCCCTCCTTGTGCAAGGTGTCAATGGTCGTCTTTTGGACAACTGTCAAGTCAGCAGTCTTCCCCATGATTGTGTAGCCTACAGAACTAGACTGAGAGGTGCAGGTGTTTTGAGTTAATTAGCTGATTAGAGTGTGGCACCAGGTGTCTTCAATATTGAACCTTTTCACAATATTCTAATTTTCTGAGATTGGGATTTTCCTTAGTTGTCAGTTATAATCATCAAAATAAAAAAAATAAAAAACATTTGAAATATATCAGTCTGTGTGTAATGAATGAATATAACATACACGTTTCACTTTTTGAATGGAATTAGTGAAATAAATCAACTTTTTGATGATATTCTAGTTATATGACCAGCACCTGTATATATATATATATATATATATATATATATAATTGTTGCTGCATACCCCTCTGGCACTGGGTAGTTGCTCCCCTGATCATCATTTTTGAGAGAAATAGTAAAGGTGAATGCATATACGAAGAAGTTCAACCCAAGCGCTCTTTGGTGACGTGGATGATTACATTACTGTTGATCATCTGTCCATTATCATATAAAGCCAGCCAGCTCATGTTTGAGCATAGTTGCTCCACAACAGATCAAGTTCAGACCGAACTTCCCAACCTCAATTGTTGTGGGCGGGGCTAAGTTCGGCTGGCATCCAGGCTATATGGTTTCATGGTTATCCGTATATAAAAAGTTTTGAGAAGTTTGGAATTTGTGCACACAAGATATAGGCATATTAGTCATGATGACTTTATAAATAATCTTCCTGATCAGTTTTTTTGCAGTTTTTTTTGTTTTCTTCCAGCTACGGTCCAGTATGGAGTACCGCAAGGCTCAGTGCTAGGACCGTTGCTTTTCACCCTGTACATGCTACCACTGGAAGCATGGCGTTAGTTTTCACTGTTATGCTGATGATATTCAGTTATATATTTCTTTGCGCCCTGAAAAAACTTACCAATTCACAAAATGCATAGCTGATATAAAAAATTAGATGACTAGTAATTTCCTACTACTTAATTCTGAATAGTTTATTGGACCAAAAACCTCCGCACATAATAACCTAGAATACTGTCTAACACTTGATGGCTGCTCTTTCAAGTCTTCATCGTCAGTTAGGAACCTGGGTGTGCTCTTTGATACCAATCTTTCATTTGAAAGCCACATTTCTAGCATCTGTAAAACCGCATTCTTCAATCTTAAGAACAGTTAGTTAATGTGTTCATGACCTCAAGGCTAGATTATTGTAATGGTCTACTGGGTGGTTGCCCTGCAGGCTAAATAAACAAACTGCAGCTGGTCCAAAACGCAGCAGCTCGAGCTCTTACTAGAACCAGGAAGTATGACCATATTAGCCTGGTTCTGTCAACACTGCACTGGCTCCCTATTAAACATTGTATACATTTAAAAAATTTGCTAATTACTTACAAAGCACTAAAACGCTTAGCTCCCCAGTACTTGAGCAAGCTCTTAACGCATTATAGTCCTTTACGTCTATTGCGATCTCAAAAATCTGGCCAGTTGATAATACCTAGAATATCAAAATCAACTGCAGGTGGTTGATCCTTTTCCTATTTAGCACCTAAACTTAACACTTAAACTTGATACAGTATAAATTACAGCACATTTCCAATTAATTCCTTTTAATTCCTGTAAATTCCGGTTAAGTTTCCAACTTGGAATATTTTCAAAATTCCCCAGCTTAACTTCCCATGGAAATTTTCTAGAACATTTCCGGAAATTCCGCCCCTTTGCAACCCTAGTTTTGCCTGACCATTTAATTTGCTTATGTGCTCTGATGTATCAAAAATATTTTGATAACTTTTTGTCATGATGGCAGATGATAGGTACCAGGTTTTGTGTGAATTGAATCAACAGTCAAGGAGGAGTTCGGAAAAAAAGTATGTTTTTCAGAAAATTCTAAACGGTTGAAAATTTCCCCAGTGTGCAATAAAATCATAGATATGATTTTTTTTAGGGCTTGACTCAAGGAAAAAACTGTTTTGGCTCTAGCCCTAGAGTTCTGTACTAAAACGCAAATTTAAATGTCAGTAAAAGCTAAATTTAAGGAGATTTTTTGGTTCATTTAATTTATTATTCATACATGCATATTAGGCTCTATTCCTACAACATAGTTTAAACATGTCCATCTTTTGAGCAGTGTTACAAAAATCTATACAACAATAAATTGTAAAACACATTAATGGTAAAGTACAGAGTATTATTACAAATGATATTATTCTAAATTCACAGTCAATATCCACAGTCTCGCACTCCGTTACCTCGTCTGACACATTTAAGCACACACACAATACACAAACAGACACTATTAGTAAACTGCAAGCAGTAATAAATTATTGGCCACATCTGTTCCAAAAAAGCAAATAATGAAAGCATCAAGAAATGTACTAAATTGGGGTATAAATATTCATCACAACACTGTCCACAACTGAACAAAGTGACACATTTTGGATAATGGAGAGTTGTGATATTGAAGGAGAAATGTACTGTGATTAGAACGATTAGCTACTATAGCAATGGTTTGATTGTCCATATACTGTATTCAGGGCATCTCGCGTGAAGCAAGCCTGATAACAACTGTGTTTGTGTAACAATACTGTGGCAACGATTTTTAACATAAAATTAATACAAGTGCTAAAACCACTGTTGACCATCATTTTTGTGTATCACAAGAGATGGATAGATATTTCACTATATTCTCTGGACAGCTAACAAAAGATATAATCCAAAATCACAGAACGAGTATTTTCTTGGCAACTCTTGCAAATACTAGCATGTTGAATTCACGTGTAATTATGAGACACACTGTATTGTGAAGGTGTCCTTCCACTTTGCATTGCACAAATTCAGTTTCCTGTCATGATCTCCTCAGTAGCCCCATCTGAGCGTATGAGGAGTGTCAGTGTGTGTGCAGGAATGGAAAATAGCAGCATTATGTTGGTGGTTGCAGTTCTCGCCAGCCTGGGCTCAATCGGACCATTCGTTCTCCTCTGGCTCAGAGTCCTCATCTGATTCGCTGTATTCCACAGCGATGCGTCGGGACAGGATGGTGGCCACATCGTTCCCCACTGGCTCTTTCTTGGCCTCCTGCTCTCTCTGCTCTTGCACCTTACGAAGTTGGATACCTAGAGGAGAATTCAAAAGTCAATAAAAGCTAATGCCTTCTAGGGGTGTGTGATATATATTATCTACGATAATATCATAATTGTTGCCCAGACAGCAATATAGTGTCGGCCCAGATCTAACCCCCACATCTGTTACGTGTTGAATCCACATGTACCAGATGTGGCCCGGATCTGGGCCGACACTATGATTAAATGTACAAATTTGACATCATAAATGATGCATAGGCTACATTTACTTAGGTAAGAAAAAAATTGCCCTCATAAAGGTAAAAATGCAGGTAAAAGGTAAAAATCTATTTAAACTTATTGGAAAATTGTTTCTAGTCACTGCTGCAAACTGACCACCTCACAAAATATAAAAAACTTTCAAAAGAACAGCATTTATTTCAAACAGAAATATTTTGTAACATTATAAATGTCTTCACAGTCACTTTGGATCAATTTAATGCATCCATGCTGAATAAAAGCATGTGACACTGAAGACTTGGTGAGCAAAGGAGACCTTTTCTTTCAAAAATCTTAATGATAACAAACTTTTGGATGCCATTGTATGTATAATTTTTTCCTTTTTAGGTATGTGTAAATTACCTATTTTTAAGGGCATTTTTGAATCTTCAGTAGCTTGATTGATAAAAAAAGCATATGGAACACACAACATGATTCATACAGCACAATATTTTGCATACTGACCTCTGCGGATGGCGGCCAGCAGGTCGCTCCGGGCATCGCTCATGGGGATGAGAGGCACCTGGCCCTTTCTGGGTAGAGTAGAGTCTCCAGATGGGTGTGTTACCCGGGATGGGGATGGGGCGTGGGTGGGTGGTCCTGGTGGGGGAGGAGGCGGGGCCATCGGTGGGCCACCCATTACAGCATGCAAAGGGGAAGCGGTGTAGGCAGAGGGAGGAGCCGGAGGAGGAGATGGGCTGTAGGGCCGTGAGAGTGAGAGCACTGTACCCGGAGCCAGTGACTGCGGTCCAGACGTGCTGTCAAAGGCCGTCTGAGAGGAAGGGATGAGGGGAGGAGGTGGAGGAGGGGCAGGTGGGATGATATGCTCTAGGATTTGATGGCCGCTGTCAAGTGATTACAAGGGAAAGTTGTTTAAGGAACTATTTCGCATTGGAAAAATATATTATTGCCTCAAAAGAACAGTTCACCCAAAAAATAAAGATTAATAATTTACTCACCCTCAGTCATTTTAAACCTGTATGCAGTTAAATGATTATTACTGAAATATTTACACAGCTTAAAACGTCCCACTCATTATAAAATAAGCATTTATTTATTCAAGCTCCAAAAACGGCTCGTTTTTATATTGCAAGATCTGTGATATCACTTGGGCAAATACATTTGCATATGTCCACCTCAAGAGTAAGACATCAGCTAATAGTTACACATTATTGCACTATAGTCCCCGCCCACTGGCGTTCTGTCTCTTAACTCCTGACATTTGCCTACACTGGATGTGTGTCGCATCAAAAGCAAACAGAAGCCATTATAAAGACTGTTCTACGCTGTCTACACTGATACAGTATACAGATGTGTGTTCAGTTTCTGACATCTGCCGACAACAGGACAAATGGAAGAGTGAAAGAACGTTCGCTTTGATCGTCCAGTTTAAACGACTGGTTTGCATCTCTGTACAGACTTTAGAAGATCCCAGCGTCGGAGTGGATGGTTTATTTTAATGGAGTCCCGGATCACATCACAGATAATATGTTTGTTCGGAGCATTTTGTTTTGTAATCGAGGCACAGTGTAATGGAGAGTTCGGAAAGAAGCTTTTGTTGACAGATGAAGTAGCGACTGTATTGGATCTGACAGCAGCTGCATTACAAACTGTCAGTAAATTATTACATAATGCTTTGTCTGTAAATTATGGTTTTATATGGATGTTTTCAAAACACTTACTCGCGTGCAATAGTTAGCGCCCGCCCGCCGCCCACGCCGGAGACCCAATTCGAATCCCACTCGGAGCGGTGCGAGTAGGACCGGTTAAATTTGTTGCCGTGACCCGGATGGGAGTGAGGTTTAGGGGGTGAGTGTAACGGACATAGGCCAGTAAGAGCTGTGTGTGTAAATCTCACTCCCCTGGCTTCAAGAGGTGTTGTTAGCGCCCTTGTTAGCGCCCCCGGTTCGAATCCCGCTCGGAGCGAGGTGAGTAGTACCAGTTAAATTTGGTGCCGTGACCCGGATGGGAGTAAGGCTTTACTGGCCTACGTTTAGTGTAACATTTTCAGTAAAAGCGGTGCGTGTAAACCTCACTCCCCTGGCCTCAAGAGGCGTGCTAGTGACTAATGTTAGCGGCTGTGATCTTTAGTAGTAGTGGAACGGTTCTCTGTAAAAAATCTAACCGTACGGTTCTCCACCCACGTTCTGGCACGCACTTGCACCGCGGTTCATCTAAAATCTGACGACGCATCTATAATATGGTTTGTTGAAAATAACAACGCATAAAACAGACAGACAGAGTTCGGCTAATGAATGTTTCTGTTGATGGATACACATTCTGGCTTCCCAATACATTACAGCGCAGGTGAGACCCGAACACCACACGCTGCTATTTGTGTTTAAACTAAACTCATTTAAGCCTTGCAAACATTCAAGAGCAAGACGTGAAAGAGAACTTGCGCACGCTGAGAGAAGATTTGTGTGTGTTTATGTGTGTGTGTGTGTGTGTGCAGTGAGCACTCATCTGAAGCATGCACACGGTGCGTCGCAGATAGCACGCAAATATTGAGTTCCCTTTCAAGTCTTGCGCTTGAATGGACAAATTCACACAAAAAATATGTCAACATGCCCGTCTTGGTGAGTAATCCTAGGGAACATAGTAGGTTATGTAACAGTCGAGAAAGACGTGTTCATGTGTAACCGTATGTACTGGATCTGTGCATTATGTCTTAAAGGGACAGAGGCATTTTCCTGCTGTCTGTGTTTTTAATGTTAATCAAACAACAAATGACACAGAAATCACTCACTGCTCTTGACTGAATAACTTTTGTAACTTCAATAATGATTCATCTTTATTTAATTTATACAGTGAAGATTATAATATTCAATATTATTTTATATTTGATTACTTTATTCAGTTTCTGAAAAGCATTGTTTATTTGATATGCATCTTTGCTCTATTGTATGTATTTGTGTTGTCGCTTGTAGTTTGATTATTTGTTCTTATTTTGTTTATTTTTATTTGACAAATGTTCTAATTTCCCTGAACATAGCACATACTGAAACCGTGAACCTAAAAGCGTGATAAAAACCGAACCGTGAGTAATTTGAACCGTTCCACCCCTAATCTTTAGCCACCTCTTTAGCACGCCCTCCTCCAATGCCGGACCCTGGGTTAAATCCCGCTCGGAGCAGTTGAGCAGGACCAGTTACATTCGGAGCTGTGACCTGGATGGGAGTGAGGTTTAGGGGGGTGAGTGCAACGGACGTTGGCCAGTAAACTTCACTCCCCTGGCCTCAAGAGGCACTGTTAGCGCCCTTGTCCCATGCCTCAGACCACAGTTCGAATCCCACTTGGAGCGGGATGAGTAGGACCGGTTACACAATGACGTTAGCTAATCATAACAGTGCCCACACCTTAACAGATAATTTTAGATAATTATGGGTAAATAAGGCTTAGAATGAGGGTTGATAATAATTGATTATATTATAAATGAACCTGAAGGAACATATTGAAATAATAAAAAATCCATGTCATGACCCCTTTAACCCTGGTTTCTGGAACACCCCCAGTGAAGAAAAGTGCAAATGAGTAAATGTTAAAAATGTACCATTTTTGGGTGAACTATTTCTTTCCAACTTGAACACACAGAGATGAAACGCACCATTTCACCACATATTTTGCAATTAATTGATTGAAATTCACCTGGACATCACAACATTAATTTAATGATAAAAGTAGCACTACTAGTTGTTTACTCTCCAAAAATGTTCCAGTATTCAATAAAATATAGTCTGTAAGTTTAGAGAGAGAAGTGACGTGCCTGTATTCTTTGGCAGCTGTTGGGCGAGGGCCGTTGAGGGATGAGTCCGGCGGTGGGGGTCCGTGGTGGGCCTGCAAGCGTCCCAGAGAGTGCTGTCGGGCTGCAGCCGCGCTGGATGAGGCCGGGGGCCGGTGCGCTCGGTCAAGGGACTGAGTCTGTGTGGGGCCGCCGTCTTTCCCATCAGCCCCTGCTCCGCCAGCTTCCTGTGGGTGGTTGGGACTCGCTGGGTACGAGTGCTCGTCTGACAGACCAGATCTGGGGTAAAACACAATATACAGACACACAGTATGAAGTTATTATTAGTTATATTGAATTTCATTTCTGATCATATTCTGTATTGAATATTTTCAAAAAACAGTCCTTGCAGATCATATAATAGTAATTAATTAAAAGGCCACTTAAAGTACACTTTCCAGACACTTTGCAATGATTATGGCTTGACAAACTGATCTACTTCTTAAGCTTCTTCTTCTGAGCCAAAAATTAAACACTATCTCCTCCTAGAGCTTTAAAGGTTCACCCATTAAACTCGACTCGACCTTCAGACCAGTGGCGTGCACAAGGTCTGTCAGCATGACCCTGCCACTGCTTCAGACGGTTCTGTCTTGGTGTGCTGTATCTTTTCATTTAAAACTATAAAAAGTCTCATAGACTTTCATTGAGGGGGTCAAAACTTTAACACAATAACTCTAATAGAGTATTTAAGCTTCATACACTATGTATCTATCACTAGCAAAGCCTAGCACCTAGCTTAGGACATGCTAACAACATGCTAATTAAAACATGTTAGCAGAATGGTAAATCATGCTAGCAAAGTGTTAATTAATGCTAGCAATGTTAAAACATGTTAGCAACATGCAAATTCATGTTAGCAATGTGTTAAAACATGTTAGCAATGTGTTAAAACATGCTAGCAATGTGCTAGCAATGTGTTAAAACATGTTAGCAACATGCTAATTCATATTAGCAATGTGTTAAAACATGCTACCAATGTGCTAGCAACATGTTAATTCATGCTAGCAATGTGTTCAAACAAATGCTAACAACATGTTAGTTAATGCTAACAAAATGTAAAACAATGTTAGCAACATGGTAATAATGCTAACAATGTTAACAATGTGTTAAAACCTACACATTAGCAAAAAAGTGCTAAATCATGCTAGCAATGTGTTAATTCATGATAGTAATGTGTTATAACATGTTAATTCATGTTAACAACATGCTAATTAATGTTAACAATGTGTTAAAACATGCTAGCAACATGCTAATTAATGTTAACATGTTAAATAATGCTAGTAATATGCTAATTAATGCTAAAAAGAGGTTAAATAATGTTAGCAAAACATGTTAATTCATGCTAGCAACGTGTTAAAACATGTTAACATGTTAATTCATGTTAACAGTGAGTTAGAACATGCTAAATCATGCTAGCAATATGCTAATTAATTTTAGAAAAATGCTAAATAATGCTAACAACATGGTAAGTCACGTGCTATAACATGCTAGCAACATGGTAAATCATGTTAACAATATGTAAAAACATGTTAGCAAACATTATAATTCATGTTAGCAATGTGTTAAAAACCAACTAATTAATGCTAGCAAAAAGTGCTAATTCATGATAATTATGTGCTATAACATGTTAATTCATGATAGTTATGTGCTATAACATGCTAATTCATGTAAACAACATGCTAATTCATGTTAACAACATGTTAATTAATGCTTACAATGTGTTAAAACATGCTAGCAAATTGATAATTCATGTTAACGTGTTAAATCATGCTAGCAATATGTTAATTCATGCTAGAAAGAGGTTAAATAATGTTAGCAACATGTTAATTCATGCTGGCAATGTGTTAAAACATGCTACCAAAACATGCTAATTCATGCTAGCAATGTGCTAAAACATTAATTCATGTTAGCAAAGTCTTTCCACTTAGCATACACAGCCCACAGCACCCACCTATCTGGAGACAGAGACCCCTCAGAGGACATGCCATGGTAAGGAGAGGGTGTCAGGCGAGTGTCAGGACGGAATTCCTTATCGTACGCCATCATGTTCCACTCCTGACGCCGGTTACGAGCTTTACGGACCTTCTTCACCTCGCGAGTGGGATCCTCCGTGTGCTTTTGCTCTTGCTAAGGCAGAAAAAAAAATGAATACTGACCTGATGATTAAAGGAACATGCCGACTTTTTGGGACTTTAGCTTATTCACCGTATCCCCCAGAGTTAGATAAGTTTATACATTCCATTTTTATCTCCGAGCGTGCCATAACTCTGTCTGACGCACCCACCGCTAGTCTAGCTTAGCACAAAGACTGGAGGTAAACGGCTCCAGCTAGCCTACTGCTCAATAAGTGACAAAATAACGCCAACATTTTCCTATTTACATGTTGTGATGTGTATAGTTACATCGTGTACTAAGATCCAGGAACTTTGCTGCCGTACCATGGGTGCAGCGGCGCAATAATATTACGCAGCGCCTGAAAATAGGCTAACTTCCGTCAACATAACCAACGTGACAACCTGCTTGCACAGAGAGCGTGCTGGGGACTATTTTCAGGCGCTGCGTAATATCATTGCGGCGCTGCACCCATGGTACGGCAGCAAAGTTCCTGGGTTATTACACAGGAATGAGAGTATAGTCCCTAGCCATATCGGTCTAGAAAATTGCAACTTTTCATTTTCCGTCGGTCTTAGTACACGATGTAACTATACACATCACAACATGTAAATAGGAAAATGTTGGCGTTATTTTGTCACTTATTGAGCAGTAGGCTAGCTGGAGCCGTTTACCTCCAGTCTTTGTGCTAAGCTAGGCTAGCGGTGGGTGTGTCAGACAGAGTTATGGCACGCACGGATATAAAAATGGTATGTATGGACTTATCTAACTCTGGTGGATACGGTGAATAAGTCCCAAAAAGTCGGCGTGTTCCTTTAAGAAAGTTTGACTAAAGAGTCAATTCTCTGTATATTTTATGTCTTCGTCAACTGTATGTATTAAAAACGCGTTTAATTATCATCATGAGGCATCTTGTTTATTATGTCACATGCAAAATTTAAATCACAACTATTTGATTACATTATAATAGCTATTTTAAAGTATATTATAGTTATTATGTCATAAAGTATTTTTCTGGCCATACACAGACACACACCTTCTGTCGGCGTTTCTCCTTCCTCTTGTTTTCTGTGGCTTGCAGCATCTTTTCCTTCCAAAGATTAAAAAAGTAGGATGGATCTGTATAGAATTTGAGCCCGTCTTTTTTGTCATCCCTGTAAGACAGCACAACACGACCTTAGAAATGAAATCCTTTTGCTTTGTAATTATATTGCATAAAGAAAATGAAGAGTATTTTAACAACCATTTAGTTTTTTCTCTCTACAACCAATTACCATTACTGAAGAGCTGAGATGGGAGGCCACTTTCATGCATTTAAATATTTTTTAATAAACCAAGAAATAAATCAAAATTGAACTTAAAAGAAAAAGTTATGGTAACACTTTACTTCAAGCCTTCATTAATAGGCTTAATGCATTATAAAAGTGTTTTAATGCATTATTTATGCCTTGTAATGCACCTTATAATGCATTATATGATCTCATAATTGTAATCTTATCTATTCATTGAACACACCATTAGAAAGTATAATGCATTAATACATGACAAACATCCAATTTCAGATGTAACAAAGGATTTTAACTTTGGTCCAGAGTGTTGTTGTGAGCGAGGTGTAATGAGATACTCATAGCATCTCAAGTGAACTACATTAACTCTCATATGGTCCTTTCCCTCATTAATAAACATTGTTCCCTTCATCTGAGTGGCATGAGATTTTGTGACTTTTTTACATTATCTATCTAAACACACTCTGGGTCTTTGGGGTCCGAACGGATTCCACATTGAAAATGGGAAAGGCAAAAACTTAAAAAGTTTTTTTATTTAAAAATTTTCAATAAAATCAATAAATCTGGCATAAATCACACAGAAATGGCCTGGCCTGGCCTGGTACTAGAGCGTAAATGCAGTGTGAAACAAACATGCTTTCTCACACACGCACGCACACACACACACACGTTTGTTTTTGTGAATTGTTGGGACATTCCATAGGCGTAATGGTTTTTATACCGTACAAACCGTATTTTCTATCCCCCTACACTACCCCTACCCCTAAACCTACCCATCACACACACACACACACACACACACACACACACACACACACACACACACACACACACACGCACACACACACACACACACACACACTACCCATACCTCTAAACCTGCCCATCACAGGAAACTGCACATTTTTACTTTCTCAAAAAAAAAAACTAATTCTGTATGATTTATAAGCCTTTTGAAAAATGGGGACATGGGTAATGTCCTCATAAGTCACCCTCTCCTTGTAATACCTGTGTCATACCCATGTCATTATACAAATTTGTGTCCTGATATGTCACAAACACACACACACACACACACACACACACACACACACACACACACACACACACAGAGGTGTGACTGCAACAGACAGCATTTGTATAGAATTCCAAACTCCTGTTCATTTCTGCTTATTGCTATTGGATTTATTTACATATTTTTTAAATAATCTCTTATTCTAAAGTTAGTGATTTTTTACATTTGGTATATTTGTGAATACAATCTGACTCTTAAAGTGCATTTTAGTTATATTTTGTGCAAATTTATGTGGCATTATTGCAAAAACAGACAACAACAAAAACAACTAATTCTAACCTTTCACAAAAATACAGATTTTAATGTATTTTATGTTTATATATATACATATATATATTCACAAAATGGTCAAAAAACTTTATTTCTAAAACTGTAATTCCTACAGGTTTTCTTCACCAGCAGAATTCTGCATCTAACACCTAGATCAATATCCACAAACTCATTTAATTTATAATATATATATATATATATATATATATATATATATATATATATATATATATATATATATATATATATATATATAGACTCACCTAAAGGATTATTAGGAACACCATACTAATACTGTGTTTGACCCCCTTTCGCCTTCAGAACTGCCTTAATTCTACGTGGCATTGATTCAACAAGGTGCTGAAAGCATTCTTTAGAAATGTTGGCCCATATTGATAGGATAGCATCTTGCAGTTGATGGAGATTTGTGGGATGCACATCCAGGGCACGAAGCTCCCGTTCCACCACATCCCAAAGATGCTCTATTGGGTTGAGATCTGGTGACTGTGGGGGCCATTTTAGTACAGTGAACTCATTGTCATGTTCAAGAAACCAATTTGAAATTATTCGAGCTTTGTGACATGGTGCATTATCCTGCTGGAAGTAGCCATCAGAGGATGGGTACATGGTGGTCATAAAGGGATGGACATGGTCAGAAACAATGCTCAGGTAGGCCGTGGCATTTAAACGATGCCCAATTGACACTAAGGGGCCTAAAGTGTGCCAAGAAAACATCCCCCGCACCATTACACCACCACCACCAGCCTGCACAGTGGTAACAAGGCATGATGGATCCATGTTCTCATTCTGTTTACGCCAAATTCTGACTCTACCATCTGAATGTCTCAACAGAAATCGAGACTCATCAGACCAGGCAACATTTTTCCAGTCTTCAACTGTCCAATTTTGGTGAGCTCGTGCAAATTGTAGCCTCTTTTTCTTATTTGTAGTGGAGATGAGTGGTACCCGGTGGGGTCTTCTGCTGTTGTAGCCCATCCGCCTCAAGGTTGTGCGTGTTGTGGCTTCACAAATGCTTTGCTGCATACCTCGGTTGTAACGAGTGGTTATTTCAGTCAAAGTTGCTCTTCTATCAGCTTGAATCAGTCGGCCCATTCTCCTCTGACCTCTAGCATCAACAAGGCATTTTCGCCCACAGGACTGCCGCATACTGGATGTTTTTCCCTTTTCACACCATTCTTTGTAAACTCTAGAAATGGTTGTGCGTGAAAATCCCAGTAACTGAGCAGATTGTGAAATACTCAGACCGGCCCGTCTGGCACCAACAACCATGCCACGCTCAAAATTGCTTAAATCACCTTTCTTTCCCATTCTGACATTCAGTTTGGAGTTCAGGAGATTGTCTTGACCAGGACCACACCCCTAAATGCATTGAAGCAACTGCCATGTGATTGGTTGATTAGATAATTGCATTAATGAGAAATTGAACAGGTGTTTTCTAATAATCCTTTAGGTGAGTGTATACTGTAGGCTATAAAAAATACTAATGGTCCTACAAATGCACAAATATATACACAAATATATTAAAATTAAAATTATTTTGATTTTGAGGTGAATATGTTCTGATAATGACTTTTTGTCCTTGCTGAAGCGTATACTGACCTGTATGGTGTGAGGATGTTGAGAGGAGGGGGTTTGTCGCAGCGCTGGTACACCTCCATAACAGGGTTCGGGATGGAGTTTCTGGACACCACCTGCTGGTCCTGAATAGTGGAGCTCTTGAAGGCTTTTCGCATGTTGATATCCTGTAAGGAAACTGAAGTGCAAGCAGACAGACCCGTAAAAACACCACCATCACTGATCTAATACAGGGCTATAAGTGACATAAAAACACAATGAACTCTGTTGATGGGTTTTTCCTGTCTAAGGGTTGGTTCGTTTGGTCCGGACCCAAAAAAACCCCCAAAAACATTTAATCTAGCGCTCACATTGGCATTTTTAACAACTAACCTAAAGGAGTAGGGATATGTTCACAACCTGATTGGTCGGCTTTTATGTTGAAACAATGCTGTGTTCTGGGCTAAATGCACTCGTTGTGTGTGCGTAGCTACATATGATGGTATTTTGACCAGCTGAGAACTCGTGAAGAGCTTATAAAATGCGTAAAAGTGATCTTAGAAAAGATCTGCTGCGAGGAGACGCGGTTCTGATACCTGTACCGAACATAACAACGCGACTAAGAAAGAGAAAGGTTGACATGGAGCCGCTAAATCTCCAATCTCCGGAGAATCCCATTTTAAACAAACGCCAAACAGAAGACAGTCTGCTGGAGAAAAGAGAACGAGACAGAGCTCGTAATAAAACAAGAATCAACATCGGCTTGGCTTTTCAGAGATGGAGAGAACTGAGGGATATGAAATGTTGTAAAAGTGACACAGATATTATGGTGTTTCATTACTCAACAGGTGAGTAAGGTGTTTTATTGAACAGATAAACTACCATATGTAGCTCTCTAACAAGAGTGCAGAGGATAGAGCAAAACACCAGTCATGAATTAGAAGTATAAAGCTAGAATTTTTAAAGAGAAATGTGGGAGGAGCTTGAGTTTGTTTGTTTGAACCGCAAGAGGCGTCTACTCTCATCTGAGCTTACGCTTCTCCCACATCCTACATCATGCGTACGTGGAACGTAAATATCACATAACCAAACCTCTATCCAGAGACCTTGGCTTTGCTGTATATTATCAGTATATGATTTTCTAATTTACATTAGAAGTAATATAACTGATGCTAGTTATTTTGTTTATTTGTTTGATACATAATAAGGTTCTTTACCTTAGTTTCAGAGAAACATAAGATAACGCAACTCTTCCATAGCCACACTCAACCTAATCACATGTATTTTATGCATCTTATGCACTTTATTCCTTTATCATTCATTGTATTCATTTAGTAGTTGTGTTAGTTATATCTTTTGTTAATAATTTATTTTATTACAATTCTGTCTTCCTTGTGCTGATAATACAGAAGAGGCTCTACAAGTTAGAAATCTCACCAATCTTTCAGATAAATCAGCTGACCAACTCTCCCCACTTTACATTCATTCCTAATGATTGGACAGCTCCTGTCTGGAGTGTTCTCATACAGCCAAGGTAAAAGACCTCGACTAGTGTCCCAAACTAAGAGAGTGGGAAGGTGGTCATCTGATGTACTCATAACCACACCTTGAGTGACGGGTGATCCAAAAATCACAACATCAGCGGTGACGTGAGTACCAATCACTACCTTACTTAGCCTCCTTGGATGGACGAAAGTAAAATCACTACAAGTATGATAATCATACTCATTCACACAGAGCCAAAGAACAACTAAAACAATGTTCTTCCACAAAATCCATGACGTTCTGTTTTTTAAGTTCCAAAGTGTGCCTTTAAAGGATTAGTTCACTTCAAAATGAAAATTTCCTGATAATTTACTCACCCCCCATTGTCATCCAAGATGTTCATGTCTTTCTTTCTTGAGTGGAAAAGAAATTAAGTTTTTTGAGGAAAACATTTCAGGATTTTTCTCCATATAATGGACTTCAATGGCAACCAAAATGTTAAAGGTCCAAATCAATGCAGTTTTAAAGGGCTTTGAAGTGCTTCAAAGGGCGCTGCACGATCCCAGCTGAGGTTTCTAGCGAAACGATCGGTCATTTTCTAAAAAAAATAAAAATGTATGTACTTTTTAACCACAATTGTTCGCCTTGTGCTGGTCTGCGACACACCATGCATTATGTAATCACGTTGGAAAGGTCACGCTAGACGTAGGCGGAAGTACCGCCCCATAGAGGGTATGCATCGACGCCAATTTCCCGCCGGAACACGCCCCCTCAGCCGGGACTGAGTGACAGAAGAGCTGCTGCGTGACTGGAGTTAATAGGGTAAAACACGAGTAAAACAAACGGTTATCAGTTTAAACTAAAGGTTGGACTCGATATAGTGTTCCGTACACCTTACCAAAGATCTAGTGATCCATGGATATTGACATGCAGCCAGCAATTGTGTTTTCCTGACATTTAAATGAGCCATAAATATGTATCAAATATGTATCACTCATCAATTTCGAGAGTAAATCTCACATTTATATGCGGATGGACCTATGTATTGAAGCGTGTATGTGGCCACTTGTCAAGAATGGAAAACAAAAGTTTTATTAAAATTAGGCCTATTAATAATTTGTTTATATCGCCTAGACAGCACGCAAAGAGCGCTCCCTTTATAATCACTGAAAGCTGTCACTCATTCAATGAACGCGATCTCACAAAGTCCCGTTATATTAATCAGTGAACCTGACCACACAATGAATCTCTTATTTACATAACGTCCACACTTAGAGAGGATTAGCACGCGTGCAGAACTCAGCACTGGACAAACACTCGAGCGGTGAGTGGATTCTAACAAACACCTGTGATTGGCCATTGCGTTTTAGAAATGAACAAACATGTCTGTGATTGGCTACATTACTCACGTTGGAAATTGAATCATTTGACGAGCGCAAAGACAGATACGCACTGGTTCTTTTGCCTACTCATTTTTTTACTTATAATATGCGATTATTACGAACAAAACAGATCCTAGACCAGCAGTTATGGGCAGCTTTTCCCTCTAAAAGCAATCAGTAGCAGAAGCAGCGACGGCAGTGGTTTGAGTGAGAAAATTACACGCTATTATCAAGTCCGTCTCCCTCAGTCCGGAGGGGGGCACAGGGATGCCCATGGGGTCCTGGCCAAGCCTCCTCCGACCCCCCCTCTGGTGCCGGGCTTGGCATTCACGCTGAAAACCAAATGCTGCCTCTCAGTCTTTTTGCCACTCAGTGGGCGTAACCGCAGTCACTCCGGCTGACTGTGGCGTCACGTGCATACCCTGTATAGTCTTCGCACCATAGATACGTATACATATCTATGCTTCGCACGTTCGCTTTGTAAACAATAGGGCGGTTCTTCAGCCTACGTCCAGCGTGACCTTTCCAACGTGATTACGTAATGCCTAGTGTGTCGCAGACCAGCACAAGACGAACAATTGTGGTTAAAAAGTATATTCTTTTTTTTGTTTGTTTTTTGAAAATGACCGATCGTTTCGCTAGAAACCGCAGCTGGCATCATGCAGAGCCCTTTGAAACTGCATTGATTTGGACCTTTAACATTTTGGTTGCCATTGAAGTCCATTATATGGAGAAAAATCCTGAAATGTTTTCCTCAAAAAACGTAATTTCTTTTCCACTGAAAAAAGAAAGACATGAACATCTTGGATAGCATTGGGGTGAGTAAATTATTAGGAAATTTTCATTTCGAAGTGAACTAAAGTATTTTTTCCACCACCATATCCCTTTATGGGCTCCGTAGGGTCAACAGAATAATTTTTCCCCAGTGTATTTACTTGGGAAACTTTTCCTTTCTCTACATATCATTGATGGCAAGACTGATTGGTGCTGATTGTAATTACTTTGCAGTTGTAAATGTCAAGTGCACAGTAAGTTTGCATTTTATGCACTGTTGATGAAGAGAACCAGTCAATGAAGCACATCACATCATACAGTATTTACACAAGTAGGAACTTCCCACTTGCATTACTTAACCACTCTATTAATTATTTTTCTTTGTTGACTCCCTCTTATTCAACCAGAATATTTGACTGGAGTTATTATATTTCTATATTGTCCTGACATCAGCCCTGTGGTTGCACTGTGCTGTATGTCCAGGCTGTGTCACAACACATCAGGTCAGCAGTGGGTCAGTTTTTGCTAATGCATATTCTTTCATACGCACCCTCCTCCACTGTGGAGTCCAGTTGTGTGACCTTCACTGCCAGCAGGTCCACCCGCTCCTGTAAACGGTTCATGCGCGTGTAGAAGCTGTTGGCCTCATTAAACAGCTCCCCGAAGATGTCCTCTGCATGTCGACCTGAATCCATAAACACATATTGTAGAATAAGGCAGAAATTATCACTTTTCACATAGGAATTTATGTGCAGTATCATTTATTATTTAGAGACCCAATGCAGAGAAATTGACTGATAATTACATTTTTCTTTCTTGTTCTAATGAAGTTCCTTTTAAAAAGACTTTCATATTATTATCAACATCATAAATATGTTGGGTTGGGCTCATCTTTAAAAATAAATAAATGAAAAACAAACATGGGCAGCACGATTTAGGAAAAAATCGAATCGCGATTTTTCTGATAAAAATTGTGATTTAAAATGTGATTTTAAAAGAAGTTCCAGATTTGCTGTGTTTGTATGTATGTAGGACTGCACGATTTGGCTGAATTTTTGTGATTATACACTCACCTAAAGGATTATTAGGAACACCTGTTCAATTTCTCATTAATGCAATTATCTAATCAACCAATCACATGGCAGTTGCTTCAATGCATTTAGGGGTGTGGTCCTGGTCAAGACAATCTCCTGAAATCCAAACTGAATGTCAGAATGGGAAAGAAAGGTGATTTAAGCAATTTTGAGCGTGGCATGGTTGTTGGTGCCAGACGGGCCGGTCTGAGTATTTCACAATCTGCTCAGTTACTGGGATTTTCACGCACAACCATTTCTAGAGTTTACAAAGAATGGTGTGAAAAGGGAAAAACATCCAGTATGCGGCAGTCCTGTGGGCGAAAATGCCTTGTTGATGCTAGAGGTCAGAGGAGAATGGGCCGACTGATTCAAGCTGATAGAAGAGCAACTTTGACTGAAATAACCACTCGTTACAACCGAGGTATGCAGCAAAGCATTTGTGAAGCCACAACACGCACAACCTTGAGGCGGATGGGCTACAACAGCAGAAGACCCCACCGGGTACCACTCATCTCCACTACAAATAGGAAAAAGAGGCTACAATTTGCACGAGCTCACCAAAATTGGACCGTTGAAGACTGGAAAAATGTTGCCTGGTCTGATGAGTCTCGATTTCTGTTGAGACATTCAGATGGTAGAGTCAGAATTTGGCGTAAACAGAATGAGAACATGGATCCATCATGCCTTGTTACCACTGTGCAGGCTGGTGGTGGTGGTGTAATGGTGCGGGGGATGTTTTCTTGGCACACTTTAGGCCCCTTAGTGCCAATTGGGCATCGTTTAAATGCCACGGCCTACCTGAGCATTGTTTCTGACCATGTCCATCCCTTTATGACCACCATGTACCCATCCTCTGATGGCTACTTCCAGCAGGATAATGCACCATGTCACAAAGCTCGAATCATTTCAAATTGGTTTCTTGAACATGACAATGAGTTCACTGTACTAAAATGGCCCCCACAGTCACCAGATCTCAACCCAATAGAGCATCTTTGGGATGTGGTGGAACGGGAGCTTCGTGCCCTGGATGTGCATCCCACAAATCTCCATCAACTGCAAGATGCTATCCTATCAATATGGGCCAACATTTCTAAAGAATGCTTTCAGCACCTTGTTGAATCAATGCCACGTAGAATTAAGGCAGTTCTGAAGGCGAAAGGGGGTCAAACACAGTATTAGTATGGTGTTCCTAATAATGTTTTAGGGGAGTGTACATCAATATGGCTATATAAAAATAATAATATATTATAATTATTATGAATAATACTATGTTATAATTATCATTATTATTATTATTAAATTAAAATACTAAATAAAAATATTATTGTAATCATTGTAAAACTATTGTCATATTTTACCTTAAAAAATAATATTTATAATATATTTCTAAATATATAATATATATATATACAGTAGTTGTCAAAAGTGATGCCCGTCTTAGGAAAATTGACACCTTTACCCTTTATTAAAAATTATTATTAAGGTTTGTTAAAAATTAGTTGATTTTGTAGTCATATTGCGTAGTTGTGCTTGGAGTTGATTGTTTTATTTGTGATAATAATGCAATGAAACATGACAAATTGTGCGGATGTAATTTTTGGCCAGGCTGTCGTACAAAGAAATTATGAAAACATGTAAAAACAAGAAAGAACCAACAAAATATTCATAACTGATTATGTTGTAGTCGATGTATGATTTCATCCTTTTTTTGCATGGTAAAATAAAACCTGTAGCTGCAGTTTGTCAGATATTACCTTAAACAGGTTTAGTGTTTTGTTTTTGATATTTGTTTTTAATGACCTTACAAAAGTAAGAGGTTTAATGAGTTGGCTACATTTATTTAAATGTTATTCATTTAGCAGAAGCTTTTATCCTAAGAGTCTTACAACTGAGGAATATCAGAAGCTATTTGTTATAAACAAGCAGTTTGCCATTATGTATCTCGTTGGCAAAAAAAGTAATGCCGAAAAATATTGTACACTCTACTTGAAAATCATCCTTCCGGTGCTTGAATACAAACACAGCTGAAACACAACTGGAACGTTCCTTGTGCTCAGAACCGTTTGGCCCCATGTTGCAAGTCTAATGGGTTAATATTAAGGATGCACTGATATATCGTCCTCAAAGTTGATGTGTTAGAAGAAGAAAAAATGGCGTAAGGATTTGAACGAGTTTGACAAGGGCCAAATTGTGATGGCTAGATGACTGGGTCAGAGCATCTCCAAAACTGCAGCTCTTGTGGGCTGTTCCCGGTCTGCAGTGGTCAGTATCTATCAAAAGTGCTCCAAGGAAGAAACAGTGGAGAACCGGAGACAGGGTCATGGGCGGCCAAGGCTCATTGATGCACGTGGGGAGCGAAGGCTGGCCCGTGTGGTCCGATCAAACAGACAAGCTACTGGAGCTCAAATTGCTCAAGAAGTTAATGCTGGTTCTGATAGAAGGTGTCAGAATACACAGTACATCTCAGTTTGTTGCGTATGGGGTTGCATAGCCGCTGACCAGTCAGGGTGCCCATGCTGACCCCTGTCCACCGCCGAAAGCACCAACAGTGGCACGTGAGCATCAGAACTGGACCACGGAGCAATGGAAGAAGGTGGCCTGGTCTGAGGAATCACGTTTTCTTTTACATCACGTGGATGGCCGGGTGCGTGTGTGTCGCTTACCCGGGGAACACATGGCACCAGGATGCACTATGGGAAGAAGGCAAGCCGGCGGAGGCAGTGTGATGCTTTGGGCAATGTTCTGCTGGGAAACCTTGGGTCCTGCCATCCATGTGGATGTTACTTTGACACGTACCACCTACCTAAGCATTGTTGCAGACCATGTACACCCTTTCATGGAAACAGTATTCCCTGGTGGCTGTGGCTCTTTCAGCAGGATAATGCTCCTGCCACAAAGCACAAATGGTTCAGGAATGGTTTGAGGAGCACAACAATGAGTTTGAGGTGTTGACTTGGCCTCCAAATTCCCCAGATCTCAATCCAATCGAGCATCTGTGGGATGTGCTGAACAAACAAGTCCGATCCATGGAGGCCCCACCTCGCAACTTACAGGACTTAAAGGATATGTTGCTAACATCTTTGTGCCAGATACCACAGCACACCTTCAGGGGTCTACTGGAGTCCATGCCTCGACGGGTCAGGGCTGTTTTGGAAGCAAAAGGGGGACCAACACAATATTAGGAATATTAGGTCATAATGTTACGCCTGATCGGTGTATAAAGCACATATTAATGCTTTATTCTGCATGACCTTATTCTACATCCCTTAATCTGAATTTAACAACTACCTTACTAATTATTAATAAGCAGAAGTTTAGTTAATCGTAGTTAATAGTGAGTTATTAGTGAGAATTGGACCGTAAACTAAAGTGTGACCAAACATGCATGAACATCAGAAGGTGTTGAAAGATCAGGTGTTAAAAGATACAGTACAACTTACTGAAATGAATCATGTGTCATGTAATCGATCAATCAGTGTCCAATGTTCACTATGTTAATTATTATATCTGAAAATAATTAGCAGTTTAATATAATAATACTTATATTGGTAATTTTAACCTCTAATATTATTATATAATAGTATCCCAAATAAGAGGGTTCCCTGTTTAGTTTATAGCTTTAGTTCATTTTGAATAATCGGCTATCGGTATTGGAGGAGAAATATCAGTGCTTCTCTAGTTAATATCTAATCCAGGGTAATGAATGAACAGTGTGAAATATAAGACAAGATAAGCCAGGACTGCATTAAACCAGAGTTAAAATGACTGTGGGTCAACAGTTCAAGTGTGAAAGACTGAACCTACTAAGTCCTCCCAGCTGTTTAATGATGGCCGCCAGTGTGCTGTTTGTGACGCACTCCAGCTCATTGGTCACGCCGTCCGGCAGAGCTCCCCGACACAGGTGCTTGGGCTCGATGGTCCGCTTTACAAGAGGCATGGCTGTCCTCGACTACCAACACTGACCTGTGAGGAGACAGAAGAGCACAGCGTTTTCAGAGCTAACGTGATGCAGCAAACACAAGGACTGTAGACATATTATTATTATAAATAATGCTTAGACATTCACCTCCAATCCTGATACTTACAGCCTTACAAAGTAATAAAACACACATTATATTTGAAAAAATAACTGTGGGCATGCACCGATATGAACATTTTGGCCAATACTGATAATTCTTTATACAGGTGCTGGTCATATAATTAGAATATCATCAAAAAGTTGATTTATTTCACTAATTCCATTCAAAAAGTGAAACTTGTATATTATATTCATTCATTACACACAGACTGATATATTTCAAATGTTTATTTCTATTAATTTTGATGATTATAACTGACAACTAAGGAAAATCCCAAATTCAGTATCTCAGAAAATTAGAATATTACTTAAGACCAATACAAAGAAAGGATTTTTAGGCGAGTTTGCGGCCAATTAAGAACAGGGATACCATGGTCCTTAAACCAGGTACTGGTTGCTTTGGCACTGTGTGCAGGTGCCAAGTCCTGTTGGAAAATGAAATCTGCATCTCCATAAAGTTGGTCAGCAGCAGGAAGCATGAAGTGCTCTAAAACTTCCTGGTATACGGCTGTGTTGACCTTGGACCTCAGAAAACACAGTGGACCAACACCAGCAGATGACAGGCACCCCAAACCATCACTGACTGTGGAAACTTTACACTGGACCTCAAGCAACGTGGATTGTGTGCCTCTCCTCTCTTCCTCCAGACTCTGGGACCCTGATTTCCAAAGGAAATGCAAAATTTACTTTCATCAGAGAACATAACTTTGGACCACTCAGCAGCAGTCCAGTCCTTTTCGTCTTTAGCCCAGGCGAGACGCTTCTGACGCTGTCTGTTGTTCAAGAGTGGCTTGACACAAGGAATGCGACAGCTGAAACCCATGTCTTGCATACGTCTGTGTGTAGTGGTTCTTGAAGCACTGACTCCAGCTGCAGTCCACTCTTTGTGAATCTCCCCCACATTTTTGAATGGGTTTTGTTTCACAATCCTCTCCAGGGTGCGGTTATCCCTATTGCTTGTACGCTTTTTTTCTACCACATCTTTTCCTTCCCTTCGCCTCTCTATTAATGTGCTTGGACACAGAGCTCTGTGAACAGCCAGCCTCTTTTGCAATGACCTTTTGTGTCTTGCCCTCCTTGTGCAAGGTGTCAATGGTCGTCTTTTGGACAACTGTCAAGTCAGCAGTCTTCCCCATTAATTTGTAACCTACAGAACTAGACTGAGAGACCATTTAAAGGCCTTTGCAGGTGTTTTGAGTTAATTAGCTGATTAGAGTGTGGCACCAGGTGTCTTCAATATTGAACCTTTTCACAATATTCTAATTTTCTGAGATACTGAATTTGGGATTTTCCTTAGTTGTCAGTTATAATCATCAAAATTAAAAGAGATAAACATGTGAAATATATCAGTCTGTGTGTAATGAATGAATATAATATACAAGTTTCACTTTTTGAATGGAATTAGTTAAATAAATCAACTTTTTGATGATATTCTAATTATATGACCAGCACCTGTATTTGAAAGCCGATAACCGATATATTAGCCGATAAATCTAAATCCAAATTTTTATATGATTTTTGAGAGCCTGATTTCAAAAACAAGTCTCACCATTAAATCCATGTCCCAAGTACACAATTATGATGTTCTCAATATAATTTTATGTAGTCTATACACCGATCAGGCATAACATTATGACCACCTAATATTACTAATATTGTGTTGGTCCCATTTTGCTGCCAAAACAGCCCTGACCCGTCAAGGCACGGACTCCACTAGAGCCCTGTCGCCGGTTCACCACTGTTCCTTCCTTGGAGCACTTTTGGTAGATCCTGACCACTGCAGACCGGGAACACCCCACAAGAGCTGCAGTTTTGGAGATGCTCTGACCCAGTCGTCTAGTCATCACAATTTGGCCCTTGTCAAACTCGCTCAAATCCTTACGCTTACCCATTTTTCCTGCTTCTAACACATCAACTTTGAGGACAAAATGTTCACTTGCTGCCTTATATATCCCACCCACTAACAGGTGCCGTGATGAAGATAATCAGTGTTATTCACTTCACCTGTCAGTGGTCATAATGTTATGACTGGTCAGTGTATGACAGACTTGTGCTGCACATGTTGCAGTAAACCGTATTTTACTTTTTGAAGTGATTCCAATCATATTTCAAGCAATTCATGGCTAACGGTGCATCTGAAGTGTCTCAGCTGAAGGAAATAATACATTATTTATCTTCTTTAATATATCGGCCAAATTTTCTTATCAGGCCAATAACGATAACATTAAAAATGAATATATATCGGCTGATACCGATATGGTGACCGATATATCGTGCATCCTTAAATACCTGATCACTATATTTTTTTATTATATTATATTATATTATATTTATACTGTTTTCTCTAGTAAGGTAGCACTGATTTCAAAATTTTCCAAAGCCTTTCTACTCTATAGGCAGCCAAGTGTTATTGAAAGCCCATTTTGCCAGCGGTGAAGTACCCTTTTAAGTGCTGAATCAATCTTACTGACAATACAAATGACACGCCAGCCCAGTGCTGAGTATAACTGGATCAGTTTGTCAACAGTCACTCTGTATTCTGTCCTGAGGGGAATCTTCCTGAATTAAATTAAGGTTTGTATTCAACTTTGTTCCTATTGAATTATTCATATACAAACAGAAAAACATCCAGTCTCACATTATACACTATCTTTTATTTGTTTAAATGAACGCTAGCCTTCTACAAAAGCATCCAAATGGAAGGGCTGCAACACAACTGTCTGACTCAAACGGAAGTTGAACCCAATGTAGGTGTTTATTAAATTAGATTCAACAGATGTACACCACACACAGGACAATGATGAAATGCTGATGATTAAACATGATGATTTAACATCTTTTACAGGATACACAATAGAACAACGTAGGAGGAAGATGAAGAGGATCAATGAAAGAGCTCATGAAGTTACAAGCAATGGAATAAATACTGCATCTGTATATTATTTACATAGAGGTCTGGGGAAGCTTTACATACAAAAACCTGTTAAAGTTTAGTCAAAAACCCAAAACAATTCTGTTGTCTTGTTGTAATGTAAACTACAAAAAGCTAATTTGTGAAAACAGTGGCATCATGCACATGTTCAGTCTATAGGCACGTAGTGTTTCTTTACAAAGTGACATCGCCATCTACTGGCCTGGCAGCAGAAAACAGCGTTTTTTGTTGTTTTCGCGGATCCGTGTGAACGGGGATCGTTTTGACAACATTGTCGACAACTTTTCTGTTTTTAGTACATCATTGTCATGTAAACTTACCCTTAATTCACAGGAGAAAACGAACTGAACAAGAAACAGGTGCACAAAGAAATCAGTAACCATGACAACAATTACTGAATGAGAACTGGGAAAACTAAACAAAAAACCCTTAGAATATTAATAGAGATGGTCATTTATTACACTGCCTACAGTCTTCTCTCCACAGATGCCAGTTCCCCAAGATTGATTATGTTGCTCTTGCACTTCATAAAACGTTTTTCTAAATGAGTATTTATGACTGTCAAAGACTGAGTTGCCTTCAAACAAAAATAATTTTATATGGCATCTCTTGTGAAAAATAAGGCCTTAATTATATTGAATGTGCACTTGTAGTGTACTTCAAATCTTAAAAGAGTATATTTAAAAAAAAACATTTGCAGATAATATAATATTCACCTAAGTGTCCTTAAAGATACACTTTCGTGACACTTGTTTACTTTAAATAACATTTTAAATCATTATGTTTTAATTATCTTTTGTTGCACTTTAAAGAAAAGTACACTTGTTGATGTGTTTACTAAGATACTAAAACTGGATTGCTGTGAGACATTTTCACATTAACAATTGCCACAGGAAGCAATTATATTTAAGACATTTTAAATTCAGCCAATTATTTTTGCCACGATTCATAATTAATTTTCCAAAATATGCTTAGTGGCACAATTGTAAATGGAGAGACCATTTGCACTATAGGGGAGTATTGACAAACATACATCAGGCTTTAAATTTACTGGCCCAAAAAAGTAAATTTGGGATTGTAAGAATACACAGTAATAAGATTCAAAATGGCACGACTGTAAAAATAAATAGAAAAACAACACTACATTAATTATTGAGCCAATTTGAATAAAAAAGATATTGTCTGACTTGATGCAAACAAACAGACGGTAAGTGGGCTGTGGGCTGTGATTAAAAATTGGCATATCATTTACTGAACCAATAACTGTCATGTATACGGGCAGATAAGTCCCATTTTTAAATCAAGCAGGATCACAAATTTAACATCATAATAAAACGTTATAGATAATTACCATAAGCATACGTGTGCTATAGTAGGGCTTTTCCTAGCATGTTAATCAAGTATTCCATAAAATGCATAATAGGGCTGATTCTAATTGTGGAAGAAATGAAAAACATTTATATTATTGTGCTGACATGGATGCACACAATTATAAATAATGACACAGAAAGTCGATCATATGAGATCATATGTAATCTAAAGCAATGGGTATTATTAGCCATCATAACTGATTACAAAAATGTCCTAATCAATGTATCAAAAGTTTGAGAGTTTAGCCCGCTAACGCCCACTTTGCCTACATGGATTCAGTGTTTCACGTATTTTGTAGCTACAGAGAAAGGTTTTAAAGACTGCACCTTCTGTTTTCATGGAAACCCATTTTTGTGAATCAGATCCTGTTATGTAGTCTTTCAGAAAAACACTGAGTGCACTACTGCACTACAGCACACGATCAGCCGAGCAAAATACATTTTCACATAGGGCTGACATTTAAAAGGAAATATACACTATATTGCTAAAAGTTTTGGGACGCCTGCCTTTACATGCACATGAACTTTAATGACATCCCATTCTTAATCTGTAGGGTTTAATATGGAGTTGGCACACCCTTTGCAGCTATAACAGCTTCAACTCTTCTGGGAAGGCTTTCCACAAGGTTTAGGAGTGTGTTTATGGGAATTTTTGACCATTCTTCTAGAAGCGCATTTGTGAGGTCAGGCACTGATGTTGGACGAGAAGGCCTGGCTCCCAGTCTCCGCTCTAATTCATCCCAAAGGTGTTCTATCGGGTTGAGGTCAGGACTCTGTGCAGGCCAGTCAAGTTCCTCCACACCAAACTCGCTCATCCATGTCTTTATGGACTGACGCTTTGTGCACTTGTGCGCAGTCATGTTGGAACAGGAAGGGGCCATCCCCAAACTGTTCCCACAAATTTGGGAGCATGAAATTGTCCAAAATGTCTTGGTATGCTGAAGCATTAAGAGTTCCTTTCACTGGAACTAAGGGGCCAAGCCCAACCCCTGAAAAACAACCCCACCCCATAATCCCCCTCCACCAAACTTTACACTTGGCACAATGCAGTCAGGCAAGTACCGTTCTCCTGGCAACCGCCAAACCCAGACTCGTCCATCGGATTGCCAGACAGAGAAGCATGATTGGTCACTCCAGAGTAGAGGTCTACATGGAGGACCCGAGACCCAACCCGGGATCCGTACGGGTTTGGGTCTATATTTTAAATGGTCAGAGCGGGCGGAGTTAATGCAAGCGCACAGCGATCATGAGTTTTCCTGTTTCTATGTGTACAGCAGTAAATGCAAACAAACTTCAAATCTTCTGCTTGCAGCCTTGCACAGTGCACACTCACATTTAACACATTTCATATCTATATTTCTGGTCAGACTCGGCTCAGATATGATTTTAAATAAGTAATGCTACCGTCCACGGCCATGGATCTGAACGAGCAATTGTTATTACATTTCAAAAGGGCAAACAGTTGAAGTTATCTTACGTGAGTTGACTTGAGATACAAAAAAATACAAAACTGCAAAAGTTGCATTTGTCATCTGTCACCGTGACAGCAAGTGGACTTTTGAAGCTGGAATAATGAGTGGATTAAGCGTGCTCAGCAAGAGAGGAATAACATGGATGGAACTCTCTAGGCATGGAGGACTGTATGCATCACAGACAGGTACAAAGAAAAAGACTGCTAACTAGAGTCAAGACAAAAAGTTGGGTAGGTCTGTGTCTGCATTGACCCAGCTTTCAAATACTGGTCCACGTTGGTTCCAGGTAGTACATTTATGGCATTTCTAGGTTCTGCTCTGGTCCGGGTCCAACTTTTCAAATAATAGATGGGTCAGGGTTGGTTCCGTGCAGCACATTTACGGGTCTCTTCGGGTTTGGGTACAAATTTTTGGACCCGTGAAGACCTCTACTCCGGAGGACACGTCTCCACTGCTCTAGAGTCCAGTGGTGGCGTGCTTTACCCCACTGCATCCCACGCTTTGCATTGCACTTGGGGATGTAAAGTTTGGATGAGTTGCTCGGCCATGGAAATCCATTCCATGAAGCTCTCTACGCACTGTTCTTGAGCTAATCTGAAGGCCACACAAAGTTTGGAGGTCTGTAGCTATTGACTCAGAAAGTTGGCGACAACTGCGCACTGTGCGCCTCAGCATGCGCTGACCCCGCTCTGTGATTTTACGTGGCCTACCACTTCGTGGCTGAGTTGCTGTTGTTCCCAATTGCTTCCACTTTGTTATAATACCACTAACAGTTGAGTGTGGAATATTTAGTAGTGAGGAAACTTCACGAATGGAGTTATTGCACAGGTGAAAACCTATCACGGTACCACGCTTGAGTTCACTGAGCTCCTGACAGCGACCCATTCTTTCACAAATGTTTGTAGAAGCGTCTGCATGCCTAGTGCTTGATTTATACACCTGTGGCCATGGAAGTGATTGAACACCAGAATCCAATGATTTGGAGGAGTGTCCCAATACTTTTGGCAATATAGTGTATCTCAAACACAACCCTCTACAAGATTTATTTTGGGCCAAAATGCACTCCAAAAAAATGGGCCAAGCCAAAAATGCCAAAATATTTAGTAGTCTTTTACCATTTTAATCACAAATCACTGGTCAGGAAATTAGCAAGAATTGCACAAATACTGTAGATGAAGTAACTTGATGAGGAGAACATGAGAAGTTGAAAAATGTCTCCCAGTTTCGTTTGAGTTTAATGTGACACCAAATATTCAATATAGGGTTCAAATCTGGACTCTGACAAGGCCAAAACCCTGATGAGCCTGATGGACTTGTTCTCAAGCCACTTCTTGGTTGTATTTCCAATTTGGATAGAGCATCTGATCATTCCTCTTTAGATAACAACTTTTCATTAGTGGGAAGCAAGCCATTCTGCACTAAGCTCCCCACACAATCACACTCTTCCTCCATGCGTCACTGTGGTAGAGATACAAAGTTCTGTCATGAAACTCTAGATGGCACAGGCTGATAGTTCCTTAACTCAATCTGCTTGCAATCACATCATTCTCTATAGGGCACAGCTGATTGGTTCCAGCTCTATCAGTAGCCAATGAGCTTGCTGCTCAACCTTCAAATACTGGTCAGCATTTGCTGTAGCAGTTGTATAACCGGTCCTACTTGACCTGCTATGAGTGGGATTCGGATCGTGTTCTCCGGAGTGGGAGGTGGCACTGTAACAAGGAGGCTAAAGTTGCTAAAGCGCGTTTTGAGATCAGGGGAGTGAGGTTTATATGCACAGCTCTTACTGGCCTACAACAGTTACAGTTGCAGCACGCCTGTATAGATCTGCTACGAGTACTTAATGTATGCTATATTGTACAGCAGCAGCATGTCTTAATTGCTCACAGCAGCGTGTTGTGTATGTATTCGCAGTAGCAAGTCCTGTGCTTACTCTGCAACAGCAATAACAGCCGCAGCAGCAATAACCAACAGCAGCAATAATCATAATCATCAGCAATAACCAACAGCAACAGCAATAACAGCAGCAGCAGCAATAACAGCAGCAGCAATAACAGCAGCAGCAGCAAAAACAGCAGCAACAATAACAGCAGCAGCAGCAATAACAGCAGCAGCAGAAATAACAGCAGCAGCAATAACAGCAGCAGCAAAAACAGCAGCAACAATAACAGCAGCAGCAGCAGTAACAGCAGCAGCAGCAATAACAGCAGCAGTAGCCAAGTACACCTGGCTGCAGCATGCAGATCGGGGTGGGGCTGCACATGTCGCCCCGCCCCCCACTTTCTCTGATTGGCTCATTCGCCATTCATAGGCATACATGATAGAAAATGTGTTCGTAGTTTGTGTCAGATAGGCCGCACCTGGAAAAAGAAGTAAAACATCGCTCATTCAAGGACGTGCATTTATTGTCTGTCAGTCAGATGCGAGTTGTGTACATTACTATAGCAACAGACTCCAGGCGTGTTGTTTCAGAATCATGGCAGGTACAAATATAAAGTTCTTGATTTCGTCACTTTAAAATAACGAGGAGCGGATTGTTTTTCTGAAATAAAGTGTAGCAAAAAGTCTGATATTATGCTTTGCAACGTAGTGAAGCAAAATGAAAGCTTCATACACACATAAATAGTACTTACATAAAAATAACATGGCAGACACATCCTATTGCAGTGTCATTTAGTTATCATACAACTGCCATAACACCTTCTGTAAATATACGTGTCTTGTTACTGATAATGTTACTGATACATCCTTTTTATTTCCTTTTTCATACTATGGTGATATGAAATATCAGCCAGGTCCTTCTCGCATTAGCAGCAATAACAGCAGCAGCAGCATCAGCAGCAGCAATAATAGTAGCAATAACAGCATCAGCGGCAGCAGCAATAACAACAGCAGCGGCAGCAATAATAGCAGCAGCAGCAATAACAGCAGCAGCAGCAACAGCAGCAGCAACAACAGCAGCAGTAACAGCAGCAGCAGCAGCAGTAACAGCAACAGCAGCAGTAACAGCAGCAGCGGCAGCAGCTATAACAGCAGTGTAGAATGGCTTGCAGCGGGAGCAATAATAGCAGCATTAACAGCAGCAATAATAGCAGCAGCAGCAGTAACAGCAACAGCAGCAGTAACAGCAGCAACAATAACAGCAGCAGCAGTAACAACAGCAGCAATAACAGCAGCAGTTACAGCAGCAGCAGTAATAACAACAGCACTAACAGCAGCAACAATAACAGCAGCAGCAGTAACAACAGCAACAATAACAGCAGCAGCAGCAGTAACAGCAGCAGCAGCAATAACAGCAGCAGCAGCAGTAACAGCAGCAGCAGTAACAGCAGCAGCAGCAGCAATAACAGCAGCAGTAACAGCAGCAGCAGTAATAACAGCAGCAGTAACAGCAGCAACAATAACAGCAGCAGCAGTAAAAACAGCAGCAATAACAGCAGCAGCAGTAACAACAGCAGCAATAACAGCAGCAGTAACAGCAGCAGCAGTAACAGCAGCAACAATAACAGCAGCAGCAGTAACAACAGCAACAATAACAGCAGCAGCAGCAGTAACAGCAGCAGAAGCAATAACAGCAGCAGCAGCAGTAATAGCAGCAACTGTAACAGCAGCAGCAGCAGAAGTAACAGCAGCAGCAACAACAGCAGCAGTAGCAGTAACAGCAGCAGTAACAGCAGCAGCAGCAGAAGTAACAGCAGCAGCAACAACAGCAGCAGTAGCAGTAACAGCAGCAGCAGCAGTAACAGCAGCAGCAGCAATAACAGCAGCAGCAGTAACAGCGACAGCAGCAATAACAGCAGCAGCGGCAGCAATATTAGCAGCAATAACAGCAGCAATAATTGCAGCAGCAGCAATAACAGCAGCAGCAATAACAGCAGCAGCAGTAACAACAGCAGCAATAACAGCAGCAGCAGTAACAGCAGCAGCAACAATAACAGCAGCAGCAGTAACAGCCGCAGTAACAGCAATAACAACAGCAGCAGCAATAACAGCAGCAGCAGCAATAACAACAGCAGCAGCAATAACAGCAGCAGCAGAATCAATAACAGCAGCAGCAATAACAGTAGAAGCATAGCAGATCTATTCCGCCAAGAGAAAACATATCAACATTGTCAAATCTATTACCATGCCAAACAATCTGAGAGTTGTCATGACAGAAATGCATTTATTATTATATTTCTCAGCAGAATTTCGAAAACACCACTCTGGAGCATCACCATGCAACTCGTGTTTCATTGCAGTTCATCACTCCACACACAACTCCCCATATCCTGCCAAAAACAGGAATGGCTTTTTAAGTAGTGCATTTGTTTAAATCTTGCTAATTTCCTGACCAATCATTTGTGGTTAAGACAACTAAAGCTTAGTGTTCAGCCATTTAGGGCTTGGCCCTTTTTATTTTTAATTTTTTTGCCCAGGCCAGGAGTGTACATTTGAAATGTATGGTTCAAATGTTTTAAAATATATTACAAAAAATAGGACAATACACTTACAATATCAAAATACATTTTTTATATAAATGCAAATGTTTGTATAATGTCATTCCATATGAAAATCCATGTTTAAATGTGTATTAGCAGAACATTTTGCCACTTGATGTCTTATGGGTTCACTCAGACAGGCAAATTGCCTTGAAGCCTATGGCCATTTCCATGACAACCAACCAAGGCCTTTCTCATGCTCGGTTGAGTACTAGAGCTTCTAGTCTGTTAGAGACAATCTCGTTGTAATGCTACTCGAAACACATACTCTATTTTCAGGCTCAGCTTTCTTCTGTTTTGCCATTTCCAAAAAAGAAAAAAGAAAAGAAAAAGAAAAAAAGGTCACAATGCACCCTGAGGCTGTGAACCCTTTTTGCAGCTGATATAGTGATGATAAACGTCCATCAAGATGTGCACATAAACATCCTGAAGGGGGAACCTCGATCTGTGGTGCACATGACACTGTGATCTCTTTCAATGAAGCCCATTCGAAGAAAACAAAAACCTAATTATTTTAGCTGTGAGGAGCCTAGCAACCAGAACCATCCTCAAAAAAAGAACTGCTTTGGTATTGGAACCGTAATCTTGGGTCTAGAATTATGTCATAAAAAGTGTTTGCATCACCCATCATTTACCTTTCAGACACAAAACTCACAAGTTTCAAGTGAGATCTCAACATTGCTCACAATGCTGAGATTTGTCAAGATGCCAAAATCTGTAATGAAAAGTCAAAGTAAACTCAAATAATTATCATCATTTCCCCCAAATGATGAGATAAACAAACTCCACAGTCATTTTTTTGCTTTATATTCCTATCCCAGACAGCAACAGTCGGCCGAGATCCGGCCCACATCTGGTACGTGTTGAATACACATGTACCAGATGTGGGCCGGATCATGGGTCGATAGACCATGTCAACAAATGTCTATTTATTGTCTTTTTTATCTGCTAGGGAATTTTAGCAGACACATCTGAGTCAAAGCTGATTACTCCATAACTGAGAACTTTTCTCTGCATGGGAACGGCCTATATATTTCTCTGTTTATGTCTATGTTTTATCCAACCTTGCTACATACAAAGAGAATTTCAAGCCTGATGGATACCAGGGCTGCGTCTGAAATCACATACTCTCTTGAGTAGGTGCTTATTTTGAATAAGTAATTACTTCACAACGGCTAAAAAAGTATGTTCTATATAGAATGTAATCTGGCCGTACTACATCCGCCATGTTGTCATTATCATGGGATCAGTTGCGTTGCTTCACTGTCATTCACAAAACCTCTCCCGTGGCCTCATGGGATAGAGTAAAGTGTCCATCACATGCACACTTCAGAATCTCACCGGCGGTAGTAGGTCATCCGGGTACTTTTCACCTACTCCTTTATGAGTACTGTGAATTTGGACATACTTCGTTTGTCACATACTGTTTTTCACCTACTATATATTAGGGGCATAACGGTACACAGAATAAATAGAATAATGAAAAATAAAACATCTGGATGATGTTGTCTGCCTTCTACCCCCTCATTATAACAGCGGAAACTACTTAAAATACACATTTATGGTCATACAGATAAGAGGAAGACATTCAAAACTGTACACTCACAATAAAAACAAAACATTGTGCTTATGTAAAATAAAGAAAACAAACAGGATGCGCTTTCTGCTGTCCCGGTTTCCTTTCCGTGAAGTTTGTGGAGCGAGTCACAAAAATGAATGGAAACTCAGCGTATAGTAGGGATGTGCAATTAATCATATTTTGATTTTGATTTTGATTTCGGCTTCCAACAATTATGAAAATAGGATAATCGAGGAAAAATGATTATTGTGCCACTGCCGCATTCAGTCCAGTGCACTATCATTACAGCGGTGCGCTTTTGTTCCTCCCTAAACCAAACTTAACATCCAAAACTGTGGGACGTGCTTTATATTAAACAGTGTCAGTAAAAGTGCATTTAACTGCGGGAGAGATGCTGTTCCCTGTGCGTGCACCCTGAGACTGGATGGAACGCGCATACGCAAAGTATACTGTGAGCTTCAGATATGCGAATAAACGCTCAAATAGCATACACACAAATATGTTGAAATGCTGTTTTGGTAAGTATCCTCGTAAGCACAGTGGGTTATGTCTTAAGTGAGTGTAAACACTGAGAAAAAGCGCATGTAACAGTATATTGGATCCGTGCATTAGCTCTTAAAGTGACAGTAGCCTAATAAACCTGCTGCAGTCATTAATGTTACCTTGGCATAGTTGAATAATAAGAGTTCAGTACATGGAACTGACCATGAGCCTCAAACAGGAAGAGGAGCGTTTGAGTGTTCATGCTTGCGGTTGCCAGATTTCAATAATTTAAATGAGCTTTTCTCTTAAAACAACACGTATTATATCCGGTGTTTTACTTAAAATGTGCAATCTGGCAACCATGTGCACGCAAGCTCTCTCTCTCGCACACGTGCGCGGATGATCTGAAAACACCAATAAACAAGTAAGCTGCATTTAAGCAATCTCCATTTGAGATTTTCTGCTTAAAGTGTCGTTCAGTCGGTCTGTGTTCTGTCACGACTCACGAGCCACTTGTGCTGTTTGCGACTGTGTTTGCTGAATAACTGCACTTGTGTGAGCAACTGAAATGAGCCAATCAGAGCAGAGCTCAACATTATTATTCATGACTATCTGGAGTATTTTTGCCCTTACCTAAGCCACATAGCTTCTATGTAGATATCAGAGAACAATTGAAAATATTGTATCAGTGCATTCTATGGCACCTTTATTCAAACAACAAAAGACAAAGATAAAATCACTCACTGCTCTTGAATGAATAAACTGTAGTTTTAATGAGGATTAGTCTATATTTAATGTATACAGCAGTGTTATTTTACACTTGATTATTCAGTTTCTGTTGTAGGCCATTAATTAACTGTTAGTTCATCTTCCTGAAAAACCTCAAGCACTGTTTATTTCATTTGTATTTTTATTCTGTTGTATTTTTATCGGTTTTCTCACTTTCACTGACATTTAATATTACTCATATCATGAAATAAGACTTCATATCACCCACCAATAATCGTGATTATGATTTTTGCCGTAATCGAGCAGCCCTAGCGTATAGGCTACTAGCAAGTTCTTGTGTGCATCTGAACTCTTGTTTTGGGTTGGTGCGTAGATCGTCTCTTCTTCTGCTCTTTGTCCTGTTGTGGCGGTTAGCAAACAGCGCTGCATTACTGCACATGCCCCCTTCTGGACTGTGACTGACTGTATTCAGCGTCTGACTGTATGCACCGAACCGTGACGTTTGGGCCGAATACATGTACCGTTACACCCCTACTATATAGTCGGGAAGTATGTGATTTCGGATGCAGCCCAGATCTCAAGTTATATCACGCACTTTAGGATCATCCAGGTCATTTATACTTCCATTTACAAGAATGAGTGTGGCAAGCAGTGAGGCGAGGGACCGTGAGAGCGTGCCGGTGGCGAGTGATAATGAGCGCCAGCTGCGCACCACACCGGTCTCGTCTCACGGAGGAGTGACGGGGACATAAAAGGAGGAGCGACGACAGTGCAAGATGAGAGAGGACCAGGCCTGGATCTTATGTTGTGTTTTATTTACGTTTTATTATGTGTGTGCGCGGCAGTCGTCCGTGAGGGGCTGCTGCTTTTACTTTCATTTTATGTTTATTGATTTATTAAAGTCTCTTAAATGTTTGCCGGTTCCTGCCTCCTTCTTCCCATAACAACAAACTACGTTACATTGAGGTTTTAATCAGCACATCATAAAATCCTAAATGATCTGGTACATGTTTTGAGGTTTGTACAAAATGTCACAATCACACACAGTGATTAGTTCCTCGTCCCACAGTGCATCAACAAACAGACCCAACAAAGAATTATAGACGCATAATAGATTATAGAATGTAATGAATATAAAAAAACTACCAAGAAACGTGTGAATAAAATAGAAAAATGAATATAGAATATAAAAAAAATACAAATGTTGCATCCTATATTATATCTGCCTTCTAGTATGTGAAATAAAGCAGGATTTGCTACTGGAAACAGACCGGGCCATAAAAACAAAGTTATTTTTCTGCACAGCTGAATTATCTCTCACTTCTGAGTGTAAATACGCAGCCAGCCTCTATAGAGGAAACCATGGCAACGCCTCAACTATGCTGGTGGAAAGACACATTTACGTAATCTGTTCCCAGACTCAAACCCAGCATTCCCGTTTCAGATCTGTGGGAACAGGGCACCCAGGGTTTAGGCTCTGTGTAAAGGGATATTCTAGAAACAAAACCACATTATTCCTCATTTCCAAATTCCAAATAATCAATAAAATAAGCAGAATTGGTGGTAAAGACAGCGTTCAGACAGTCACAGTGAGAGTTTAACTACACTATAGTGAGAAAATGACATCAATAGTCATCAAATTCTTCCAAGAGCTGGTCATTTCATAACCCCATGCTCTTACTCTCTTTTTTAAATCCTCACTTTAGCAGAGACATTTTAGAATTCCATGAGAATTCCATGAGCTATTGACTCTCAGCGGCTGTTGATTACTATGACGTCACTCGCCATCATCAGCCATGACGCATGACGTCATCCCTCCAGAGCACTGTGTAGGCATGTGATGTGATAACAGGTGTATTTCGCCAATGGGAAAATTAAAGAACTGGCAGCAGACAATGTATATTATCGGTCTGTCAGCGTATTCTACAGCCCATAGTAGAGGCGAACCTATCAAGTCATCATGACATAAGAATGTGAAAACACAATCATGTATTGTGCGTAATTGGCATGTACTTACGAATAACTGTAGTTGGGTAGGTCTTCTTTTACGCGGTGGTGGTTTCCGATGTTATTCGGGGTTACATGGCGTTAATGCGCGGTGCCATCATCATCATCACGCTGTGGATGTGTTGTGGTGCGACGGACGGAACGGCGGAGGAGGTGCTGAGGCTGATGCACGCGCGCGTTGCCTGGGAAGCGTCGCTCGTCGCTCTACGCTGCAGCGGGGATTCCACTGCGCATGCGCCCACCACCCTGACACTGTATGAGTGTGTGTGAGGGAAACACTGAGACGTCTTGAGGTGAAAAGGCGAGCATCAAGTGTAAGAATACAAATACAGTATTACGCGAGCTTATGTTTAACTCAAAATGTTTAGGAATTGTTATTTGATGCTATAGCCGACTCATTTGAGACGACTAGAATCCACTTGTGGCCACCGTGGGAAAAACTTGGAGAGCTATTGTAGCATTGAATAGGTTTTCAACCCATGTTTCCTGAATAAATTACAACGACACACTTCAAAACAACCAGAAATGTTGAATGAGAGAGAGAGAGAGGGTGGAGGGGGTCCTTCTATTTAAATGAAATTTATATAAAAATGTATATAGGCCTACTTAATCTATTTCATTTAATTCATTTGACACACTGGGTTAGGTTACTAAACTAAAACACATTTTAACAATACCTACAAAAATAAGAAACGAGCACAAATACATTAATTGCAGACTTGCTTTCTTTTTAAAATTGTGATAATTGTGTCATAAGGGTACATTTTTTGAGATGCATACATCTGAAAGCTGAATAAATAATCTTTCCATTGATGTATGGTTTGTTAGGACAATATTTGGTCGAGATATGACTGTTTGAAAATCTGGAATCTGAGGGTGCAAAAAAATCTAAATATTGAGAAAATCTCCTTTAAAGTTGTCCAAATGAAGTCCTTAGCAATGCATATTACTAATAATAATAAATTGTTTTATATATTTACGGTAGGAAATTTACAAAATATCTTCATGGAGCATGATCTTAATATCCTAATGATTTTTGGCATAAAAGAAAAATAATAATACATTTTGACCCATATTATGTATTGTTGGCTATTGCCAAAACGTGAGACTATGAGACTTTTTGCTCCAGGGTCACACATTATTTTAAATACAAACAGCTCCAATCAAGAAGGCAAAAACAGTCCGGATGCCACTTGAAAAGTAATGTTTAAAAATTGTAAAATCATTATTGTAGAAACCCATTAACCATTGATTCAGAAATTAAATGACTGTAACCACTAGGTGGCGCTCTCCCACTGTAAAGTCTTAAGCCTGACACAAACATGCTCGACATCAACGGATTGAGTCCACAGGAATATCAATCTGTGCAGTTAAAGCAGGTTGTGCGATAAGGGTAGGAAAGAAAACACTGGAAAGGAGTGATCTACTTTAAAGTCACCATGAAATCAAAACCATATGCACGGTTACTTCCTGGTTTTTGATAAGCCAGCTTGGGCATTTCCGGTGAGCTGTTAGCTGTCATTCTGTACTCCGTTTTTAATGTTGTATTTATATTTTAATGCCGTTTTCACACTTACCTAATTTGCCAATAAACCAGTTTTATTGATTGAAATAAAGACTTGAGGCTAATGGAATAAGAAACACAGTTTCTGTAAATAGACACACACGCAACATTTTTTCAGCACATCAAATTTTATTTTTAATGTGTTGACTAAAAACATTATTTGTTCATCCTTCTGAGATTGTCCCTATTTGTAAAACCAAACACCGGAAATTGTAGGAAATCCAACATTTGATAGAAAACACTTTTATTTAAAAATAAAAAGACATTTTTCCACTATAACCAGTAGATGGCGGCAGAGGAGCATTTATTGGCTCCTTTTAACCATTTCCTGTAATACACAAAACATTATAAAATCACTAGGTTTAAAAATAAAAGGTTTAGCACTTTTTCGTATAGTGAAGTATGAAGCAGGAAAAGAAAACGGAAAAACGGAAAAACTCATTTTGTTCAATAAATCTAACCAAAGTGCACAATAAATCTTTAATTTACAGTGTTTATTTTCACATTGAAAAATTGAATTCCCTGAGGAGGAACACTGAGGGACGCGTCTTTTTTATGTCGTCTTATGTTTGAATGACTAAATTAATGCTAGGCCTGATTATTTAAGATTATAATTCTGACTATATTCTGATTATACACTATTGATGCTGTTATTAAATCTACCTCAGGACATCAAAGATACAGACACACCAACAAGTTTTCATATCAGAAGTTTTCCAGCAGGCTTATATTAGTTCTTTAAAACGTTTCGTGCATATGGTAATTTTTTTATGGAATATTGCAGTATTTATTGTAAGTGATTTATCCATGCACATCTTTTTTTTAATTCATGTGCCTCATATTCTTGTATTATAATCATTATAATCTCATAATTTTCCCCTCCTTCTTGCATCTCTTCTCTTCTCTGATGACGAGGGCATCCACATCCAATCAATTCCCCACAGACAGAATTAAGCCCAGCCCTACATTTTTTCTTGTTCCTGAAGCGTTTCGCTCGGATATACGGCACAATAGGGAAGAAAAAATCTGGTCCAGAGACACGATAGCACAGAGCGGATCATGTGATCGAGTCGCCCGAAAACACATCGGACCCGTTTGAATTCTGCGCAGAATGCTGTATTTTAAAGCGATATGGAGGAGATTAGGAGGAGAAACGGTTTGAGATGCAGCTTTACCAAGCTCAATGGCTCTGACTGAGCTGTGATATAAACTAAACACTATTGGCTATTTTAAAAAAGGGGAGGAGCTGTTCGATATGTCCCACCCTGTCTTCCTGTTTCAGTGGAAATTGTGTCAATACATTGAAGGCACTTTAATGGGACTTTAAACATTAGGTTCCCTTTGTGGATATATTGCAATAATTATAATTTTTTATTATTGTAATCCTAAACACACTGGTTTGTAGATGTACGTAGATAGAGTTGTTCTGTAACTGTGTCAGCATTTTCTGATGGCATGGGTCTTCTTCTCTTCATGATATTTACATCGTATGTAGCGAGCGAAGGCTTGGCGATAGGTCTCGTTGAAAAGGGTGTAGATCAGGGGATTCACTCCAGAGGAGACGTATCCCACCCAGACAAAGAAGTTAATGAGTTTATAGAGAACCTCGCTGCAGTCGTCCTGACAGATAGCGACCAGCACATTGGTGATGAAGAACGGACACCACATGACCAGGAAGAGAAAGAAGACAATCCCCAAGACTTTGGAGGCCCTTTGCTCATTGTTTATGGCTTGCATCATGCCTCGTCTACCTTGGCCTTGTGGCGCTCCGAACAGACGCTTGTTGATTGGAAATGTGGACTTCTTGGAGGAGGACTCGCTTTTGAGCAGACTTGTGTCGCTTATCTTAGAGGAAGAATGTTTGGAGCTGCTCTTGTTCTCCTGCGGGAAGGAAGAGCTGTGCTTCTGGAGATCACGGAGAGTGAGGTAATAGCAGACTACCATGATGACCAGAGGAATGCAGAAGGCCACGAATGATCCAACGAGGACGAAGCGAGGCTCATTCAGGGCGCAGGTGCCATTTACAAACACCTTCTTCTTATCCTGGAAACCCATTACTGGAATGGGCATGGACAACACTGAAAGAAAAGAACAAAACAACAACAAGAGTGAAGGATCACGTCAGAAAGCTTGTTTTAACCCATCTCTTCCCAGACAGCAACATATTGTCGTCCCAGATTCGTCCCACATCTGGTACGTATTGAATCCACATGTACCAGATGTGTCCTGGATCTTGGCCGACACTATGTTGCTGTCTTGGATCCCACTGGTTACATTATTTCATTCCAGTTGCCCCACTGATAATGTGTTTCAAATCATTTAGATCATGTGTAAAAGGCCTGTCCTCGCTAGAAATTTTACGTTCCCAGAACGTTCTCAGAACGTCCCCGCTGGTGTCAAAGACGTCGCCTGGTAACGTTCCCATAAAGTCTTGAGACGGTCATGATGTGGAGTTCTGGGTTAGGGGACATTATTTGGTGGACATTCATGGAACATTCAGGACATTCTCGGAACGTTTTGGGGACCATATTTTACTTGGAAATTTGATGTTCCCAGAACGTCCCCATTGGTGTCAAAGATGTCGCCTGGTAACATTCCTAGAACGCTCCAAGACAGTCATGATGTGGAGTTCTTTAAAGGGTTAGGGGACATTATTTGGCGGACCTTCAGGGAACATTCATGGCGTTCTCGGAATGTTTAGGGGACCATATTTTATTTGGAAATTTGATGTTCCCAAAACGTCCCCTCTGGTGTCAAAGATGTCGCCTAGTAACGTCATTCCAAGTTGGTCATGATGTGGAGTTCTTTAAAGGGTTGGGGGCATTATTTGGCGGACATTCAGGACGTTCTCGGAACGTTTAGGGGACCATATTTTATTTGGAAATTTTATATTCCCAAAACGTCTGTGGTTGCCAGAATAATTATGTAATAAATACAGTAAAAATGTAAACATTTGCAGAACACCCTGTAAATTTTACAGTATAAAACTGTAAATTACAAACAAGAAAAAATGCAATTTAAACCGGTAAATCCAACAACGCACACTGCTAATAATATCTATTTTGTACCTTTAACATATACTGACCGTCAGTCATTTGCTCGTTTAGTTTCATTATCATGGACTTTTAGTTTGCTTTTCATTATTTCCTGTTGTCTTTGTTTATGTTTTCCGCCATCATTAGTTACTATAGCAATTCATCTGATCATCACACCTGTTAGTCTTTTAGTTCGTTATCAGTATGTATTTAAGTTCCTCGTTTCTCTGCCTTGATTGTTGATTATTGTTTATCAAACGCTGTTACGTTATCTGTGGATTAAACCCATAAAACCAAAACGTGCATAACGGACCACAAAAACTACTAAGAAACAGAATTATTTAAACTAAATACTTTAAAATGTGAAGTGTGACAAGGAATTCTAGGAATTCTAATTTGATTTGCCTTTTTCTATTTACATTTTTTTTTTACATTTAGCAGTATTTTACTGTAAAATGTCTGAAATGAAATGTCCGGTTAGATCTTTTACAGATTTTCCATGTATATAGTATGGAATATATAGTATTCTAAATTTCAGTCTTTCCGCTCACATGTAAATAATGAAACTGGCTTTTAATGGGAATGGGAGATGAGACTCTTGATTGGTTTATTGCACGTTACGTCCAAAACACACCCATGACTCATTAAGAGACGAGGGACAACCCTTTTGGGCCATGCGCCGGGTGCGCAGACCTTTTTTTCGTCGTTAAACAAGCAAAAATGGATTCGGACACACCCTAAGTGCACCTGCACCATGCGCTCAAATCGTTAAAATAGGGCCCATAGTGTTTAATTTTTAGTTGTCTGTAGTTTCAGTGAAGCAACTGTAATTAAGAACAGATTTAGACTTTTTTTGAAAAATCATGCAGTTTGTTTCATTGGGCTATCCAGGCTGAAATACATATTACTGGCATAAACAATGCACACTGATTGACAACACCAAATGAAAGAGCACGAGATTGGGGTGGGGATAGCTATTATTACTATCATAATTACAAAACCATAAGAGGAGCTGTGCAGAAATATGTGTCAGAAATGCTGAATACACATAATACGGTTGTAATGCTGACTGTGAGCAAAAAGACACACGGGCCTGATGCAGCAGTAATCGCTCCTCCTGTCAGTTCCTGTTAGCGCTGTTTCTCTAGGCATAGATGTCAAGCAGAGTCTACAACAGCCACAGGAGCACAGGGAAACAGGGTCAGACTGCTTGCCTGACTGCTCACATTATTGCATATACACTCACCTAAAGGATTATTAGGAACACCATACTAATACTGTGTTTGACCCCCTTTCGCCTTCAGAACTGCCTTAATTCTACGTGGCATTGATTCAACAAGGTGCTGAAAGCATTCTTTAGAAATGTTGGCCCATATTGATAGGATAGCATCTTGCAGTTGATGGAGATTTGTGGGATGCACATCCAGGGCACGAAGCTCCCGTTCCACCACATCCCAAAGATGCTCTATTGGGTTGAGATCTGGTGACTGTGGGGGCCATTTTAGTACAGTGAACTCATTGTCATGTTCAAGAAACCAATTTGAAATGATTCGAGCTTTGTGACATGGTGCATTATCCTGCTGGAAGTAGCCATCAGAGGATGGGTACATGGTGGTCATAAAGGGATGGACATGGTCAGAAACAATGCTCAGGTAGGCCGTGGCATTTAAACGATGCCCAATTGGCACTAAGGGGCCTAAAGTGTGCCAAGAAAACATCCCCCACACCATTACACCACCACCACCAGCCTGCACAGTGGTAACAAGGCATGATGGATCCATGTTCTCATTCTGTTTACGCCAAATTCTGACTCTACCATCTGAATGTCTCAACAGAAATCGAGACTCATCAGACCAGGCAACATTTTTCCAGTCTTCAACTGTCCAATTTTGGTGAGCTCGTGCAAATTGTAGCCTCTTTTTCCTATTTGTAGTGGAGATGAGTGGTACCCGGTGGGGTCTTCTGCTGTTGTAGCCCATCCGCCTCAAGGTTGTGCGTGTTGTGGCTTCACAAATGCTTTGCTGCATACCTCGGTTGTAACGAGTGGTTATTTCAGTCAAAGTTGCTCTTCTATCAGCTTGAATCAGTCGGCCCATTCTCCTCTGACCTCTAGCATCAACAAGGCATTTTCGCCCACAGGACTGCCGCATACTGGATGTTTTTCCCTTTTCACACCATTCTTTGTAAACTCTAGAAATGGTTGTGCGTGAAAATCCCAGTAACTGAGCAGATTGTGAAATACTCAGACCGGCCCGTCTGGCACCAACAACCATGCCACGCTCAAAATTGCTTAAATCACCTTTCTTTCCCATTCTGACATTCAGTTTGGAGTTCAGGAGATTGTCTTGACCAGGACCACACCCCTAAATGCATTGAAGCAACTGCCATGTGATTGGTTGATTAGATAATTGCATTAATGAGAAATTGAATAGGTGTTCCTAATAATCCTTTAGGTGAGTGTATTAGCTGCAACATCCTGCAAACCAATCTGGCAATGTTTTATGTATTGGTTTTAAGTCTAGAGCGGCAGCCTGTGGCAAGCAGGGGAATCACTGGCACAGCGATCATTATTAACAAACCTTTATATAGAGTCACATGCTAAAAATATAATGCTAACGTTATGCTAACACACCGTTGTCGGTATGTTTACACGACAACGGTGTACTAAAACTTTTGAGTACAAACAACAACATTGTCAAAACGATCCCCATTCACACGGATCTAGGGCTGCAACTAACGATTATTTTGATAGTCGGTTAGTTGGTCGAATATTTTTCGATTAATCGGATAAAAGGCCCTTTTTTTTATTATTTTATTGACAAAACACACTATTCCACATCCTGCCCAATGGTGTCCTTCAAACTGTCAGCTGAGTGCTATAAAAACATATATAGTGAATATATCTACCCTTACAAAAATTAACCATGGTTTTACATTGAATAAAACAAACAAATATCATATTAATTAATAAATAACAGGGTTATTGTAGTTATTCAATGGTAACCAAACGGTATACAAATGGTAATCAATACAGCAAAAACATGGTTTTATTATTATAATATAAAAAAATTTATTTTTTATATTATAATAAATAATACAGTTACTTTACAGTTACTACTCTCATAAAATACTTGAATTACATGTTGACCTTTAAAACTAAATTTAGCGTCCAACAGCAGATATTTCAGCTAAATGAGTGTTTTTGCACTGAATGTCTCCCTCAGTCTCTGCGCTCTGTCTGTTTGACGCGCATGCGCGCGCCCGCTCGTTCAGTGAAGTTTGAAGTTTAACACAGACTGCCAGGAAGCGCTTTCATGCAAAATGGAAATACTCGCGTGAATTAGTAGCATTTACAGATGAGGATATAACTACTGTTCTCTATATAGATCAGTGGATATAACCTGTAAAATTAACGTTTTGCGCTGAGGATGTACACACACACACACACATCTGTCAAGTGCATGGCAGGGTATCCTCCACTATTTCTAGATGCACATTTTGTCCATAAAATGCGTTATTCAGTGCTGTAATTTGGCATGATTGGTGGAAGCTTATCGTGCACAGAGGGCAGACCCGACTAATCGATAATGAGAATTGTCATCGATGATTTTCATTATCGATTATTATCGATTTTATCGATTAGTTGTTGCAGCCCTACACGGATCCGACTACAGACGCTGTATTCTGCTGTCAGGCCTAGTGGCGGTTCTAGGGGGAGGCCAGGGTGGGCCAGTGCCCCGTGTCAACAAGCTTGGCCCCCCTAAATTTGGAATCGTATCGCACCAAACAATTTTCTGAAACTGGTTGCAATGTGCAGTTTTTGCTGTTGCGGTATGTGAAGAAAAGAGTCATTTATTGTGTCATAACCAGTAACCAATGCAGAGAAGCAAAACCGCACGAGGAGGCTGCGCGCTGTGTTGCGCGCAAGTAGTGATGTCCGTTTATGAATGAATCGTCACTCAGTCTGCGTTCGCTCAAATAGTTTTAAAACGCGGGCTATAATGGTTGCTACGCACTTGATTGATTGATAAAATAAGCTCTCTTTGTACACGTTGTGTTGTGCGTAACTTCACCCATACGCAGCAGTGATACTGTAGATTAATTTTACTGACTTGACGACTGGCCGTCATTTCGTTCATTTAAACATACTGGTAAGCCTAGTTAAAATATAAATTTTTTAATGGCTAATTTCTCCGAACACGTCCACATATGCAATCTTTGATCATATTCCAAATTAGGAAGACATGCAGCCAAAGATAAATTATGACCAACGCAATGAAAGAACCGTTCATGAGCGACTATCAGAGGTGTGTTTCGCCACAGAGACAGGTAAAAGAAAATATTTCAGTCTTGTTCACATATAGCGAGAAATTATTTTATTTTATCCAATTGTCCAGTGTTGCTTAAAGAGTATTAGATGTTTGTTTTTATACCCATGCTAACTTTGCAAAGAGTCCGCTAACAGAGAACAGACGTAGGCTACAAAACATGTAAAATAAATGGTGTAGTTTTGCTTTTATTAATTGAGCACGCATGATCATATTACAGATACATTCATTTTCAAATAAATAAATGAACTTGAAATTTTTTTACTTCACGTGTAGAGATTGCAGAGTGATACAGTACATGGCCAAATAAAAACAGAAAATAGGTTAAAGGGTTAGTTCACCCAAAAAGAAAATAAAAACACCTAATGTAACTCGTGTTGTTCCAAAAACCTGTATTAGTTGCAATGTCGGTAACCAAACAATTCCCCTGAGCTCAGCTCACCCGGGTCCACATGACAACTTTCACATCACCAATTATTCTGCCAGTGTGAACACGCCCCCACATTTACATCAGTATAAGCAATATAACATGAGTAACGAGTGCAATATCACACGAGTTCTGGTTCCCTTTCGAGGGAACTCGCACTGCGTCGGAACGACACTTTGGGGACGCTCCCTTAGCGTTGCGCGTCTGAAGCATGAATGAAACTAAGACCGATCTTGATTGGTGCTACGTCATGACGTAGTATGTGACGGCATACCCGGAAGTATAAAGGGATGCCGGCTCACAACTGCCCTAGCTTTTTCGCTCTTCAGCAGCGCTCTGTGTGTGTGTGTGAAGTGAGACTGATATTTCTAGTTCAGTAAAATAATTTTGTGAAAAAGAGTGTTTGAAATATGACGAGTGAGCAGTTCAAGAAGTGTGTGCACCCCTGCCCTCGCTACATCACGGGTGGGGACACGCATTTGTTGTGTGTAGACTGCTTGGGAGCGCAGCACGCTCGGTCAGCTCTCGAGGGGGCTGGCTGCGAGCACTGTGAAGCACTATCGATCAGAGTGCTGCGCTCCCGCCTGGCCGTGTTTGACGAGGCCGGCCAGGCTCGCGTTCCCCGCGGTTCAGGTCCCGCGTCCGTTGAGGAGGCGCGGCGGCTTAGATCATGGGGATCGCAACGGGAACTGGCTGATGAGATTGGGACTGCCGAGGCACTTTCCCAATCATCCTCAGACAGTTCTGATGCCCTTCCTCCCCGTGCAGAAGCCCGCGCTGCGGCTTCTTCTGCGCGAGGAGAGGGTCCGATGTTTGTGCTGTCTGCATCTGAGGATGTGGATGTGCTCAGCATCGAGGCGGGTGACGTGGAGGTGCACTCGTCACCTCAAGTGCCCGCTTATGAGGAGCTCGTAGAGGTTGTGACTCGTGCGGTGGCCAGACTTAACATCAGCTGGCAATGAGTTGTGCAAATCGTGGAATAGACCACACTCCTCCCGCCTCTCTAATCCATCAGTGATGGATTATAGTAACATCGTGGGGGCGGGAGAGCATGGCTATGGGAGAATGCCGCGTGTGGAGGAGGCTTTGGCCAGCTACCTCTCTCCTGATGCGGCGTCCTCCCTAAAAACCCGGTGCTGCCCACCAAGCCATGTAGAGATACATCGGCGATGGTGGGCAGGGCATATATGGCGGCAGGTCGGGCTGGTGCATGTCTGCATACCATGGCTCTATTGCAGGCATACCAGGCCGACCTTCTAAAAGACTTGGATGAGGGCGGGGGACCCACACCTGAGGATGTGGCTGAGCTCCGCAGAGCGACAGATTTGTCTCTCCGTGTCACCAAGGAGACGGCCCGAGCTGTGGGCCGCTCCATGTCGGCTTTGGTGGCCACGGAGAGGCATCTGTGGTTAAATCTGTCGGGCATCAGGGAGAAGGATAAATCTGTTCTTCTTGATGCTCCTCTTTCGCCTTCTGGCCTGTTCGGCGACGCTGTCAACTCGGTCGTCGACAGGTTTCAGGAGGCAGAGAGGCAGTCTGCGGCGTTCCAGCAGTTCATCCCTCGCCGCTCCAAGTCTAAAGGGGCTGGTCCTAAGACCGACCAGCCCCAGCCGTCATCGAGCTCCTTGTACCGGCAGGTACAGAAAGAGAGCGTCGCCTCTAGAGCCCCTCCTCAGGGAGCTTGGCAACAGAGGCGGCGTTCTCGCCCAAAGCCGGCTCAGCAGAAGGGCGACCTGAGGGCCGTCCTTCAGGCTAGGAAGAGTTTGGGGAAGAGGTCCTAGCTGTGGTAGGACCTCTGAGGGCAGTCCCCTCCGTAGAGAAGCGGCTGAGGCCGTCTTCTTCGCGGAGCCCTCTGGAAATCGATGTGGTAATCCCGCCGTCTGTGACGCTTCGGGCCACATCAATTTCCAGTGTACGCGCGCTGCCTCGTCCACCCCGAGGGGTTTCGGGCGGGCAGCGATGGCGTCCGCACACCGAAAATCGTCCACGACCTCTCCCTGCCGGTCAGCCGCTTCAGGGGGTCGAGAGCGGTATTCAAAAAACACCAGAGGTCAGTCTCGAGAGGCTGATTCCCTTAGTAGATTGTCTCCAGGCGTGGCAACGCCTGTCGAATGTGTCACCATGGGTCCTGCGGACTGTAGAAAAGGGGTACAGACTGCAGTTCGGCCACAGCCCACCAAGGTTCAATGGGGTGGTCTGGACTGCAGTGATCCCAGAGCAGGCTCTGGTTATGGAACAAGAAGTACACTCCCTGTTGGTAAAGGAGGCCATAGAACGTGTTCCTCCGTCAGAAAGGGAGTCGGGGTTCTACAGCCGGTACTTTATAGTTCCCAAAAAGGACGGGGGTTTGCGTCCAATTTTAGATCTGAGATATTTGAACCGGTCTCTGAGGAGGTTCAGGTTCAAAATGCTCACAGTATCTATTATCGTGAATCAAATTCGGTCTGAGGACTGGTTTGTCACGATAGATCTAAAGGACGCATACTTCCATGTTTCCATCAGTCCTTTTCACAGAAAGTTCTTCGGGGACGAAGCGTTCCAATATCGGGTTCTTCCGTTTGGCCTAGCTCTTTCCCCTTGAACGTTCACCAAATGCATGGATGCAGCTCTGGCTCCACTGAGACTCCAGGGCATTCGTGTACTGAACTATATCGACGACTGGCTCATATTGGCCCAGTCGCGAGAAATGGCAGTTCGGCATCGAGATGTCGTCCTTGGCCACATTCAGAGCTTGGAGTTGAGGCTCAACACGAAAAAGAGCGTGTTGACGCCCTCCCAGAGGACCACGTTCCTGAGAATAGTATGGGACTCGAGGACGATGCGGGCACAGATGTCTCGAGTCCATACGCGCGATGGTCTCCAGTGTAAAGCTAGGCCGCAACATCACTGTAAAGCAGTTTCAAAGACTACTGGGGCTCATGGCAGCTGCGTCCAACGTAATACCTTTTGGCCTGCTGTACATGAGACCCCTACAGTGGTGGCTGAAAGCCAAGGGGTTTTCCCAGAAGGGAAATCCATTCCGTATGATCAGGGTAACGCACAGATGCCTTCGTTCCCTATCAATATGGAAGAAACCCTGGTTTCTGTCCCAAGGGCCAGTGTTGGGAGCGTCATGTTGCCGGAAATCTGTTTCGACAGACGCCTCCCTCACTGGTTGGGGTGCGGTCATGGACGGCCGCTTTACCCAGGGTCTGTGGCAGGACCATCATCATTCATGGCATATGAATTGCCTGGAGATGCTGGCAATGTTCAGGGCTCTGAGGAGCTTCCTCACAGATCTCAGGGGTTATCATGTTCTGGTACGATCCGACAGTATGTCAGTGGTCGCGTACCTGAACCATCAGGGGGGTCTGAGGTCTCGCCCTCTATGCAGACTGGCGCATCAGATCCTCCTGTGGTCCCAGGGGAAATTGTCGTCTCTCAGAGCGATGTATGCATTTCCCCCGATAGCTCTGCTCCCGGGAGTTCTGGAGAGGGTCCGGCAGGACGGGGTCAGTCTACTCCTAGTAGCCCCGTACTGGCCGGCCCGAGTATGGTTCTCAGACATCATAGCACTGCTGGCAGGTCCTCCATGGCAGATCCCTTTGAGGAGGGACCTGCTGTCTCAGGCAGGGGGCACAATATTTCACCCCCAGCCAGAGCTGTGGAAGCTCTGGGTCTGGCCCCTGAGGGGGTTCAGTACTTAGAGGCTGGCCTGTCGGCAGGAGTAGTGGAGACCATACTTAGTTCCAGGGCTCCTTCCACGAGAAGGTTGTACGGCTTAAAGTGGAATTTATTTTCCACTTGGTGCGGGGAGCGTGAGGTGGACCCAGTTAACTGCCCAGTGGCTTCAGTGCTGGAGTTCCTCCAAGATCGCTTCACTGCGGGGCTTACCCCGTCCACACTTAAGGTGTACGTGGCTGCCATTACGGCTTTCCACGCTCCTGTAAGTGATGGGCCTCTGGGGAGGCACCCTTTAGTCGTACGTTTCCTCCGTGGTACTTGGAGGATGAGGCCTGCAACTCGCTCCAGAGTTCCAACTTGGGATCTGGCGGTGGTTCTCGAGGGATTGGCTTCGGCCCCCTTCGAACCACTCGAGTCAGCGACAGATCGAGTTCTGTCGCTAAAGGTGGCACTGCTCCTTGCTATCACCTCACTTAAGAGGGTGGGGGACCTCCAGGCCTTGGCTATAACGCTGACTTGCCTGGAGTTTGCCCCGGGCGGAGTTAAGGCTATCCTTCATCCGAGGCCAGGCTATGTGCCCAAGGTGCCATCGAGTGTGGCACGGCCTACGGTTCTGCAGGCTTTTCATCCTCCACCTCATGTGTCGGCTGAAGAGGGGAGACTTCATCTGCTCTGCTCGGTCAGAGCATTGCAAATTTATCTGCAGAAGTCTTTGCAGTGGAGAAGGTCGGACCAACTGTTAGTGTGTTTCGGGTCTCCTAGGAAGGGGCTACCCGCGTCCAAGCAGACGGTTAGTAATTGGATCTTCCAGGCGATTGCCTTGGCCTATCAGGTGCGCGGTTTGCCTTCACCTTTGGCCTTGAGGGCGCATTCCACTAGGGGCATGGCCTCTTCTAGGGCCCTTCATTTGGGGGTCCCACTTCAGGAGATCTGTGAGGCAGCCGGCTGGGCTAGCCCAGACACTTTTATCAGATTTTATAGTCTGCATCTTCCTGTGACGCCAGGCGCTAGGGTGCTCTCGTCCTAAGTGTGCCTGGGTTCCAGCTTCACACTAGGGCAGGCATGGTTCGTGGTGGCATAGTGGGCATTTCGTTCCCCAAAGTGTCGTTCCGACGCAGTGCGAGTTCCCTCGAAAGGGAACGTCTCGGGTTATGACTATAACCCTTGTTCCCTGAAAAGGGAACGAGACACTGCGTCGCCTTGCCACGCCTCTCCATGCCTGGGAGCGACTTGCTTCATTGCGAAAGAGCTAGCGCGGTTGTGAGCCGGCGTCCCTTTATACTTCCGGGTATGCCGTCACATACTACGTCATGACGTAGCACCAATCAAGATCGGTCTTAGTTTCATTCATGCTTCAGACGCGCAACGCTAAGGGAGCGTCCCCAAAGTGTCGTTCCGACTCAGTGTCTCGTTCCCTTCTCAGGGAACAAGGGTTATAGTCATAACCCGAGACGTTTTCTACCCAAAATAGCATGAGTGCAAATGCGAAACTTACTCTTATACAACAGTTTAATAAAATAAATAAGTTAATATTGTTTTCAACATAAGAAAGTGTAACCCTGTTAAAATATATTCATTAGTAGGCTATAAGATATACAAGTTTGAATAAATATTTTCATAGTTTAATAAATATAATTTAAGGTTAAAAAATTTAAGATTCATTGACCAGCAATGAAGTTATTATTTTGCAATGAGAGAAATGCCTATTGGGTAATGTTTATGGTTTACTGTATACAGCATTTAAAATGTTAACTATTTGTTGAGTAATAATATATGTGAAAATGCTTTCAAGATGCCTGTAAGAATAGGAAAAAAGAGTTACACAAATGTTTTGTGTAATTATTTTATTTCTGAAAGTTTTGTGTATGAGCCAATAACAGTGGAGGTAAAAGTAAAAAAAAAAAAAAAGAAGAGTTTGTTTTTTTTGGAGCTGAAAGAGAAACACGATTGTGGTGAATGTAGCTAATACACCAGATGAGTGAAAGTGTTCAACAAGGACTCGAAACGTTAATGAATATAGCTCTGTCTGTGCGAGTGGTAAACTCATCATAGTAAGACAGAAATAAGTTTAAGTTAGGTGTTTTTGCATGGACTTTGCTGACAAGCGCGCGGCCAGCGACCTCGATTAGTGAAGGTACTGGTTTTTTGTTTGGCCTATGTGGTGAAGCAGCCAATTGGTTTAAGGCTACAACACACCCGAGCTACATTCATACATTTGAAGGGTATTTCACATTAAGCTAAGGTTTTGCCGGCTTTTTTTCCCCCTTGGGCCCTTAGGTTTTGAATGTGAATTTGATTGCATTTGTGATCTGAAAGTGATTTTGACAGGACATATCTAACTTTTTCTAAGTAAATCTGTTTTACTTTTGTATAACACAGTTGTGATTATTGACTCTTTGATATTTTGAGTTAATTAAGAAAAAGAGTAATTTTTGGTTTAAATGTGAAAGTGTTTATAGGATAAAAGTAAGTCCAAGATATTTCATTTCTTGCTAAAGTGTAAATATTACTGCTTAAACAGTGATTTAAAGGGGGAAAATATTTCATATAATGAGTTTGTAATTACAATACACACACACACACACCAGTTAAACACTGATACGTTTATTATTGAAACCTCACTTATTTGATTGGATAGATAGTTAAAGAACTCAGGATAGCCACCTCTCATTATAGTCAAGCACACTAGAGAGGCGCTACAAAAGTCATATTTGGAACGACATGGGGGTGAGTAAATGGTGATAGAATTTTCATTTTTAGGTGAACTATCCATTTACTACTGGTTAAGATAAATGTTAACGTGTGCCCCCTAAAAGCACAAGTGGCCCCTGCCTGGCCCCCCCAGTTACCGTAGTCTAGAACCGCCACTGGTCAGGCCAAACACAACGCGCCTATAGACTGAGCATGTAATACGCATGCGTATAACGCCACCGTTTACACAAATTTACACTGTATTATTTTCAAAAACTTGCGTTTTTAAAAGTTTGATTTTCAGGCCCCCAAAACGCCATTGCAGTCTTTTAAATAGGCATCTGAAATAATAAACTATGTGCAGATTTTTCGATACATATCGACATTGAAATATCTGAAACGCTTCAATACTCATTTTCCTCAGAATAGAAACACGACACCAGCATCTCTTGCTGCTGTCACAGGGCTTGAATTTCAGCGTGTGATTTCACATAATTTTACTCATTCCCTCAGATTTTGTGCTCAAACACCCAAAGTGCGGCACATAAAGCCGCCTCTCAGCACTAAATTGAGTTCTTTTTCGTTGCTCATTACTCTTAAACAGTCAAACACACACCAAATAATGTCAAAATGCCGGTCTTGGTGAGTATTCACGTGAACACAGTCAGTTCTGTTTTAAGTGAACGTAAACAGTTGAGAAAGAAAACGCATGTGTATCAGTGTAATGGATCCGTGTGTCAGGTCTTAAAGTGACAGCAGCCTAATAAACCTGCTGACAAATTATGAGATAATATAAAAAATATCTATATAGCAGTTTTCCCCCATGGTATCGGGGTGATTGGCACAAATATTGATTTCGATCTTGATTCAGCATCAATTCATATGTATAGCCTACTGTACATATAAGGAAAAATACGTTTGCCTTTTAAAGCACTATTTTAAACTTTTCTTGGCTTAAATTATATTTGCTCGCATTCATTAATATTCACTTGTGTGTGCTTATACGTATCATTAAAGATGTTAGGATGTAAGTTATTAACATTTTAAAATTTCACATGTAAAGAAATCTAGTGTTTGATCATGTCTAAATATTTATTCAAATGCAAAACCTAAAAATAAGTAAGCAGTTATGATCTGCAATACTTTTTTGAGCAACTAGACTAGACACATGTATATTTATTAAAGAGCCATACAGGCACCTAGTGGATAATGGCATTACAAATGAAAATTATTATTTTTCCAGCCACAAAATGACTAAAATTTTCCTCTTTGCACTGGAATTCTCTATTTTAACCTTAAGTACTACACTAATTGTAATATAAATAATACAAATATTAGAAGAAAAATATTTTAAGTGGTCATTAATGGACCATAATTATTGCCAAATAGTATTTAGTACCAAAAGATCTCCTCAAAATATTCAATAAATATTATTGAACTAAAATATAGAACATTTAATTCATTGAAAAATAGTTAAGGTCACATTTGACCACCAATGAGTATGAGTGTGACCAATTAATAAGGAATACCTGAGACTAAATACAAGAAAAACATTAACATTAATGTTAACAATCTCCGTCACTCTCCATAATAAAATTATATTGTAAATGTGGTTGACGTAATAATCAATGCACACTGTGCTGTACTGTTTACCAAAAACTGCTGCAAACACCTGTATAGTGGAGCTGTTGTCTGTTCAAATGTATCGACAGCGCTGGTTTGTTTAGAACTGTTGAGAGCTCCATGAACCACGTGACCGCGCGCCGCCGCCGCGAGAGGAAAGCACGTCGCAACTGTTTTTCATCGGCTCTGGCTTTAATGCCACATTAAGTGCACATTAAGTTTCATATTAAAACTTAAAAAAAATGTAAAAGCTTACACTTTGTTTCATATCAAAAGCAGGTTCGGCAATTTGGCGTGAGATTTACATGGGCAGAGTGAGAGCGTGAGACAGAGCCTGAAAGCGCGTGTTTCACGCCAAATGCGTGAGAGTTGGCAACCCTGTGACCGGTGAGAAAAAAAGTAAACTCTTCTTGCCTTACAACCAAATCATGACAATAAGGCAGTTTTCTTGTTTTATTTTAACCCTGATGAATGCCTGAGTGCTGTAATATGTTTCTGATTCTGTTTTCTGTACAGTATAAATCATCATCTGAACACTGGATGCTTCATTCTCACCTACAGAAATGGTCCAAACAGTGATTATTTTGAGCATGGCCTTGCAAAGTGAGTTGCTGCGGCTGTATTTGATTGGATTACGGATGCCGATATAGCGGTCCAGAGAAATGGCACACAGGTGCATGATGGAGGCTGTGGAGAAGAGCACATCGAGGAAGATCCACATGGGACACAGCAGCTCAGGGAGAGGCCATGTGTGATCTGCAAACAGACAGTTTCAGAAGCACAGGCACAAACTGGTAGTGAGTAGAGCGGAGTGTAAAATCCTAGTATTTTCACAAACCGTTAACACGTTTCAGCTGGCACTTTTTTACATTTTAAGGCAAGACACTACAAGTGAATAAAGTAAAAATGTTAACTAATAGGTATCACCATACTTGATTAATCACAGTACGTTAAGTTTTGCGTTACAAGTTTTCTGAAATGTTTAAATATAAAAATGATGCATTATCTAATTAAATATGCACTCATTTGCATACATTTGTGGAACAGAAATCTGAAGATTGGATAAATCCAGGTTTTTACAGAGTTTTACAGAGAAGATTTTGGATTTCTCTTTTTATCACTCCATAAATCAGAAAATACTTTTCTTTCTTTCAACAGCCAGAAAAAAAAAATCATCATGTTTTTAGGAATAACATGTTATGAACAAAGTGAACAAACCCCTCTGTGAAAACCTCCAGAATATAGACTACATTAGAAGAGATTAGAATAAAATAGATGAAGATGACATAAACAAATGTGTATTTTGATTATGTTCTTTTTCACTAGAACAAGAAGAAGCCAAAAATATCAAAATTCATCATTGCCTGAAAAAACAATGGATTTGCCTGAAGTGTCTAGCCTGAATTTATATGCCACGACCTAGTTGTTCCACAAACAATAAATTGAATATAATAAACTGATATTACAATTACTTTAAAGTGTAAAATTCAGGTGAATCACACAAAGACATGTCTGGGCTATATTTCACCACAAATAAAGGATAAAAAAGAAGAAAAGAAATGATTGGTAACACTTTAAAATGCAGTTTAACATTTGATAACTAGTTATGAAAAAATTTAAAATATTTCTAAAGCATTTACTAATCTTTATTAAACATTTAGTAATTTAGTGAACAGTATTAAAATCAAAGGTTAATATTATTTAATGGACCTGAGCTAAAATGAACTAACAATGAACAGTTGTATTTTTAAATGCATTTCTCATTGTTAATTAGTTAATGCATTAACTAACGTTAATGAATAGTAAAGTGTTACCAATATACACTCACCTAAAGGATTATTAGGAACACCATACTAATACTGTGTTTGACCCCCTTTCGCCTTCAGAACTGCCTTAATTCTACGTGGCATTGATTCAACAAGGTGCTGAAAGCATTCTTTAGAAATGTTGGCCCATATTGATAGGATAGCATCTTGCAGTTGATGGAGATTTGTGGGATGCACATCCAGGGCACGAAGCTCCCGTTCCACCACATCCCAAAGATGCTCTATTGGGTTGAGATCTGGTGACTGTGGGGGCCATTTTAGTACAGTGAACTCATTGTCATGTTCAAGAAACCAATTTGAAATGATTCGAGCTTTGTGACATGGTGCATTATCCTGCTGGAAGTAGCCATCAGAGGATGGGTACATGGTGGTCATAAAGGGATGGACATGGTCAGAAACAATGCTCAGGTAGGCCGTGGCATTTAAACGATGCCCAATTGGCACTAAGGGGCCTAAAGTGTGCCAAGAAAACATCCCCCACACCATTACACCACCACCACCAGCCTGCACAGTGGTAACAAGGCATGATGGATCCATGTTCTCATTCTGTTTACGCCAAATTCTGACTCTACCATCTGAATGTCTCAACAGAAATCCAGACTCATCAGACCAGGCAACATTTTTCCAGTCTTCAACTGTCCAATTTTGGTGAGCTCGTGCAAATTGTAGCCTCTTTTTCCTATTTGTAGTGGAGATGAGTGGTACCCGGTGGGGTCTTCTGCTGTTGTAGCCCATCCGCCTCAAGGTTGTGCGTGTTGTGGCTTCACAAATGCTTTGCTGCATACCTCGGTTGTAACGAGTGGTTATTTCAGTCAAAGTCGCTCTTCTATCAGCTTGAATCAGTCGGCCCATTCTCCTCTGACCTCTAGCATCAACAAGGCATTTTCGCCCACAGGACTGCCGCATACTGGATGTTTTTCCCTTTTCACACCATTCTTTGTAAACTCTAGAAATGGTTGTGCGTGAAAATCCCAGTAACTGAGCAGATTGTGAAATACTCAGACCGGCCCGTCTGGCACCAACAACCATGCCACGCTCAAAATTGCTTAAATCACCTTTCTTTCCCATTCTGACATTCAGTTTGGAGTTCAGGAGATTGTCTTGACCAGGACCACACCCCTAAATGCATTGAAGCAACTGCCATGTGATTGGTTGATTAGATAATTGCATTAATGAGAAATTGAACAGGTGTTCCTAATAATCCCTTAGGTGAGTGTATATTTTACATAAAGACAAAGAAACCCATTCAAGGAAAATTACTTTTTATTTTCATGACAAAAACAATTATTTTTAGAGAGCTTTTGTGAGACTCGTCCTTTTAGCCTTTCAGTTTCAGGTGTGCTTTGCTTTCGTGTACATGCTTTAAAAACATTTTCAGACAATTTTTGTATAGTTGCAGCAAAAAAGAAGCTTAGTACTTACTGTAGAGAATACTAATGAGTGAGGCTGGCATAACCAGGAATCCCACCAGCATGTCAGCCAAGGCCAGTGAGCACAGGAAGTAGTTGGTGGCATTGTGCAGCTTGCTTTCGATGGACACCGCCATGATCACCAGTATATTTCCCGCAATGGTAAAAAATATAATCGCCAGGATGAAGAGAGCCGCCCAGTTCTTCCCCACAGGTTGTGTGTCCTCTAATTCTGGGAAGTTGGATTTGAAATAGCTGTGATTGATTGTCGAAGAGACGTTCCAGGGAAGAGTAGCGTTCAATAAGGCCATCGTGGGAAAGTCAAATCGAAGTCTGATATTGCTCTCAGCATCTAGTGTTGATTCTGTTTGAGATGTAAGATCAGTCTCAGGTCGTCTTCGTTACAACTGCTTACTCTCGTTCGTGGTTGTGTGTCCTACACCTACACAGACAATACTGTTTAGATGAAGAGACAGATAAACATTAACAGCATGATTTTATAGATAGATAGATAGATAGATAGATAGATGTTTATTTAATTCCTGTGAAGAGGCATGGCTGGTTAAGCACATCCTATTCTTTTGAAACCATTATTAACAAATATTGAGACATGTAAATGTCTGTTTAAACTCAGAGTGAAATGACTTATCTGAATTCTTGCAGGAAAAAGATCATACATCAAAAGTGTTATGAGTTTAATAGTTTAGCGCTAACTTCTACTGTATGTTTACCTGATAGCAAATATGTTGATGATATTATCTAGAAGATATCGTCATACCTGTGCAAACCCAAAAGATACAGGAAGACCAGTCTAAATAAACTTTGAAGCAGTTATTTTCACGCATGCAGTCAGAACAACTGATGGGTTATGACTCAGATATCTGTCACTTTGTTGAGGCTTGCCAAACTAGACCAATGCCAACATGGAACGGTTGAGTTGGGTCACCATTTCATGTATAATAATAAAATAACACTTCACTTCAGCATTTATTCTCCTTGTACAGTTGTCACCATTCTGTTTAGTCTTGTTCATGGACTTTCAGTTTGTTTTCATATGTCGTGTTTCTTTGTTCAGTTTCCCGCCACTCGTCTGTCTCCCTGGTTACCGTCATTATGAGTTCATTTAGTTCATCTGTGTATGTTTAATCTTGTTTGCGTTCACCATTTAAGTTGTTCCTTCTCCTGGGGCCTGTACCATGATGGTAGCTGAACAAACTCAGGGTTACAGGATTAGTTTTGAGTTGACAAAACCAAACCAAACCAATCCGGCTTTGTTGGTACCATGCTGATCATCAGCTTTCTCTGTCAGCTCAGGCTTTGATTCTGAGTTTGTAGAGCGCACATGAAAGTGTGACATCAGCAGTAAACAGCCAATCGCATGCCTTTCAACAGAGAAAGTGTGATTCACTTCTCGCAAGAGAGCCAACGAGATTCAAAACTCTTTTGCTGAAGATTAAAGGGGTCATGAAATCAAATTTTCCTTGCGCTTTTGACATATAAGAGGTCATCATACTCTAAGAATATCCTGTAAGTTTCAGAACTGAAAACTTCCTTGTTATGACGTCAAAGGAAGGCAAGCCCCGCCTCTAGAGAAGAATATCAACGCCTACTTCATCACTGCCTGTTTAGCCCCGCCCGCCGATTCACGCATGACATGCAATAGAATAGGTAGCCTAAGTAACAGATCAAGCTAAACCAGATCAAGCTACCAAGCAATAAACATGCCATTGAGGAAACTGCCTGGACTCGACAGTAATGCAACATGTAAGTAACTGTGTTATAGATCTAAATATAATGCCACGATCTTAATATAATGCCATAGATCTGAATATAATGCTATAGCCCTAAATATAACGCCATAGATCTAAATATAATGCCATAGATCTAAATATAATGCCATAGATCTGAATATAATGCTATAGCCCTAAATATAATGCCATAGATCTTAATATAATGCCATAGATCTGAATATAATGCCATAGATCTGAATATAATGCCATAGATCTAAATATAACGCCATAGATCTAAATGTAATGCCATAGAACTAAATATAATGCCATAGATCTAAATATAATGCTATAGATCTGAATATAATGCCATAGATCTGAATATAATGCCATAGATCTAAATATAATGCTATAGATCTGAATATAATGCCATAGATCTAAATATAATGCCATAGATCTAAATATAATGCTATAGATCTGAATATAATGCCATAGATCTAAATATAATGCCATAGATCTAAATATAATGCCATAGATCTAAATATAATGCTATAGATCTGAATATAATGCCATAGATCTGAATATAATGCTATAGATCTGAATATAATGCTATAGATCTGAATATAATGCCATAGATCTGAATATAATGCCATAGATCTAAATATAATGCTATAGATCTGAATATAATGCCATAGATCTAAATATAATGCCATAGATCTAAATATAATGCTATAGATCTGAATATAATGCCATAGATCTAAATATAATGCCATAGATCTAAATATAATGCCATAGATCTAAATATAATGCTATAGATCTGAATATAATGCCATAGATCTAAATATAATGCCATAGATCTAAATATAATGCTATAGATCTGAATATAATGCCATAGATCTGAATATAATGCCATAGATCTAAATATAATGCTATAGATCTGAATATAATGCCATAGATCTAAATATAATGCCATAGATCTAAATATAATGCTATAGATCTGAATATAATGCCATAGATCTGAATATAATGCCATAGATCTAAATATAATGCCATAGATCTAAATATAATGCCATAGATCTGAATATAATGCCATAGATCTAAATATAATGCCATAGATCTAAATGTAATGCCATAGAACTAAATATAATGCCATAGATCTAAATATAATGCCATAGATCTGAATATAATGCCATAGATCTAAATATAATGCTATAGATCTGAATATAATGCCATAGATCTAAATATAATGCCATAGATCTAAATATAATGCCACGATCTTAATATAATGCCATAGATCTAAATATAATGCCATAGATCTAAATATAACGCCATAGATCTAAATATAATGCCATAGATCTAAATATAATGCCACGATCTTAATATAATGCCATAGATCTAAATATAATGCCATAGATCTAAATATAACGCCATAGATCTAAATATAATGCCATAGATCTAAATATAACGCCATAGATCTGAATATAATGCTATAGATCTAAATATAATGCCATAGATCTAAATATAACGCCATAGATCTGAATATAATGCTATAGATCTGAATATAATGCTATAGATCTGAATATAATGCCATAGATCTGAATATAATGCCATAGATCTGAATATAATGCCATAGATCTAAATATAATGCCATAGATCTAAATATAATGCCACGATCTTAATATAATGCCATAGATCTAAATATAATGCCATAGATCTAAATATAATGCCACGATCTTAATATAATGCCATAGATCTAAATATAATGCTATAGATCTGAATATAATGCCATAGATCTGAATATAATGCCATAGATCTAAATATAATGCCATAGATCTAAATATAATGCCATAGATCTGAATATAATGCCATAGATCTAAATATAATGCCATAGATCTAAATGTAATGCCATAGAACTAAATATAATGCCATAGATCTAAATATAATGCCATAGATCTGAATATAATGCCATAGATCTAAATATAATGCTATAGATCTGAATATAATGCCATAGATCTAAATATAATGCCATAGATCTAAATATAATGCCACGATCTTAATATAATGCCATAGATCTAAATATAATGCCATAGATCTAAATATAACGCCATAGATCTAAATATAATGCCATAGATCTAAATATAACGCCATAGATCTGAATATAATGCTATAGATCTAAATATAATGCCATAGATCTAAATATAACGCCATAGATCTGAATATAATGCTATAGATCTGAATATAATGCTATAGATCTGAATATAATGCCATAGCTCTGAATATAATGCCATAGATCTGAATATAATGTCATAGATCTAAATATAATGCCATAGATCTTAATATAATGCTATAGATCTGAATATAATGCTATAGATCTAAATATAATGCCATAGATCTAAATATAACGCCATAGATCTGAATATAATGCTATAGATCTGAATATAATGCTATAGATCTGAATATAATGCTATAGATCTAAATATAATGCCATAGATCTAAATATAACGCCATAGATCTGAATATAATGCTATAGATCTGAATATAATGCTATAGATCTGAATATAATGCCATAGATCTGAATATAATGCCATAGATCTGAATATAATGTCATAGATCTAAATATAATGCCATAGATCTAAATATAACGCCATAGATCTGAATATAATGCCATAGATCTAAATATAACGCCATAGATCTGAATATAATGCTATAGATCTGAATATAATGCCATAGATCTGAATATAAGGCCATAGATCTGAATATAATGCCATAGATCTTAATATAATGCCATAGATCTAAATATAACGCCATAGATCTAAATATAATGCCATAGATCTAAATATAACGCCATAGATCTGAATATAATGCTATAGATCTGAATATAATGCCATAGATCTGAATATAAGGCCATAGATCTGAATATAATGCCATAGATCTTAATATAATGCCATAGATCTGAATATAATGCCATAGATCTAAATATAATGCCATAGATCTAAATATAATGCCATAGATCTGAATATAATGCCATAGATCTTAATATAATGCCATAGATCTGAATATAATGCCATAGATCTGAATATAATGCCACGATCTTAATATAATGCCATAGATCTAAATATAATGCCATAGATCTGAATATAATGCCATAGAACTGAATATAATGCCATAGATCTAAATATAATGCCATAGATCTGAATATAATGCTATAGATCTAAATATAATGCCATAGATCTAAATATAATGCCATAGATCTGAATATAATGCCATAGATCTAAATATAATGCCATAGATCTAAATGTAATGCCATAGAACTAAATATAATGCCATAGATCTAAATATAATGCCATAGATCTGAATATAATGCCATAGATCTAAATATAATGCTATAGATCTGAATATAATGCCATAGATCTAAATATAATGCCATAGATCTAAATATAATGCCACGATCTTAATATAATGCCATAGATCTAAATATAATGCCATAGATCTAAATATAACGCCATAGATCTAAATATAATGCCATAGATCTAAATATAACGCCATAGATCTGAATATAATGCTATAGATCTAAATATAATGCCATAGATCTAAATATAACGCCATAGATCTGAATATAATGCTATAGATCTGAATATAATGCTATAGATCTGAATATAATGCCATAGATCTGAATATAATGCCATAGATCTGAATATAATGTCATAGATCTAAATATAATGCCATAGATCTTAATATAATGCTATAGATCTGAATATAATGCTATAGATCTAAATATAATGCCATAGATCTAAATATAACGCCATAGATCTGAATATAATGCTATAGATCTGAATATAATGCTATAGATCTGAATATAATGCCATAGATCTGAATATAATGCCATAGATCTGAATATAATGTCATAGATCTAAATATAATGCCATAGATCTAAATATAACGCCATAGATCTGAATATAATGCTATAGATCTGAATATAATGCTATAGATCTGAATATAATGCCATAGATCTGAATATAAGGCCATAGATCTGAATATAATGCCATAGATCTTAATATAATGCCATAGATCTGAATATAATGCCATAGATCTAAATATAATGCCATAGATCTAAATATAATGCCATAGATCTGAATATAATGCCATAGATCTTAATATAATGCCATAGATCTGAATATAATGCCATAGATCTGAATATAATGCCATAGATCTGAATATAATGCTATAGATCTAAATATAATGCCATAGATCTGAATATAATGCTATAGCTCTTAATATAATGCCATAGATCTGAATATAATGCCATAGATCTGAATATAATACCATAGATCTGAATATAATGCCATAGATCTGAATATAATGCCACGATCTTAATATAATGCCATAGAACTGAATATAATGCCATAGATCTAAATATAATGCCATAGATCTGAATATAATGCTATAGATCTAAATATAATGCCATAGATCTGAATATAATGCTATAGCTCTTAATATAATGCCATAGATCTGAATATAATGCCATAGATCTGAATATAATACCATAGATCTGAATATAATGCCATAGATCTGAATATAATGCCACGATCTTAATATAATGCCATAGAACTGAATATAATGCCATAGATCTAAATATAATGCCATAGATCTAAATATAACGCCATAGATCTGAATATAATGCTATAGATCTGAATATAATGCCATAGATCTGAATATAATGCCATAGATCTGAATATAATGTCATAGATCTAAATATAATGCCATAGATCTTAATATAATGCTATAGATCTGAATATAATGCCATAGATCTGAATATAATGCCATAGATCTTAATATAATGCCATAGATCTGAATATAATGCCATAGATCTAAATATAATGCCATAGATCTAAATATAATGCCATAGATCTGAATATAATGCCATAGATCTTAATATAATGCTATAGATCTGAATATAATGCCATAGATCTGAATATAATGCCATAGATCTTAATATAATGCCATAGATCTGAATATAATGCCATAGATCTTAATATAATGCTATAGATCTAAATATAATGCCACGATCTTAATATAATGCCATAGAACGGAATATAATGCCATAGATCTAAATATAATGCCATAGATCTGAATATAATGCCATAGATCTAAATGTAATGCCATAGATCTGAATATAATGCCATAGATCTAAATATAATGCCATAGATCTAAATATAATGCCACGATCTTAATATAATGCCATAGATCTGAATATAATGCCACGATCTTAATATAATGCCATAGATCTGAATATAATGCCATAGATCTTAATATAATGCTATAGATCTAAATATAATGCCATAGATCTAAATATAATACCATAGAACTGAATATAATGCTATAGATCTTAATATAATGCCACGATCTTAATATAATGCCATAGAACTGAATATAATGCCATAGATCTAAATATAATGCCATAGATCTGAATATAATGCCATAGATCTAAATGTAATGCCATAGATCTGAATATAATGCCATAGATCTAAATATAATGCTATAGATCTAAATATAATGCCATAGATCTAAATATAATGCCACGATCTTAATATAATGCCATAGATCTAAATATAATGCCATAGATCTGAATATAATGCCATAGATCTTAATATAATGCCATAGATCTGAATATAATGCCATAGATCTAAATATAATGCCACGATCTTAATATAATGCCATAGAACTGAATATAATGCCATAGATCTAAATATAATGCCATAGATCTTAATATAATGCCATAGATCTAAATATAATGCCATAGATCTGAATATAATGCCATAGATCTAAATATAATGCCATAGATCTAAATATAATGCCATAGATCTTAATATAATGCCATAGATCTGAATATAATACCATAGATCTTAATATAATGCCATAGATCTAAATATAATGCCACGATCTTAATATAATACCATATATCTGAATATAATGCCATAGACCTAAATGTAATGCAACACTTTTCACGATTAGTTAACCATAAGAGCTGTAATAGTAAAAACGCGCTAAATGACTACTGCAATGCGCTTCTGGCTGGACTTCCATCGTGTGCAATCAAAACACTTCAATTGATTCAGAACGCAGCGGCACGTCTTGTCTTCAACGAGCCCAAAAGGGCCCATGTCACACCTCTCTTCATCTCTCTGCACTGGCTACCACTCGCTGCCCGCATTAAGTTCAAGGCGCTGACGCTTGCTTATGGATCCACCACAAGCTCAGCACCTGCATACTTCGACTCGATCCTACGAGTCTACACCCCCTACCAGAAGCCTCCGCTCAGCTAAAGAGCGGCAGCTGGTGTTACCATCCCAGAGAGGCATGAAATCCCTCTCCAGAACTTTTTTATTCACTGTTCCTGGCTGGTGGAACAATCTTCCCACCTCCATCCGGATGGCAGAATCACTAACATCATTCAAAAAACTGCTAAAAACCCATCTCTTCAGCGAGCACTTAATCTCATCATAAAAAAAATAAAAATTATTTTTTCTTTCTCTACACCCTCCCTATTCTAGCTTACGCTACTCTGAGCAATGCCCGAAACGTAGTATTTAAGGCACTTCTTGCGTTTCTACACCTCTTCATAACGGATCGCTTCCTGTACTCCTCAGTTGTAAGTCGCTTTGGATAAAAGCGTCTGCTAAATGCATCAATGTAAATGTTCATGTAAAAGAGAGAGTAATACTATTTCAAATGCAAAGACGTTAGCCAATCACAGCAGTGGGTGTTTACACTGAAGTCTCCAGCGGACACACCCCTTAAAACAGAGCGTTCAGAGCAGAGGGCTAAAAGCAGGGTAGGAAAAATGCCTTTTATTTATAAATTATGAAAATTTTTGATGCAAAAAGCATTCTAACATTATAAGTGCACCCCAGGAAACATCACAAAACAATAAAACAACGCATGACCCCTTTAAGAGATTGAAGAATATAAAGAATTTAAATGCATGTAAGAGGATAAATATAGAAAATATCTTGCTATCAGTGCAAGTGAAAGTTGTGAAATCAGTTTATATAGTTGATATATATATATATATATATATATATATATATATAGGCTAGAGATCACATTTTTAAAGCTTTATTATTCTACAGTTTACTATTTCTACATATTATCTGTATATATTAATATTCATTTAAACTAAATGCTAAATCATTTATAAACTAAATTGCTTGTGTGTAATGGATTAAGGGTATATTCATTATATATATCATTATATAAATCAATTATAAATCATATCATTAAAGCCAGGCAATATATATTTTTTATCATAATTTGAAGCAATAGAAACTGGGGTAGTGGCTTTATTGCATGTCACTTTGCTCACAGCTCATTGGTCCAACTTCAGTTTGAGATCTCTTATCCAGAACATAACCTTCTCCGGAGCAGGTTAGCTGTGGAGCTTAAGTTACTATGACGATGAACACAGCTAAAAGCCAAGCCACTTTCATGGTACCTAAAACCCAGGATTGGTGCAATCTAAACTGAAACTTACCTGGCTGCATTGAATAGGCCCTTGCACTCCTTGTCCGCTCACCGTTATGTTTAGATGTGTTGTGCTATTGCCTGTCTGCCTGCTTTGAGATTACTTTAAATTAAACTACGTTTGGGAACTGTATTTACCTGTCTTCGTCTTCCTGCCTGCACACACCCGTGACAACAGTCTGGCGCAAACTAGAAATCTGCTGCAGCTCATTCAGTTTAAGTTTAGCTTAAAAATTTCATGCTTATAAGAAACAAGGATGTGATATATCAATTAATCATCGATGCATGTTCATGCAACAACGCCTGCTATCGCATCAACACAACACGCATGTGTCGAGCAGCTCTTGTGAACATGCGTCAGAGATTAATATTTTGCCTGTGGCAAAAGATGACTCTACCAATGATTGCCACATTTCATGCATATAAGGATGTGAAATACCAATTAATCATAGAACAGATTTAAAAGTAAAAATGTTTCATTTTCAAAGGTATGCAAAAATGAATGACAGCAAGATGATATTTCAATATATATTGTCACGATAAAGGCATTATCCCAATGTCTGTTCATGCAAACTGTTATCCTGCAGCCATTGACGCATTCTGCCAAGTTTGGCACTCGGGCAAGGAACTAGTTCAACAGTTCAGAGTAAACACTAATGCAAAGCAGCACCTGTGAACATCACTCTCAAGGAAAATTCATTAAACAAATATTTGAAAACAAATATTTTGAGTTGAACTCATGATAAGTAAGCTAAACATGCATGCTGTATGAATTTATGAGCTGGACTTTTGTCTACAGATGTATAAAATAAAGGCTTTTTAATGGATTACACTGCCATGGCTTGTCACTTTTTGGCAGGAAAAAGTATATGTGAATTCTTTCAAAATGCATGCATTTATTACTCATAAAGTCACAATTATAGACAAACACAATCTGACTTAACTAATAACACGTAAAACATGATCAGTGACAGGGTAGGCTGGATAAAGTAAGTGAACTTCTGTGTCACGACTCATTGGAGTCAATGAAGGAGATGAGCTTGGAAGTGAGCTTACAAAAGCTTTTACAGGATTTCATTAGAGAGATGCAAACTGCTGGAAAAGTCTACAAAAGCATTCACGGTATAAGAGGACCTGTCTATAAATGTATAGCAAACTCTGGACTGAGAGGACATCTTTCATAGATCACTCTGAGAACATAACACACAATCAGAGAAAGACCTTCACCACTTTGCTTTCAAAATATTATTGTTCATGCAACAACGTCTGCTCAACAATGCGTCGCGGCGCTCTCGTGAACGCATGTCGCAGATTAATATTTTATAAATAAAGTGGTCATTTATGTTTTTTCGCATCGCCTCATAAAATTGCTCTGGAGCCGCATGGATTACTTTAACAATGTCTTCTTAACTGCCTTTATGGGGCTTGAAAGTGTAGTTGCGTAGCTGTCAATGGAGGGACAGAAATCTCTTAGATTTCATCAGAAATATCTGAAGATGAACGAAGGTCTTACAGGTTTGGAACGACATGAGGGAGTTAATGACAGAATTTGGGTGAACTATCCCTTTAAGCCTTTTGAGATGATGTGGCATAACCTAAAGAGGACTGCGCTATCAAGACAACCCACAAATACTGAAAAACTGGAGGGAAAAAAAAAGTTTGTGTGGATGGTCCGAAATTGGTCAAAAGTCTACCAACATTTGGTGGAGGTTTTGCTGCAGAAGGAGGATTTAGTTTAGGGTGTAGTTTACTTTCTCCACCTTACGCTTACGCAAGATATGACAAGTATAATTCTTTATATGTGATATTAGTAGTGCTGTCAAAATTAGCGCATTATGCAGTTATTTTTTTCCGTTTAACGTGTACAAAATATTTAAAGTAATTACAGCATCGCTGTTGGCTAGTGTTGCATTATATGATCTTATGC